>JANAVB010015599.1:6357108-6658802 GCA_029216955.1 Iris pallida
GGGGTACGGCCCGAGGGTCAGAGGCACGTGTCATGCGCGCGGAACGAGGGGGGCGCGTCCCGCGGAGGAGCCCGGCCCGGGGGAGGCGCGCAGAACGAGGGGGGGCACGCATCCCCGACGCCCAGCGGGGGGGGGGGTGCCGACGGAGGCAGGCGTCGGCGAGCAGCACAGGGCCGGTGGGCGAGGGCTCCGGCGAGGGCTCCGGCGAAGGAAAACCACCCGACGGCGACTGGGTCTCCGGCGGAGGACAGACGAGAGGGGAGGGGGAGCGGGCACCGGCGACGAGGAGAGTCAGGCGGGGGACAAGCGCCTACCTTCGCCAGGACGAGGGGACCTCCAGCGCACACGACCTCCGAGCGGGAGAAAGGAGGCCACACCCAAGGGGGGCGGAGGGACTCCCGGAGAGCGGCAGAAACCGACGAAGAGGGGTTTGGAGTGCTGGGGGCCACAGGAAGGAGGAGGACGGCCGCCGGGCTAAGAGGAGGAGGAACGAGGGGGGCTCGACCGCGGCCCAGTAGGAGAGACTCCGGAGCGCGTAACGGTGGGCGGACGGCGGGGTCGACGACGTCGGAGACAACGAGGAGGGCGCCAGGGAGGGGGAGAGACGCGCCGCAGTCGCCGAGGAGGATGCCGATGCGGTAGAGCTGGCCGAAGGCCACCGTGCGATGGCGGCGGAGAAGTACGCCGTGGGTCCGCCGATCGACGCCGAGGAGGACGTCTGGGAGGAGGAGAAGGTTGTCGGGGGCCACAGCGCGGAGGGCTGCGACGCGGCCACCGTCGCCCACGAGGGGGATGCCTCGGATGACAGAGGGAGAGCCGGTGGGGTAGTGCGGGCGGAGGCGGACGTCGAAGAGCCGCCGAGAGCCGGAGGGAAAGAGGGTTTCGGCCATAGAAGCGTGGGAAACACGGGGGCGGGCGCCACCGCAGGGGGAGGCGCAGCACGAGGATCGGCGAGGGGAGGGGACGCCGGCGGCCACGAGAGCGGTGCCGCAAGAGGGGGAAACTCCGGGATGAGGCTGGCCGACGAGGCGCGGCGATGATCTGGCGGATGGCCAAGGGGGGGTGAGGTGGAACGACAAGGGGAACCACCGGTGGCGATGGAGGGCCAGCCGCCTTGCGCCTCGACCAGTGGCGCCGTCGGGTGCGGTTGCGACGGAAAGGATTGAGGGAGGGGAGGAGGGGATGGGACAGGCCACGCGGCGGGAAACCGCCCGGCTGGTGGCCGCCCGGCCAAGGAAAACCCGGCCAGCCAGGGTGGCACGGGGGAGAGAAAATGAAGGGACAGCCGCCGAGGGGGAAGAAGAGGCCCAGCGACGCGTCCAGGCCAAGGAGGCCGCTCGGGCACCAGAGCCACCCGACCGCAAGGCTGGCGGGGGCGGCGGCGATCAGGAGGGGAGAGCCAACGGACGACCACCAGAGCCCCCCTGTCCCTTACTCTTTCCCATCCTCATATATATATATATATATATATATATATATATATATATATATACTTGAGTAAATAAGAAAAACAAATATATTGAAACCCAAGCAAAGCCCAGGCCACAGCCGAGCAAACCCGACCCCTGTACACGCACAGCCGAGAAAGAACAACATGTATATATGTATATATATAGAGTTATCGAGAGAGAAAAGGGGAGCAAACCCTAATCCCTCAATTGCACGCGCCCCCAACCACCCTGGGCGGCCACCCTAGACGTGCGTCACCACCGCCACGACTACCGGACAGTGAGGGAGACGATCATAGCGCGTTAAACAGAACAACCGCTGCAACAGTCGCCACGCGAGCTCGACTTCGCATGGCAATTTTTTGACGCACGATCGGTCGTTCTTCGAGCCGTCGCTTCGGGTGCGTACACAACATATAGGACTGTAAGTCTCTTCAATTAGTTTATTTTCATATGCCCTAGATTTATCAAGAGGTTGACGTCAAACTGACGAAGAACTGCTCGAAAAATAGAACAGTTATAGGTTCAAACACCCGATTTGGAAGGCAACTTTCTGTCAAGCGATCGATAGTTTTGAGGAACTAATTGAACAGAAGTTTAGACAACCTAACCGCGAAGAAAACATCATTATTAGTTTTTTTTATCGTGGATTAGACAATAGTAGAAATCGGATTGAAAATCATGAAAAACTTGTTTTCGAAAAACTGAAAATTATGAAAAACTCTTCGATACGACATGCGTCCCGCCAATCCGGGCGACGTGGTCGCGAACTGAAAGCATCAAAAGGTGCGTAATGATTTCGTGGACGTGTGCAATTTGACGAAATTCAAATTGGTTGCGTGTGCGCGACGAATTTGATGCGTATCCGTCGAAATTCATCGTATCGACCTCTGTGCAAATTTACTAATTACTTTGTGCACGTTTGTCAGATCGAGACGAAACTTGCGCCAACAGGACCGTATCATTTTTTTGGTCCTATATGCCAAGTTTGGTCCGATTCGGAGACAGTTGACTGGATCGCCGTTTTGCGGGCCCCACAGTCCGATTCAACGAGCGATTTCGTGCACGGCCTGCCGGAATCCAACTTTGGTCATACGGCTGGGTTCGTGTCATCAAAACAAATTCGTAGACATTTAGTTTGACGACTTTAGATACCATTGACTCTGGCATGCTTTTCGGTGCAAAGCGGGTTCAACGGCGGACACCATTTTGACCCAAAATTACCGTTTTGCCCTTATGTCCAGAATTGGACTTAAGGACAGGTGATTCTAGCTAATTTGACTATTTTGAGAACGTTGGTAATATCTATTTCAGCATCTGGAGATTGTTGTACGAGTTTGACTATTGTGGCACACTAAGTGGTTTGGATTATCGGTTTCACCAGTAAAGGACCCAGGCGAGTACAGTTTATTGTCTGTTTTCAATATTGATTTTCACTATATTTCAATGATTGGCCATTGGTTATGTGATTTAATATTCTATTATAAACCGTGGAGTCGGGAATAAGAAGTACCAAGGATGTGTGATCCGACCGTAGACATTGTTTATTTTTATGCAAGTAGACCTCGTAGATATTGTTTATTTTTTGCAAGTAGACCTCGTAGACATTGTTTATTTTCTGCAAGTAGACCTCATAGACATTGTTTATTTTCTGCAAGTAGACCTCGTATACGTTGTTTATTCTTCGTGCAAGTAGACCTCGTAGACCTCACGGTGTAGTGTCCCAGACTGATCACATATCAAAGGTACTTCTAACAGTTGGGAATGTATTTTTGTTATTTACTTGCTATTGATTTCTTTTCTCACGTCTTTTTGTTGTTTATTTTCAAAACATATAATTGATGTATAACCTCTGTTGTATAGTCATTTTTATTTATTGAAATGCATTCAGTGAATTGTACTCGTTCCATTCCTGACTGGAAACCAATATTTTTCAGATTAGCTGTGGCTTCACTTAGCATCGGGAGTTTCGGGTGTACTTTTAGACGAAACCTTGAGATTAGCTACATAGATGAGTTGTAAACTTTTCAATATTTGTAAGAGTTTATATTTTTCTGCATATGTAAAACTTATGAATATTGTAAACTAAATTAATTTTGTGAATGGACATTATTAATGATTTTGAGCATTGTGGCTATACAGCATTCTACCATCCACACTGTGACATAGGTTGGCTTGGATACGCATTCGTATCCCAGAAAGCGGGTGCGGGGCGTGACAAGAAGGACAGACTTTAGAAACACTCAAAATTATCAAGGAAAAATAAGTGCTAAGTGGAGAGAGGGAAGGAGAGCAGAAGATAAAGAGCCTTAACAGATCAGCGATGAGGTCTGACCGGAGAGGCGTTCCAGGCGGTGAAGATTCGGCGCAGAGGGGAATCAACCGCACGACGGCCAGTGAAGCACGAAGCAAAGGCGGCGGTAGGGATGTCACTAGGTTGGCGATGGCTCAAGCATTGAAGCGGTGCTCGACTCTAGACGCATGGAGGTGGGATCCGGTCGGGACGGTTGAAAGAGGAACTCGCGAGCCTGGAAGGATGTTGTCTGTGCTGGGCTACGGCGGAAGAGGAACGCAGCCACGCGCGGGGCGACGAAGGATAGCGGTCACGGTGCTGTGGCAAGTGAGTTAGGTGGTTCGACGTTTATTTCTTTGTGGCTGTGTTGAGATTGGCAAGGTCGGGTGATTGTGGGGTGATGGTGTTTAGATGGTCGGGTGGCGGCGATGCTGCGACAGGAACATGGTTGGTAATGCTACGGAGACGTCGGGGTGATGAGGATGGTAATGGTGGTTCTGGTCGAGTTCTGGGCTGGTGTTGGTGGTTTAAATTTTGGCCGTGGGGGTGGTGGTGACAGTGGGTCGATGGTGGTGATGGGTAGACGATGACGTTGATGATAGCAGTGAATGGGGTTCGGTCGATGGTGGCAGAGAAGGTGATTCTGCTATTGTGGTGGGGCAGAGGGATGAGTATCGGGGTCGGTCATGGCGAGCACGCGGGTGGTATGGTGGAGCCAGGGAGCGTGTTGGGGGTGTTTTGCCGTGGAGGTTGCCGGAGGCCAGTTTTGAAGTGATGAGTCAGGGGGTAGGATTTGTGATGTATCGTATCGAGGTTGACACTGAGGAGGAACAATGCATATGTAAAAGATGGAATAAGATATGGACGGGAGGGGACATGGACACGTTGAACTCATGTTTGGTTGTGGTGGAGAAATATTGTGGAGTAATTGTGGAGAACTCAATGGGCAGCTCCCCTATATATAGGGTTGAGGAAATCCTTGGTAGATAATGATTGAGACTTTTTGAATCCAAATAGATAATTTGCTTATTTAATCTAAATTGGATTAAAACTATTTCATTCAAATCTATCTTCAATTTAAATCTCGATAATCTTATCTTAAGTTTAAATTCAATAATAAATCAAATCTTATTTTAAATTAACATTAATAGTTTAATATCAAATTGACGATTCCAAAATATATTTGTAATAAAAAATAAAAATATAATAGTAGTTAATTTCAAAAATCTCAATAATATTTGAAATATTAATAGGCATACTTCAAAATACATTTTCAAATAAATTAAGATACATTTCGAAAACTCAAAATATGTACATGAATCAAATTTCATGAAATCACATGCAATAATATATTTACATAAAAATATTTTCTAGTAGTACATAATACTTGTAAAGTTACATATCATTTATTTCTATACTTGTATAATTAAAAAGCCTTTTTAAGATAATAAAATTAATTAAAACATTTGACTAACTTTTGGCAATCATTTTTATATACAAAATATTTACCGTATATGTATCCCAAATATAAAAAAAATTATTTCTATAGTTACAAAACTTATAATTAACTTATTATAAAATAAATATCAAATCATATCCGTATTTACGTTCGACGCGCCAATACTAAAACGAGAAAAAAATCCATACCGGAATAAAGTAAATTTATTTTAAAAAATTAGAAAAAATTTAGGGAGTTTACATCCTACCAAACTTACAAGAATTTTGTCCTCGAAATTTAGGAATAATTAGGTAGGTAGGGTTGAGGTGACAGAAAAAGTTCATCGATACAGAAATACAATTAAATTTGGGCAAGGCGAAGAAACAACATTCCACACAAACTTGCAATTAGAATTGTCGTGATTTAGATTACTCGAAAAAATTTATGGATACGGGTTAGGTATTGAATGAAGGTCGCTAGTTAACGGAGAAATAATGATTAAGGTTCACGAATAAACACGAAAAGAGGGTTGGTAAGGAATAAGTAGATTATGATAGAATAATTAGGGCCTTGGAGATATGGTTTCTTGTGAGAAGACTGCATAATAGCCGTCTAGGTTGAGGGCACGATTAAGAGAACTATTGGAATCATTCAAGTGATTAGAAGGTCATAATAGTAGATTGAGGGTCGAGGGAAAGGACGGGTAGCTCGAGATGAGTAGATGTCGTAGGGCTTGGTTGATGGTTAGCTATACCCATGTATACACAAATATCATGGGCATAGGAGAACTTAGTGTATATATATCAAGTAATAGGTGAAAGACAAGAACAATAAAGAGATCAAAGATGATATTTATCGAATACGAATGGGTTGTTCAAAGATGACTGAAGGATTTCTAAAGAGGATTGCCAAGGCGGTCGCGGATGAGATTCTACAGGACAAGTTTAACTATGTCTCCATCCACATAGAATGATATATAAAAAGAGAACCAAAGTGCACTAGGTTGATCAGACCATCACGCATCGATTCTGATTAGACAATATGTTAGTGAGCGCGCGCTCAATAGCGTATGTCTTGAACAAGCTCGATAAATGGATAAGCTTGCAAACTAGACTATAGTAGCAACATTAGTCAAGATGGTAAAAATGTAGGCACGTGAGATTAAGATTGAAAGAAGTAGAATTAGTTCAAACTCCTTAAAAACCTAAGTCATGTCCTGTGTTGGTGCCTATACAATAGCCCTACTATCTACTTGTCTAAGGCTTGATTAAGGTCATAAGGAAAATTAGGTCGTAAGGCATTCTACCCAACTTACAAGAGTTAAACTAATGGTATTTTGGGACAAATAAAACATGTCTAACAAGTAGGGATCACCTTCCTAACCTCTAGCAAGCTCGAAGGGAAGATAAGAATCATGACAGAATGAATCAAGCAAGATGCAAATCAATGCTCAAGCGGTAGTTCGAAAATAGAATCGAGGAAAGCGGTCAAGTATGTGGATGAGATCCTAGATTCTAATCCTATACGCAGGCTTGCTTGGTATGGTAAAGTAACCAAACAATTTATCTTGACCCGCATGGGCCACCACAAAAATATGTAACGCTCCAGTTCCAAAATACGTAGTACTAGGAACGTAAACATGCCAACCGTATAATAAATATTCGTAAGCTGTAAATGCAGTAAAACTATAGCTAACTAATCTCATCCACAAAATAAAAGAAATAAAGATATCATATAATAACCATGATTTTTTTTTATACAATATGTTGGGCGGAGACAAATCTACTACCAACTATTTAAAAGAAAAGAAGTGCAGGACATGATATGATTTAGCGAAGGTAGCAAGAAAGACCCAAGACACGTCATCTTCGAAGGAATGGAGAAGACTCACGATCTCGGCTAGAATACCTGCGGGAAGAAAAAAACACACACCTGGAGAGATCACCAGGTGCTCAGATGGAAGTAACAAGATACATAATATCATGCCATAAAAGCTAAGTATAAACTGCTCAATAAATAAGTCAATTGAATTAAAACATTGTCCAATACATACCATTGAATTAGCGTACCATCCCCCCAACCAAACAAGGACAGGAGATGGAACCATAATTCACAATGATGTATCTTTCTATGCTATGAATCCAATATGGTATCTGGACCCCGACAAGGTTCAGTACCTTCTCATCGGAGTAGTGAGCCACACCTACAACCAAACAAGGATAAGATGTGACAAACTAGTTCGCAACAAGTTACTGTTCCAAGCCATGATCAGATATAAGTACCCAAACCGAAAGTACTCATACCTAATGGATAATGTAGCCTAACCAATATAAGTGAATGCAGTTTTAAGAACGAACATCCAACGCATGGGCTCTGGCTAATATAGGATCGGTATGGTCCCCCCTTGGGGCACCAGAGGCCCAATAAGTAAGAGTATGACATTTCGCAGAATGTCAGTGGCCGTCTGTAAATAAAGGGTCATCTCACACCGTATCTCCAGCGGAGCTTCCGGATCACAAAAGGTCACACTACAAAAATTTGTCAGATTAGCGACATTCCAAAACGTCGCTAAACTCGGCCAAAACGTCGATAAACTAAATTAGCGACGTTTTCAGCGATGTTTAATAAACGACAGAAAAAAGTGTGTCGATAATCGAGGAAAACGTCGCAAAACGTCGCTAGGGCGACGTTAGTTAGCGACGTTTATAACGTCGCTAATTTGCGACGTTATTTGCGACGTTTTCAAGTGGTCACCGATTAGCGACACATTAGCGACGTTTTTGCGACGATGTGGTGGCATCAGATTATTTGCCACGTCAACAGTTTAGCGACATTTTTAGTAACCTTTATATTCGTCGCTAAATTTTAGCGACGAATATAAAGGTTGCTAAAAACTTCGCTAAATTGAAAAAAATTAAAAAAAAGAATCCAGAATGCAAATGTACAATCCAAAATACAGAATCTAATCCCTGGTTTCGCCGACCCCTTCGGTGGAACACTCAACACCGGCCAGCACAATACAATCCAGAATAGACCAAAAATAATTAGTCGTCTCCTCAAGCCTCTCGGAACATCACAATATGCATCACACATCACACAAACAAATATACATCACAATATGCATCACACAGCAATCTATACCAATATACTTCATACACAAGAAAACAAATATCCATCACAATATCCAAAAGGAGATATATCCATCAAAACAAATATCCATCACAATATCCTGATGAGATATATCCATCAAAACAAATCCAGTTAATATATGTATCTACTGTCGTCTATGCTGGGGCAGATAGAACTCCCTCAGCCAGCGCGCATAAGTAGGATCCGCGGTAGCCAGATCAATATCCCGAGGAGATGGATGACTGGAACTTCCGGTGGAACTGCCCTGTGGTGCCACCTCCTCCTTCACAGCTCCCTCGGCTTTAGGAATTACTTCTCGAGCAGCTCTCTCGGTGGAACTGCCCTCTGGAGCTGGAGCCACCTCCTCTTTCACAGCCATCTGTGCCTCCCTCAAGCGAGATCCTCGAGTCTTAGGTGCCATCTGTGAGAACGGGTGCCATCTCGTTTGAGTACATTTTTGAAAGCAGATAAAATACAGAAAATTTAATTTTTTGCCAAGTGTGAGAATGGATGGCTCAAAACACAACCCAAATTTCATTCTAGCATACATTAGTATGAATCATCTATGTTCTGTACATATGGTGTAGTATATGTTCTTATCGTATCTAGTAACTGAAGAATGTAACAGAGTCAAGATGAACTCACATAATGTAATACTAAGACATCATCTACTACTATATAAGATATAGTGATAGGTTGTCATATCATCATTGCCGAGGGATGAGGGTCGAAGGACAGTCAACTTTATCTACGGCTACATAGTTTCTGCCTCGCCAGTCGAATGGCTGCAGGGACTATGTCCTGATCACCATGTCGTACCGTAGATTAATGCAATAGAGCTGGAGCTGAAGCCAAAATACAGAATCCAAAATACAAAAAACAGAATCCAATCCCTGGGTTCGCCGAAAATACAAAAACAAAGATTGACACACTCTACTAATTCATATGTGTTTTAAGTGTGAGAACGGATGGCTCAGAACACAACCTAAAATTCATTCTAGCATACATTAGTGTGAATCATCTATGTTCTGTACATATGGTGTAGTATATGTTCTTATTGAATCTAGTATCTGAAGAATGTAACAAAATCAAGATGAACTCACATAATGTAATACTAAAACATCATTTACTACTATATAAGATATAGTGATAGGTTGTCGTATCATCATTGCCGAGGGATGAGGGTCGGAGGACAGTCAACTTCATCTACGGCTACATAGTTACATGAGCTAGTCGTCGCAAAACGTCGCTATGACTTCGCTAATAGCGACTAATTTAGCGACGTTAGTATGAACGTCGCTAAATTCTAATTATATTCCCCCACCAATTCATTTCTCCCTATTTTACTCTCTCACTCTCTCTCGTCCCCCTCCGGCGCTCTCACTCTCTCCGGCGCTCTCACAGTACTAATTCATATCTGTTTTAAGTGTGAGAACGGATGGCTCAGAACACAACCCAAAATTCATTCTAGCATACATTAGTGTGGATCATTATGTTCTGTACATATGGTGTAGTATATGTTTTTATCGAATCTAGTATCTGAAGGATATAATAGAATCAAGATGAACCCACATAATGTAATACTAAGACATCATCTACTATAATAACAGAATCAAAATAGGTTATCGTATCATCATTGCCAAGGGAGGGAGGTTAATTGGAGGAAGTTACTGCAGAAAGTGAAGACCGACATGAAATGACGCACGAAAATGAGGAGCTCTAAGCTGGAACAAGAAAAGTTATGCTTTGGAAAAAGAACTCTTGTAAACTCTTTATTCACAAAGCAAGCTATAATTAAAGAATACAGAACAAGTATCGAGTTCGTAACTCAAGTATAGAGCTTATAAGAGTTATAAACTCGATACTTGTTCTGTATTCATTATATCTTGCTTTGTGAACAAAGAGCTTACAAGAGTAGAACATCCAAAACACAACTTTACTTGTTACAGCTTTGATCTCCTCCTTTTCGTGCATCAGTTCATGTCAGTCTGCACTTTCTACTGTAACAACCACAAGTTTTATGTTCTTCACCGATATATTTCACATGCTTAATTGCCAAGTATGGGGACGAATGGCTCAGAACATAACCCAAAATTCATTCTAGCATACATTAGTGTGAATCATCTATGTTCTATACATATGGTGTAGTATATGTTATTATCGTATCTAGTATCTGAAGAATGTAACAGAATCAAGATGAACTCACATAATGTAATACTAAGACATCATCTACTACTATATAAGATATAGTGATGGTTGTCATATCATCATTGCCGAGGGATGAGGGTCGAAGGACAGTCAACTTTATCTACGGCTATATAGTTTCTGCCTCGCCAGTCGAATGGATGCAGAGACTATGTCCTGATCACCATGTCGTTGTTTAATACAATCCAGAGATTGACACAGTACTAATTTATATATATAGTCCGATACAAATAGTCTAATACAAAAACAACCCAATACAAATAGTCCAATACAAATAAGTACTAATAGCTAAAAAGAACCACGCAGCTCACGCAAACGCTCGGTGATACGATTACGCAACCACCTCGAATAAGTGGGATCGACGGCGGCAGGAGAGATGTAGTCTATTGCAAGTGCTGGATGAATAGAACTCCCGGTCTCACTAGCTACCGGTGCTGGATGAATAGAACTCCCGGTCTCACTAGCTACCGGTTCCACTTTCTCCTTAACAGTAGGAGGAGCCACCTCAGCATTCACTGTTTCCCTCAAACGACGTGCCGCTCCTCGGGTCATGGGTGCCATCTGGTAAGATCAATATTAACAAATAATATAATTGTAACATAAACAAGCTAACTAAAGGAACTATCATCTCGTTTGAGTACATTTTTGAAAACAGATAAAATACAGAAAATTCAATTTTTTGCCAAGTATGAGAACGGATGACTCAGAACACAACCCAAAATTCATTCTAGCATACATTAGTGTGAATCATCTATGTTCTGTACATATGGTGTAGTATATGTTCTTATCGTATCTAGTATCTGAAGAATGTAACAGAATCAAGATGAACTCACATAATGTAATACTAAGACATCATCTACTACTATATAAGATATAGTGATAGGTTGTCATATCATCATTGCCGAAGGATGAGGGTCGGAGGACAGTCAACTTTATCTACGGCTACATAGTTTCTGCCTTGCCAGTCGAATGGCTGCAGGGACTATGTCCTGATCACCATGTCGTACCATAGTTTCTGCCTCGCCAGTCGAATGGCTACAGGGACTATATGTCCCGATCACCATGTTACCAATTAACCAACCAACATAACTACTTGTTACAAATATCAGTACTATCGGTGCGTTCGAATCGGAGTATCACATTTTTTGGTGTCAGAAAATAAATAATTATTACTAAATTATCAGATTTTTCGGCACTATCGGTGCCCCTAACCAAGCCCCCCTCCCCCCTACACCACCCCGAACCCTAACCCTCCCCTCCCCCCTGCTCCCCTCCCCCAATCCCTCCCGGTCCCCTCCACCCCCACCCACACATACCCACTCCTAACCCGAACCCTAACCCTCCCCTCCCCGCTTGCTCCCCTCCCCCAGCCGTCCCCACCTCCTGCTCCCCTCCCGCAGCTGCCTCCACCCCCCTGCTCCCCTCCCTCAGCCGCCCCCACCCCCCTGTTTCCCTCTCCCAGCCGCCCCCACCCTCCCCCGCTCCCCCCCGCCCCCACATATCCACCCCTAACTCGAACCCTAACCCTAGCTCCCCTCCACCAGCAGCCCTTGTCTCCCCTGCCCCACCCCCCAGCCACCCCCCACACACCCCCAACCACCTACATCCCCCTGCCCCTTCCCCCGAGCCACCCGTATCCCCCCAACCACTAACAACCAAAACAGCCGAAGAAAGAGAGAGAGAGAGAGAGAGAGAGAGAGAGGGGGTGGGGGAGAGTCACGTACCGGAGAGGGAGGAGAGTCGCCGAAGAGAGTGAGAGTCGTCGGAGAGGGAGGAGAGTCGCTGGAGAGAGTGAGAGCGCCGGAGAGAGTTAGAGCACCGGAGGGGGGGATGAGAGAGAGTGAGAGAGTAAAATGGAAGGAAATGAATCGGTGGGGGGGAATATAATTTGAATTTAGCGACGCTAATACTACCGTCGCTAAATTAGTCGCTATTAGCGACGTCAGAGCGACGTTTCGCGACGACTAGCTCATGTAATTAATATACGTCGTTGTTACGTCGCTTATTTCATCGCTAGTAGCGACTATTAGCGACGTTTCAGTAAAACGTCGCTATTGAACACAATTTAGCGAAGTTAATCGAACGTCGCTAAACTTATGTCGCCAATTGAGCATATTTTAGTAGTGTAAGTGTATAGTAGCCCATATGCTAAGGAATTGTCCTCCCCGCCCCATGCCTACTATGTCGTATCAATAACACATAACCTCTATTAACCGCTAAGTCAAACTAATCATGTAACACTATTAGCGGTTAATCCTATCGTAGGGCTTATACGTACTGGTGGCCAGCCAGTCACGCATGTCCGAGTTCTATATGCGACTCGTAACTCCGTGGTATAAATGTGTCAAGGCCTATGAATGCAACACACAAAGGGTAGTCCCTTAAATCTAAGTTCATTGTGTATAAAAATAGTACATAGCAGGAAATAGAACTGAATAGTAAAATTCTATCTTATTATGCCATGTATCACAGTTTATTTTGCATAAAGTAAATAACAAGTAGATGCATGAAATATGAGCTAAAATAAATAGACAGCAAATGACAAGGTATCTTGCCTGGTAGTGAATCCTGGCGTGGTGCGATGCTCATGGTGGCACAACATATGGCTTCGGTGATGCAACTACGTAAGACGATCTCTAATGGTCAGATTAGTTAGGGTTGACATAACGAAGTACATAATTGGTAAGGAAACGAGAATAATGGGTTTGGTCACCAGTATGAGGATAACCAAAGAAAATTAGTTAAATAATATATATACAAATTTTTAGAAAACTATTTATAATAATTTAAAAACTATATTTACTAGTAAGATATAGTTGATAAAATTTAGAAATAGAGAAATAAATCGATTTAGGCTAAGAGCCAAGGTTTGAGTAGGTGTACTTATAGATAATAACTATACTTCATAAACGAAAATATTTTAAATCAATAATCGAAAATATTAATACCTCATTTGGGACAAAACTTTATCTTTGTCAAAAACATATATATATGAATCTAGAAAACTATTTCTAATTATTGAAACTATGTTTTATTTATCCCAAAATATTTATAGGTAGTTATATGTAAAAAAATCGTTTTTAGGTTAAACACTATATTTTACTAAAATATTACATATAATTACTTGATATTATGATAATTTTGGACCCCACATTTTATTAGTAAAAATATGCTTTTAGATATATACCACTCAAATAAAATTACCCTTTTATTAGTCAAATACATTTTTTCTTTTTTTGGGTAAATATTTGAGATATAGGAATAATAATTTTAAATAAAAGCAATATTTCAATTTGGTAAAAATTACTACGATAATATTTAAAATCAAATACCATAAAAATAATAATATATTATATTTTGAAATCCAATTTAAGTTTACATATAAGGTCAAGCCCCAACGGGTTATTATTATTTTGCTATATAGTTTTAGAACTAGTAATGCCAATATTAGTAGTGAAAATACCAATAATAAAATAATAATCCTATTGATTAGTCATATATGAAATATATACTAGTTTATATATTGGTATTATCTACTATACTTTATAATAGAATAAATATCACTGCTTTCATTACATAAGACTAATATATACTAATCAAGGGTCTGTAAAAGTTTACACAAATAAGTAACTACAAAATGAATATAATATAATACATAGAAGAAAGTATTAAGAAGATACAAATAGACAGCACATGCCTGCTGCTCTTGGCCAAATTTCCCCACATAATAAAATAAAATCTTTTGTACTGATGTGCTCTCTTTCTTCTTCTCGAGTACGAGAGAAGTACAGACTTTAGAAACACTCAAAATTATCAAGGAGAACTAAGAGCTACATGGCGAGAGGGGAGAGATAGGGAAAGAGAGCGGAAGAGAGGGAGCCTTACCAGATCGGCGACAAGGTCTTGCCGGAGAGGCATTCCAGGCAATGAAGCGGCGGTTCAGAGGGGAATCAACCGCACGACAGCCGGTGAAGCACGGGGCAGAGGCCGCGGTAGGGACGGTATGAGGTTGGTGATGGCTCAAGCACCGAGGTGGCGCTCAGCTCTAGACACGCGGAGGTGGGATCTGGTCGGAACGGTTGAAGGAGGCACTCGCGAGCCAGGAAGGAGGTTGGCTGTGCTGGGCTGCGACAAAATAGGTACGTGGCCAGCGCCGGGTGGCGAAGGACGGCAATCACGGTGTTGTGGCAGGTGAGTTAGGTGGTTCGGCATTTATTTCTTTGTGGCTGTGTTGAGTTTGGCAAGGTCGTGTGATTATGGGGTGATGGTGTTCGGATGGTTGGGTGGCGGCGATGCTGCGACTGGAGCACGGTTGGTAATGCTATGGAGGCGTCGGGGTGATGAGGATGATAATGGTGGTTCTGGTCGAGTTCTGGGCTGGTGTTGGTGGTTTAAATTTTGGCGGTGGCGGTGGTGGTGACAGTGGGTCGATGGTGGTGATGGGCAGACGATGATGTTGATGATAGTGGTGAATGGGGTTCGGTCGATGGTGGCGGAGAAGGTGATTCTGCTATGGTGGCAGGGAAGAGGGATGAGTATCGGGGTCGGTCAAGACGAGCACGTGGGTGGTGTAGTGGAGCCAGGAAGCGTGTTGGGGGTGTTTTGTCGTGGAGGTCGCCGGAGGCCGGTTGTTGAAGTGATGAGTCTGGGGGTAGGATTTGTGATGTATCGTATTGGGTTTGTGGACACGGAGGAGGAACAATGCATATGTAAAAGATGGAATAAGATATGGATGGGAGGAGGCATAGATAGGATGCACTCACGTTTGGTTGTGGTGGAGAAATATTGTGGAGTAATTGTGGAGAACTCAATGGACAGCTCCCCTGTATATATGGTTGAGGAAATCCTTGGTAGATGATGATTGGGACTTTTTGAATCCAAATAGATAATTCCCTTATTTATTCTAAATTGGATTAAAACTGTTTCATTCAAATCTATATTCAATTTAAATCTCGATAATCTTATCTTAAGTTTAAATTCAATAATAAATCAAATCTTATTGTAAATTAACATTAATAGTTTAATATCAAATAAACTATTCCAAAATATTTTTATAATAACAAATAAAAATATAATAGTAGTTAATTTCGAAAATCTTAAAAATATTTGAAATATTAATAGGAATACTTCAAAATACATTTTTAAAAAAATTAAGATAAATTTCGAATACTCAATATAAGTACATGAATCAAATTTCATGAAATCACGTGCAATAATATATTTACTTAAAAATATTTTCTAGTAGTACATAATATTTGTAAAGTTATATATCATTTATTTCTATACTTGTATAATTAAAAAGCCTTTTTATGACAATTAAATTAAGTAAAACATTTGAGTAACTTTTGGCAATAATTTTTATATACAAAATATTTACCATATATGTATCTCGAATATAAAAAAATATACATTTATTTCTATAGTTACAAAACCTATAGTTAACTTATTATAAAATAAATATCAAATCATATCCGTATTTACGTTCGACGCGCCAATACTAAAATGAAAAAAAAATCCATGTAGAAGCATGAAAAAGAATAATAATTCATATGCGGCCCAGACTCAACATGCGGCTCAAAAGCTTGAAGAATATTATGTGGCTCGGAAAGACCCAGAGAGCCGCATGCGGCTCAGGGACTTTATGCGGCTTAGGAAGAGCCACGTGGCCTCATGCGGCTCAAAACAGGCCGATGACAGCTGGCCATAATTACTTCCTGCAGCTGGCCATTTAATGCTCTGACACAAAGTGACAGCTCTGACGGCTCTGACATCATGAGGAGACGCGTCAGGCTCCTCAATAGACGAGAAAATCTCTGAGACAGCCGACACAGTCCACAAAGTCCAAAGAAGCTCTCTATGCGGACCGCCCAGACCACCTTTATGCGGTTCAGTTGGGGGTTCACCCTTATGCGGCTGCCACCCTCATGCCGCTCGGATTGTGGGGGCCACCCTTATGCGGTTCAGGTGGAGGCTACCCCCATGCGGCTGCCACTCTCATGCGGTTCAGATTGTGGGGGGCCACCAGTATATAGTTCAGTTGGGGTTTACTCTTATGCGGCTGTCACTCTCATGCTGCTGCCACCTTCATGCGGCTCGGTAGTCGGGACCACACTCATGCGGCTCTGTTAGGATGCCCTGTCTATGCGGCTCGCAGCATAATGGCATTTGGGACACGTGGCAGAAGATCGACTAAAACTTATTCACCCGCGTTCATACGGCTCCCAGCATAATGGCGGTTGGGACACGTGGTAGAAGATTGACCAAGACTTATCCACTCGGATTTGTTGCTATCAACAAATCATCGCAATGCAGATTTATTACAATCAACATAACTGTCCGAATCAATTTCCAACAAATAATGCAGATTTGTTGCAATCAACATAATAGCCCAAATTGATTTCCAACAAACAAGATCAAGGCTAATCATAACCAATCCCTAACCGCCCACTTTTCAAGGAGTAATTACTGCACACCTTACTTATCATAAAGTCCTATAAATAGCAAGGTATCATTCCCTTACAAAACCCTGGAGACAGAGAGCGGCGGAGACACAGAGAGAGGCATAGAGCAAAGAGCACCCAGCAAGAGCATTTCTTCATCAGAGCCGAAGCGACGTCCGATCGTCCAAGGAGTAAGGCAGAGTTGATAGCACTCTCCCGAGCCTCTACCTTCCCTCCCAGAAAAACAAAATAATTGTACTTTAGATTGCTTTTCCTAGGTTTTGTTCCTAGGCTCTCTTCTGTATAAGCGAGTTTGTAGTTGTGAAGTAAAAGTCCAGTCCTCCCATAAAACTATTCTGTTCTTTTATAATCAATGGCAAACACGATAGCGACTCTGCTGGGGACTAACTTCTCCACGGCTGAGAAGTTGGTGACACAATCGGACGCCACCAAGCTCGGCTCCACGCAACAGATGCTGGTCGTCCGCTTCGACCAGCAGGCGTTTGAAGAAATGCTCTCCGACGGAAGCGCTGGCCCGGTCCAGAAGCGAGCCCGCACGAAGAAGGCCCGCAGGGAGTGGAGGCCCAAATCATTTGCTCCTTCCCAAGCTCTAGAAGAAATGCTATCTGCTGCCCAAGACGGCGGAAAAGACTCTCATACGGCCCCACTTCAGACTGTAGAAGACTCTGCTGTCCCCAAGTCCGGCAGAGGAAAACAATACGATGTTGGACTTGCAGGGGCAAAGAGGGACTCTATACGGTCTAAGAAGCAGCCACGTAAGGGCGCCCGCCGCATGGAGAAGGACCATACGGCCATAAAAGCCAGCCGCATGGAGAAGGCTCATGCGGCCACAAAAGCCAGCCGCATAGAGAAGGCTCATGCGGCCACAACTGCCAGCCGCATAAAGGAGACCCATACGGCCACAACTTTCAGCCGCATGCAAACTGTTCCCAGCCGCATGGAGAACACTTATGCGGCTGCCAAACCCAGCCGCAAGCCATCCACCCTGTACGGCTCAAGGTCAGTCTTTGACTGCCTCTCATGCGATCATGACCCCAGAGGCTCTCAGCATGATATGCCAGACTCTGTGACGCACAACTTGGACTCTTCCTACTATACACTCTCACGTGCTAGAGGGAAGAAGTCTAGGACAGCGCGGGCTCGTCGAGCTCAGTCAGCTGTTCCAACTTCTGACCATCAGGGCGTCCCGCTGACTATTACGCGGGCCCCTGATGGAAAGTTGTATAAAACTATCCGTGTCCAACCCCCGGTGGCCAACGGACGGGATAATTATCGAGAATCTCCCGACAACGGTCAGGGGTAAGTACTCTTACTAGCCCTACTACAGGGAGCTGGCGGGATGCCAACACCCTCGTGTGCTCGGAACTCCCGGGCCCACAAAACGAGTGACTTGCGTGATGTGATTCTTCACAAGCGCGAGGAAAGAGAAGAAAGCTTGGTGTGCAGAGAGTCCTTTCATGGACATTACTGTACTCAAGTCATCGTCAACTGTTGCTGTAGCAAGGCGACAGCCCATGAGGACCGACAGTCCATCTTCCAACGACTGCAACATCCAGGACCGGTCCTAACACCAAGCTCAACAGACGAAGCACTTCATGTCGCCTCCTGCAACTCTGCTCAGAAGGACCTTACTAGTAAAGTAGGGAAGAAGATGAATGTGGCCAGCCCAAAGATTTCAACCGGCACGGCTAAAAAGCTCTCATCCAAACGGTTGTCCACAACCACCATAGGAGGAGTTTATCAAGGCACCCGTTCAAAAATAAAATTATCAACACTCGGAGATTCGTCATCCCCATTCCTGGGGGTAGCTGAAACTGGGGGTAGCACCCATCCGAACATCTACGACAATCCGACATTCCAAGAAGATGCTCTGGAGGAAACAATTCCCCCCACAGATTCAGTGGACCCAGACGTCCCCAAGGACGTCCACGGGTCCCAAGACGAGGCAGCCTCCTATACAGGGGGTAGCACTTCTTCTGAATTCGAACAATAGGAGAATATTCCTACATACCCCGTCGATTTTTCGGTACAAGGGTATGATTCAGAAGGCACGTCCTCCACCGTTCCTTCCATATCTTCTTATGTGAGGATGGTGTTCATGACAAACAACGACTGAGACAGTCCCAGTGATCGCCAATACATCGACACCTTGGAGGCCATACTTCATACCTTGGTCAAATCCGTGGATGAGATCAAAGCGGCTCTACCAACTCTGTAAGAAAGGACGCCTGGACAAACAAGCTTGGGTCCCGCGGCCAATACGGACTCGAACTCAACCCCGGGCGATAACCCTCCTACAATATCTGCTTCCACCACTGCAGACGAGGCCAGAGAGGCAAGACAAGAGGTCCAGGAGCTCCGGGCCATGTTCTACGCCCGAGAAACCTGCTAGGACCTCAGGATACGACAACCGTATCCTGCTGCATGGAGAGATATTCTCTTACCACCAAGATATAAACCATTCAACATCAATCCATATGATGGGAATACATCTGCAAGCAGGTACATCACCTACTTCGAAGTCACAATCGACCATCTGTCTTATCATGACGCCATCCTTACGCGGTTGTTCATTGGAGCATTGGAAGGGGTCGCCTTCGACTGGTACCGCAACTTGCCAGACAACTGCATCCATTCTTTCGCCGACTTCAAAAACATGTTCCTTGAAAGGTTCTACGAAGTAGGACAAGATGTGACAATGTCCACCCTCATGGACGTTGTTCAAGGTGAGAATGAGCTAACAAGGAACTACATTGAGCAGTTTTGCCAAACCGCGATGAAATTGCCCTCTGGCAATCCAGATTCTTCCTTGAATGAAATTTGCCAAAAGAGACTGCTTTCCACAATCAGCCTCTGGATGGGCGAGAGTCAATTCAAGGACTAGAAGACTTTCATCATCAGCTCCACTAGCGCAGAAGACAAGTTGAAGAAAGCTCGCCAACTGGGATTGCACATCACGGAGGGAGACGACAAAGGCAAATGCCCTAATGCCAACAGCAACAATGGTGGTAATCCCTCCAACAACCGAGACAACAAGGGCAAATAGGCTATGGTGGCCGATACAGCCCCGAAGCTCGAACCGAAGCCGGCAGAGAAGCAGTGGCCGCTGATGACTTACTCTTTCGAAGACAGCCATGTCAAGCCCATCCTTGACATGCTCATACAAGAAGACAGGATTCAGCTCCCTCCACCGAGACGTGAGCCTCGGCCTGCAGAGTTGGAAAGCCCAAAGTATTGCCACTACCATCGCTATGTCAACTATGCTACACAAGACTGCTACCAATTGAAGCGGTACATCCAGCACCTGATCGACTCTAAGGCTCTGGCCATTAACTTCGAGGAGGTAAATGTAGTGGCCAACATGGTATTTGTCCAATTCGGCAGCTTTCCTCCGACGAAGACTCAAGATGGAGTGGTACCCGTCCCCATGGGCGAAGATGGAGGTCGCTAATCTTCTACTTCCCCGAGACCAGGCTGCTGGGCTGGTACCCCTCACCACATCGCGAGGAGAGGTCATGTGGGTCCACCAGGACTTAGTATCTGAAGTAACCCAGCCAGCATCACCCTCTACTGGCAAGAAGAAGGGTGGGAAAGTCAAGTTCTGCCGTACAATCTCAGTCGACGTCGAAGAAACGACAGCTGTAGTTACCCGATTCGATACACAAACTCAACCCCCACCGGGTAACTCGGCTGAAGATCATAAGCCGACTGATGCTGATGCTCTAGGGCCCTCTCAGCCGCCGACGACCGACAAGCCTAGGCCGAAGGAGACCCGCTTCGACAAATAGCTGCTCCAAAAAGATACACCTCAGGGACTGGAGAGGACTTACAACTTTGACATCTTGGCACAATTGGCCAACACACCGGCCAAATTGTCTTTATATGAGATCTTGAGGCTCTCCAAAGATGTTCGCATCGCACTGAGTGACGCACTTCAGAACGCTGACACCTATCTGGCTCAAGTTAATCTCACAGGAGAAAGCTCCACAGAGGATCCTCAGGACAGTGCTTTTACTGGAGCAATACCTAATATTGTCTTTACTCCGTAGGACATGCTCATTAAGACCAACCTGCACGATCGCCCGCTGTATTATACTGGATACGTCGGCAACGTAAAGGTAGATCGGATGCACATAGATCCCGGTTCTTCCATAAGCATCATCCCGAAGAGCCTGCTTCACTTCCTGGGCATCCCTATGCATCGCCTGACACCAACAAGCACCACCATCAGCAGTTTCAATTCAGGCAGAAGCTATCCGTTTGGGAAGATTCGCTTGAAGTGCCAAATCGGCGACCTTCTGTCAGAAGTAACCTGCTATGTCATAGACGCAGATACTTCCTATAATATTCCTCTGGGGTGTCCTTGGATACACGACTATATGATCGTGCCTTCCACGTTGCATCAGTGCTTCAAGTACGTCAACAAATACGGCTTTGTAAGAACCAAATTTGTCGATATTGATCCTTTCAGAGGGCTTGAATCCTACTACTCGGACTCCTGCTTGTACGAGAAGTCGAAGAGGCACCTTATCGAAGAAAATACTCAAGCTCAAACCGAGGCGGCAACGGGATCAGAAGAACCTCTGACGATCCACCTCCAAGCCCGTAAACCAGGCAGAACTGCGCCCCTTACAACCGCTTTGCGTAAGGATGCAATCAGTCTCTTTGCATAGGAGGAGCAAATAACTATCCGACTCCCAAGGTCTGGCCAAGCGCCGAGACCCACTGTGAAGCTAACGACAATCACACTGTCAAGAGCCGATCAACGACAATCTGAAGAGACAAACTCTCCTGATAAGCCAATGGTCATCCGTCTGCCAAGGATAAGGTGTCAGCCCAACACTAAGTCGAGGACTGTTAGTGAGCCACCAACCCCACGTCCTGCCCCACCAACGGGACCCTTGATGATCAAGCTCCCCAGATCGTCTTCCCAAGCTTCAATAATATAGGGGGTTGTTGAACTGGAGCTGGGGACAAACCAACAATTCAGCACCAAGCCGGGGACCGCTAGCATACCGACAACTCCACGTCTTGCCCATCAACAAAACCCTTGATGATCAGGCTGCCCAGATCATCCTCCCAGTCTTCACTGATATAGGGGGTAGCTGAAGAGGAGAAAGAGCTGGCCAAGTATGTGGCTGCATACACTGATGTTTCTTCCACTGACGATGTAATTCCTCCTAAAAAGATACCTTACTTCATCAATAAAGGGTTATCTTTGATCTACCTCGAGCTTGATAAGCTTCGTGTAATGTATGCGATGGAACACAGTATAGGAACTAACTTACACACACAAGTAACCAATGTCTATACCACGAACCAACTTACTCCCATGGAAGGTGCCTGCTTCAGAATCGAAGGAGAGGATCATCCAATCATCTTTGGCCGGAAGAACGATCCACAGTCCTTCAGGCTAGAAGAAGTCGATCTGGAACCCGATACTGGGAGACTGCCCCTTTGTCTGTATAGCTCTCGATCCAAGTACCTCATGCAAAAACAGGGGTATGATATGGAGGCTACACCAGGCCTGAACTACGGCACCGACCGACGATTACCTTTACAATTGCCAGTCCCGGCTGGGAAGCCACGGAATTACTATAGCAAGACCAGACATGGTCTAGGCTATGTTACTCCTGTGACAACCCCCGAGAGCTCAGATGAAGAATGCGAATGTCACTCTCATTCGTCCGGTTCACCCACTTCTGATTCGGATGTTAGCATTGGGGATATGCTCAGGCAGACTTAGACTGTCAATATAGCATTCACCGACGCCTACGAAGAAGATGAAGACATTCCTGAACTTCTTAAGTTAGAGCTGTGGGCCCAACAGCTAGATGTGCAATGGAAGAAGCGGTTCGAACAAAGAGAGCCTTCCACCGAAGATGAGGTCATGAAAGTTGACCTCGGCGATGAGTCCTCTCCAAAACCAATCTTCGTTAGCAAAAGTCTGACAGACGAAGAGCGAGAATCGCTACTCAACTCGTCAGAGAATATATCAACATGTTCGCCTGGAGCTATGAAGACATGCCAGGGCTAAACACCGAGGTTGTACTTCACAAACTCAATATTCGTCCGGACTCAAAGCCGGTTAAACAGCAGCAACGACGGTTCCGTCCAGACATCATAAACTCTATCGAGGCCGAAGTTAACAAACTGATAGCCAGCGGCTTCATTCATGAGGAACAACATCCAGACTGGGTAGCCAACATAGTACCAGTCCTCAAGAAGAATGGAAAGATCCGAATCTGCATCGACTTCCGGAATCTGAACGAGGTGTGTCCTAAGGATGAGTTTCTCCTCCCTATTACAGATATAATGATTGACAACACCTGCGACTTCGAGCGCATGTCATTCATGGATGGCTTCTCAGGGTACAATCAAATCAAGATGTTTCCTGACGACGAAAAGCATACATCATTCCGAACACCGATTGGCACGTACTGCTACACAATCATGCCTTTTGGTTTAAAGAATGCTGGCGCCACCTATCAACGAGCCATGAGCGTCATCTTTAGAGATTACTTACGCAAGACAGTGGAGTGTTATGTCGATGACATCGCCGTCAAGAGTCGCTCTAAAGAAAATCATCTGCATGATCTGAAGACAGTGTTCGACCTGATGCGGGCGCACAATTTGAAGTTGAATCCCATAAAATCCTTCTTAGGCATATCCAGCGGGAAGTTCTTAGGTTTTATCGTTATCTCTCAGGGTATCCATGTCGACCCTGAGAAGACGAAGGCAATCATGGAGATGGGTCCCCCAAGAAATCTCCGTAAACTGAGAGGCCTTCAAGAAAGGCTAGCTTACATCAGGAGGTTTATCTCTAACCTCTCCGGACGATGTCAGCCCTTCACGTACCTTATGAAGAAAGGCGTCTCCTTCGTATCGGATGAAGAGTGCCAGCATACCTTCGACAACATCAAAGAATACATGTCGAACCCTCCAGTTCTGGTGGCCCCGGTTGCTGAAAAGCCATTCCTGCTCTATGTACGAGCTATGAAGAATTTACTCGGTGCTCTACTAGCACAAAATAATGATATAGGCCATGAACAAGGCATCTACTACCTCAGTCGAATGATGATAGAGCCTGAGCATTGATACACTATCGTAAAAAAGGAGTGCCTCGCTCTAGTGTTCGCCATTCAGAAGATGCGACATTACGTCATGGGACAAACCATATATATGATATCACGAGTCAACCCCCTCAGGGTCCTCATGACCAAACCAGGGACACTTAGCTCTCACCTCGCTACTTGGGCAATATTATTGTCTCCCTACCACATGATCTTCGTCCCGCAGAAGGCTGTTAAAGATCAAGCTCTGGCGGACTTTTTAGCAGCCCATCCGGGTTTGGAGTCAACCAGAATATACGAAGAGATCCCAGACGAGGTCGCCTATTCAAATGTGGTATCCCATGATGCCGTTTGGCGAATGTTCTTCGACGGCGCCTGAAGAACTGGGCCCAAAGGTAATATCGTAGTTGGAGTCGGAGTGGTGCTGATCTCTTCCTTCGGGTTGGTGATCAATCGGGCGTACTCCCTCATGGAACCATGTTCAAATAACGTGGCAGAGTACAATGCTCTGGTTATCGGCCTCCGACTTGCAAAAGAACTGGGGGTAGAACACCTCGAAGCATATGGCGATTCACAGCTAATCATTAATCAGATTCGGGATTCATACGAAGTTTGTCATGAAGACATGATCCCCTATCACCAAATAGCGATCGACATCATCTCGTCCTTAGAAGGGTTCTTCAGAGAACACATTTCCAGACTCCAGAACATTGAAGCCGATGCCCTAGCAGGACTGGCTGTTTTCCTGGCGGTCCCAAAATATACTCATCATTTGATGGATGTAATAGGCCATGAGCTGGTCAGCCCCAAGAACAATATCCAATTTGTCGAGAGCTATTCTGCCCTGACGGTCAACGAGACACAGGATTGGAGTCTCCCATTTATCGACTTTGCAGTTTATGGCATCTTGTCGGAGAACCCGAAAGAAGCCACCTCTATTAGAAGACGTTCTCTCAGATTCTTCTACGATACAAAAACGAAGATGCTGTATCGGCGATCATACGATGGATTACTGCTTCGGTGTCTGTCCAATATAGAAGCCAAAGAAGCTGTACGTGAAGCACATGATGGCGTCTGCGGGGCCCATCAGCCTGGCCCAAAATTATAAGACTGCCTTCGCCGGATGGGCTATTACTGGCCCACGATGGTAGCAGATGCGATAGACTATACAAGAAAGTGCAAAGCCTGTCAGGTCCACGCAGATTTCATCCACCAACCATCCGAGTTCTTACATCCAACGGTGGCATCTTGGCCATTCGAAGCATGGGGATGGACATTATTGGTCCAATCACTCCGCCTTCGTCCCGAGGACACCGCTTCAAACTGGCAATTACAGATTACTTCTCCAAGTGGGCGAAAGCTGTCCCGCGTACAGAAGTAAAGACATCAAACATGATCAGCTTCCTCAAGCATTACGTCATCTATTACTTTGGACTGCCTCGAAGGATCATCCACGACAACGGTCCGCAGTTCGCAAGCCACGCCTTCTATCGGTTTTGCGACAAACATCGGATCCAGAATATTGCCTCAACACCGTACAATCCAGCGACGAATGGGTTGGTTGAAGCGTTCAATAAAACTATAATCAAGATGCTCAAGAAGTTCGTGTCTTCCAAGAAATGTGACTGGAATGAAAAGCTTGGCGAATGCTTATGGGCGTACCGTACAACAGTCCGGACGGCCACCGAGAACACACCATTCTCTCTGGTGTACGGGAGTGAGGCAATTCTCCCACTAGAGACCTAAATCCCCTCGTTCCGTGTCGCCCTCGCCTATCGATTGACGATGGATGATAATTACTGTCGCCGGCTACAAGAGTTGGAGGCCTTAGATGAGAAGCGTCTGTTAGCTCAACAACAAATCGAGCTGTATCAAGCACGCATCTCGGGAGCCGTTAACAAGAAGGTTAAACTCAGAACACTCCAAGTAGGTAATCTCGTTCTTGCAGTTCGGAGGCCGATGGTTATGACTCACAAAACCACCGACAAGTTCCAGCCAAAGTGGGAATGCCCATTTATCATCGAGGCTGTATTCTCCAATGGCTCTTACCGTCTCGCAAAACAAAATAGAGACTTGCTCATGTTGCCCGTCAACGGCAAGTTCCTGAAGAAGTATTATGTCTAAACGACATCCTCTAAATCTACCGGACTGTTAAGTTATGTGCCCTTAGGTACCGTTGAACTTACACTCTAGTCACTCCAAATGAATCCATATCGCATCTTCTGGGTAGTAAGTCATGTATGATCATGCCTCTGAACTTCTTTCCTAAAAAGAGCACCTTCCTCATGATCTACTACATGTACTTTCAGTACATAAAAAGGGTAACAGATCCACAAGATTCCCGAAACAACTACGTCGATGTCACCTTTGAGTTGTTTTGCTCCCGCCAAAAAATAAATCACCCCCTCACGTAGAAATTCCACGTCCATATTACCTCTGAGCTACTCTATGTTCCCTTCATGGAGTCCACTCCTGCCACGTCCTCATTACCTCTGAGTAGGAAGGCTCCATCGAAGAAAACCTCATATTTACCACGTCCTCATTACTTCTGAGTAAGTATGTTGGTTTTCTCTTGATTTATTATCCGTACCCAAGACCGGAGTACGCCAAGGATAATATTCCCACAAATGTCCTCTGTTGACCATAAATGTCCTCTGTTAACCACAAATGCTGCACTAAGTTTTCTAGTACATGCGTCTCATTTATCATCATGCCTTGGGAGCCCAACTGCTCCATGGCATTCTTTCTCCCGATACCAGGAACTTCCATGGCCACCTTACTGTGGAATTGTTCTAAGTATCCCTATCAAACTTGTTATCCGTACCTAAAACCAAGGTATGTCAAGGGTAATAGGTCCACAAATAGTCCTCCAATGGGGCAAATATCATAACACCACAAATGCAACAAGCAATACAAATGAAGGATAAAATAAAACATGTTCTTTTATTTGAAAGTAAAAGGTACTACATGTTCTGGGACCACGTCCCTCTCAAAAAAGAAAGCACATAAATAAAAAAAAGGTCGACTATGGTTCGGCGACACATAATTCTCTGAGATGGTCCCTCAGCAAGGCAGTCGATCGCTCAAACCGCTGCTTTGCCCGGCGCTCGGCCTCCTGAGTCAGCCGCTCCGCATCCTCCAGATGCACGTGAGCCCGCCGGCCCTCTTCAAGCCTTTCCAGAGCACGCTCTAAGCCAGCAGAAGCTCGAGTGACCTTGTCGGCTTCCTGAATAATCAGCTCCTTATCCATGCGGGCGGCCTTGAGCACAGATTCCAAGAAAGTCAGTTTCTTCTGAAGTTCGAGGATCTGCTCTCTCGTATCAATTACCTCACGGGAGGCGACCGCTTTCCGAGCCATGTAATCCTCTCCCCTGCGGCTCAACTGATCATACTGCAGAGACAGGTGGTAGAGGTCCCCCATTATAATCGGCTTGGCCGTATCTCGAGCAACCCTTACCTTCTCCATGGCAGTTATGAGGAAGGCACACTCTTGATCTATTGCTGCAGACAGATCAACATGCCGTAGCACTTGAAACTGGGCCACAAGCTGATCAGTCTCTAGCAATTTGGGCTCCAAAAGCTCAACTATCCCTGTCCCACCGGGGAGGGTTCTAAGGATTTCAATTTGGCCACGGGCGCATTGACGGGCCAAGGAAAAAGATGTCCCCCTCTCCTCGGCAGCCTCAACCCCTCGCCTCAGGTGGCGGTAGAAACTGTCAACCACATCCTTTGATGCTTCATCCAGAACTTCCGTAGAAGACGAGATCAAAGGAAGAGTAGCTAGCAGTATCGAAGAAGATGTACCAGAATTTGATGCCCCTGCCATAAGAGAAACAAGTTTCGAGCGAAAAGATGCTTGAAGAGCGGCTAATTCCTCTTCCGTAGCCCGAAGGGTCTGGAGACTCGGTAGGGCAGAAAGGTCGACCCCCGGAGCCACATAAACAGAGGAGAGGGCGGGAACCATTTCTTCCCGCCCCGACCGTTCCGTCGTCTGCTCTCCCGAACTCGATTCAGCGAAAGGTCCTTCAATGTAATATGGAGGGAGAGGAGGCACACTTTCTCTGACAAACTCTATCCTGACAATGTTCGTCATTGGCAGTGAAGGAGCAGGACCTGTATGTCTAGAGCGACCATCAATCAGCTTAACCCAAAGGATATGATGATAGAGCAGATGAACCTCCTCACTAGTCAAGACTTGGCTTATCTTACCAGGGGGAAGTTGTTGAAGCTGAGGTTAGCTCATAGTCGTCATAGCCTCTTCACCAGCGACATCCGAGCCGAATTCAGCGGGTACTTCTGTCCCAGTCGTCCCGGAAGGAGATACAACTGGATCAGCGTCACCCGGTTGAGGTTCAGCAGTATCGGGGATGGGTTCAGCAGATTCTATGTCGTCCTGGGTTGGGACGTCACCAACTGAAGGAACCTCAGCTGCCGCCGGAAGAACCCCGGCAGAAATAATCTCGGCACACATGTCACCAATCAAAGTGGTCAGGGCCAGGTCGACTCCAGAGACAGGGGCCGGATCTCGAAAGTCTGATTCTTCTGACTCCTATAAAGAAAAGAAAATGATTAGGTCATAGCTCAAAAGAAGGGTAATGAAGAAAATGGTTGTAGTTCAATTCACAACCGAAACTGCGTCCATATCCTCGCATCTCTCCTTAATGAGCAGCCGACGAGGCTTAACCGCAGTCCGTATCACGGAGTACGTTATGCCGCCAGCAGTGGACTCACGCCTGCTTCGCTTGCGGGGAGGACTCGTGCAACGGGCGGCTGATCCGCCACCACCTCATCTGCAGGAGAGAGAGATAGAGTTATTGGGATCATGTTCATCATCCTCTTCGTCCGCGTTGGCAGACTCCGAATCCGACACAGCGATCGTGTTCTTCCTCTTCTTCCTTGCCTTGGACCCCTGGGGCTTCTCTACCAAGCCAGTACCAAGAATAAAGCTGGTACTCGGGTCAAAGCCAACAGGAGGCTTGCTCGCCGTGACATGGTATAGAGCCGCTAAATACAAGATCTCCCCAGTGCCTCAGCATCAGGAACTGAGAAGCTGGTACGGGTGTGAACCGTGTCATAATAGTGCCAGGTCCTGATGCCGTCAAGGACGCTACCTTCAAAACCCAGGCAAGAGCTGGGACTGTCCAAGAGTAGCAGACTATACCCAAATTGTCGGGAGAACCTACTGGGCAAGCTGGGCAAGTAAGGTTCCAAGTAGACAGTGTTACGGTTGCGGTATACTAGGTGTGCAGAACGGATGTTACGCAACCAAAAGAGCATCTTCTCAGGTAAGAGGTGAGGAGGTCCGGTACCATCAATATGTACACCCCTCACTTCTTCATCGGTAAAACGAGGAACAGACACAAAAAAGTTATATCTGTCTACTCTCGCCAGCGCCCTCCGACAGGCTGGCATAGTACTGCACTCCCAGGGCTGATGGTGATATTGGAAGATGAAAGTATCATCAGCCGTTACACCGTCTTCTGCGCCAGGCCTCATCAAAGACCGGTAGTGCATCAACAACTACCCCATCAGATAATGATAGGGCAGTTCAATGCGTTCAAAGTCCTTCACCGTGTCACGGGCGATGACTTTGGACGAGAAGGCACGGAGGCCACGGTGTATATTGTAGACCATGGCCGGAAGAAAAGCTAGTCTGGCCCCAAAGACCAGCTTCACAGCAAGGAGGATAAAGTTACGGCTGATCCTCTCAATAGAACCAGCCCCTCCTGAGACCACACAGTTCTGCAGCTACACCATCAGGAACCCTGCCAGGAGTGCCTTCTCTGACAGCTGCTGAGTACCCTGATAAAAATAACTGAAGAAGTCAGTTTGACTCCCAAACCTGTCGCCCATGGCCCTCGATCTTTTGGCACTCAACACCAGGTCCTGTACTTCCTCCTGGGTTTGAGGATTTCGAGGAGAAACCTGGCCTGAGGTGCCTATGTTTGCCATGAAATATAAAAGAATAAAACAATTATCAGAGGACTGGACTTTTACTTCACAATACAAACTCGCTTGTATAAAAAAGCCTAGGAACGAAAACCTAGGTACAACAATCTAAGTATAATTATTTATTTTAGATTCTGGGGGTTGACGGTAGAGGCTCGGGAAAGCGACGGCAGCTCTGCGTTACTCCTTGGACGATCGGATGTAGCCTTGGCTCCGAGGAAGATCTGCTTGGCATTAATGAAGAAATGCTCTGCTCTCTCTCTCTCTTTAAGTCTCTTCAGGTGCTCTGGTGCTCTTCTCCAAAAAAGTCCTCTTTTCAAGGAAATGGCACCTTGCTATTTATAGGAGTGGGATGCGATCATTAGGGTTTGCAATGATTGCCTCCTTGATATGTCGACGGTTAAGGACCAATTAATCTGGGCCCTTTATTCTGATTGTAGCAAATCTAGGTAATTAATGTAGATTGCATCAAATCTCTGTAGGCAATAAATATTGATTGCCATGAATATTCGTGACTTGTAATGGCCTGCCACGTGTCCAATTTGCTCAATTTGACTTGATCTGGGCAATTATGGTGATTGTAATAAATCTGATTTTGTTAGGATTTGTTAGCACCCATAATTCCAGGAAGATAAGACAGCCACATGTCTCAATCGTCGTGATAAGCGCCACGTGTCCTCTATTGGGTCATATTGGTAGAGCCGTATATGAGTGGGCCGCATGAGGATGAACGACCGTATAAAGATGGGCAGCCGCATGGGGATGAACAGCCGCATGAAGATGGGCACCCGTATGAGGATAGACAGCCACATGCTGACGGGCGGCCGCATAAAGGATGCAGTCGCATAAAGATGGGTGGCCGTATGAAGGGGGTGGCCGCATAAATACAGCAGCCGCATGCCTCGGGACTCGGTGGATTCAGCCAGCTGTGAAAAGATTTCCTCTTCCCTAGAAACACGCCTTTATGTCGGTCATTGTTGTGCCTTAATGTCAGAGCTGTCATTTGTCAGAGCTGTCAGCCGTCAGGACATTAAATGTTGCCAAAGATGAAGAGAGAAGTTGTTGAAGGCCTCATGGCTTTGGGTCTAACCGAGCCGCATAGACGCGTGAGCCGCATGGACCTCTGAGCCGCATAGGCTCTCTGAGCCACATGGATATCTTTGGCCGCATAGACCTTTCTTCATTCTTTTCCATGCTTCTACAAGACCCCCTTCAAAGTTTTCAATTTACAAAATTAAAATACTTTGAATAAGAAGCATGGCTATGTATAAACTATTCGGGCCGCATAGGATGTTCTGACCGCATGGGTGTCTCAGTCGCATGGCCGCCTCAGCCGCATGGCCCCCTCAGCCGCATGGCCATCTGAGCCGCATGGTCGTTCCAGGCACATGGCCATCTGAGCCGCATGATCTCCTTGCCACGTCTTTATGCCAAGTGTGCAAATCTTTTGTATTGATTGCCTTTGTTTTGCTGTCAGATTTAAGGCTGCTTTTTGGGGCAAGATCCCAAGAGTTTAGCCTTAAATAATCCGATCGCCTTGATAAACGAAGAGTCGGTTATACTGCACATGGATCGATGCGTCGTCCATTGGGGTTCTGCCTATAAATAGCAGAGTGTTTGGAAAGAAGACTTTCTTTACTTTCTGCTCTTGCCCTAGCTCTCTTGTCTTCGTCCTCCTTCTCTGATCATAGTAATGGCTCCCAAGAAGACTGTTGCGGTGAAGGGTAAGAAGGCAGCGTCTTCGTCGACGGCGAAGGGTAAGAAAGTTGCTTCTGCGGCGACGACTGTGGCAGCTCCTCCGCCAGCTGACGTGCCCGTAGTTCACCCCGACGTCCACCCCGCCATCGCTGGTAAGGACTTTTACGTGAATTTGGAACCCTAACTGTCATGGCTACTTCGCATATTTTATGCGCGAGCCTTCATCTTCATGTGTGCCGTATGCACGTCTCGAGCCGCATGGGGTATGTTCCATGTCTGAGTCGCATGAGATTTGTTGTTGTGGTCGCATAAGTACTTCTCTAACGGGGCCGTATAAGCTCAGCATAAGCTCACTTGATTTGGACTGCATAAGCATATTCGAACTGGACTGCATGAACTAATCTGCATTGAGCCACATAAGCGCATTTGGTCTGGACCGCATAGGTTCGCCTGAACTTGTTTTATCGTATGAGCCTCTTAAACTTATCCGAACTCTGTCGCATGAGACTGCGTTTGAACAGAGCCGCATAACTTTGTTTAGTCACTGCAGCATGAGCCTCCACTAGTCGGAGCCGTATAAACTTTTTTCTGAGTTGGGCCGCCTGAGGCTCCATTGAATCCGAGCCGCATAGGCTTGAGGGCACTAGTCAGTTTTCCTTGGCCATCTTTTTAACTTATTTCTTTTGTCTTCTTCTCAGTGAATTTGCCAGTTAATACTGCTGGAGAACCCCTGGTGGGTCGTGCACAAGCTGCTATGTGCTATAGGTACGACCAGATAGTTCGGTATGTGGCGAACCAGTTACCTAGTGACGAGCCTCCGGCGAGATTGAATGCCCTCAAGAACCAGCCTTTTTATTTTCTCTACGCTATGATGAACTCAAGGAAATTATAAGGGGAATACCTGAAGCCTGCGTTCTTCTTCGGGGACGCCTTGACTGTGAAGAATAGTCAAGTTCTAGATGTGCCAGAGAACTGGAGCTTTATCTCTAACGGGATGGCGATCCGTATCCCTCAAATGGAGCGTCACTTTCCACTATCTTGGTTTAATATGCTCCCGTTGGACCGGAAGATGGAAGAGTCTTTGACTCCTACCCAAAATAGGATATTTGTGGGCGACATCCATTACAACAACAGAATGAAGTCAGTGTGTGCAGGCAAGGTGCATGCCAGCCGCTATGTAATGGGATTGGTCCCGGGCACTTTCTTGAATGTGCCGGGTCCCAATTTCACGTTTTTTGCAGCCGACACTTTCCTGAACTAACTTGCTCGGAAAGGCTCCTATCCCATTGGCTGGTTGACGCTCCCGAGTTGGATACACGCCATTCCCTCATGGATTAATCTGTCTATGTGGATCTCGCGAAAGTATGAGGCCTTTCTGTGTGAGATTAATCTTTATCATGCTATTCGGGGCACCAGCCACGGCTTGCCCATAAACAAGAGATTATTTATAGCTCTGCTGGAGATGTACAACCGCCGTACGGGAACCTTCTATACACCTGTAGGGGAAATGGGGCTTGCACTCCATGAAATGCACGCGGTTTCCAAGCTTTCTTGGGGGGATGAAGCTTTTGAGGCGTACACTCCTACGAATGAGAAGTTCGAGGAGTTGGAGGAATGCTATCCAGGCTTCGTGGCTATTTATCAAGAGATATTGTGCCACTATAGCAAATGTCAACAGACAGCCAAGAAGGACAGCAGCTCGGAAGGGAATGCTCCCCACACTAAGGACTGGGTACGCTATCTCTTCTCGATGGGTGCCTCAGGTCGAGTTACTTCCCGACATCCTCAATCCTGGAAGGCGGTTCAAGCCTTGGTGTCGTCAGCCAAGAGGGTGGCCACGACTAGTGACAGATTTGGGAGTCAAACCGACTCTTTTGGTTATTTTATCAGGATACCCAAGAGCTGTCAGAGAAGGCGCTCCTGACGGGATTCTTGATGGTATGGCTGCGGAATTGCGTAGTCTCGGGAGAAGCTGGTTCTATTGAGAGGATCAGTCATAATTTTATCCTCCCGGCTGTGAAACTAGTTTTGGGAGTCAAACTAGCTCTCCTCTCGGCCATGGTGTGCAGCATACACCGTGGCTTCTATACTTTTACGTCCAAGGTCATCGTCCGCGATGTGACAAAAGACTTTGAACAGACTGAGCTGTCCTATCATTATCTGATGGGTTGGCTGCTGATGCACTGTCCGTCTTTGATGAGGCCGGGCTCTGAAGATGCGTAACTGACAACGAAGCTTTTATCTTTCGTTATTGTAATGAGACTTGGGAGTACGAGACCATGCGAGCCTGCCGAATGATGCTGGCGAGAGCAGATATGTACAACTTTTTTGTATATGTCCCTTGTTTCACTGCTGAGGAAATAGCGGATGTACATCTCGACGGTATTGGGCCCCCTCAGCTTCTGGACGGCCAGATGCTTCTGTGGCTGCGTAACATCCGCCCCGCTCATCTGGTATATCGCAACCGCAATGCTGTCTTCCTGGAGCCTGATCAGCCCAGCAGGTTTGCACGATAGTTTGGATACAGCCAGCTTTTTCTGGACAGTCCCAGCTCTTGTCTGGTTTTTGAAGGTAGTCTCCATGACGGTATCAGGGCTTGGCACTACTATGATACATTCCATACCCGTACCACTTTCTCGGTTCCTGATATTAAGGCGTCGGTAGAGATTTTATATATGGCGGCTTTGTACCATGTTATGGCAAACAAGCTCCCTGTCGGTTTTAACCCGGGTGCCAGTTTTATTGTTGGTACTGGCCTGGATGAGAGGGCCCCGGGGGCCAAAACATAGAAAAGAAAGAATAGAGTCGAAGCACCAGACTCGGACTCCACCACTGCGGATGATGAGGGCGATGAGCATGATGCAGATAACTCTTCCCTTCCGGTGGAAGATTTTGGGGCGGATCAGCCGCCTGTTTTGCCAAATGAGGTGGTGGCGGATCGGCCACCCATTGCACCTGGTCCTGTACGAAAGCGTAGCAGGCAAATTTCTCCTGTTGGCGGTATTCCTCACTCCCAAAAACTGGCTGCGACCAAACATCGCGAGCTAACTATAAGGAAAAGAGGCGAGGAAGTTGACCCCGCATCGGAGGTAAAACAAGTCACTACCTTCTCTATTTAGTTCTTCCTTTCTTCTAGCTTTGATCCTAATCATTTTCCTTCCCTCTCGTCGGTGTCAGAAGAAGAGGAATCTTATGTTGTCGAGGTCACGACTCGAGACGATGGGGGCTTCGATAAACCTGTCCCCGAAACTGCTGAATTTTATCAAGGTGACGCTGATTGAGCCGTATCCCTCTCCGGGATGGCTGGAGCAGAAGAGCCCGCTGAATTTGGCCCGGGGGTCATAGGTGAGGGGGATATGGTGGTTGTGAACAAGCCTCAGCCTTCACAACCATCCCCTGGTAAGATAAGCCACATTTTAACTAATGAGGAGGCCTATTCGCTCTATCATCACATCCTTCGGGTTAGACTAATTGATGGTTGTTCTGGGCATACAGGTCCTGCCCTTTCAGTGCTGATGACGGACATTGTTATGGTAAGCTCTGCCAGAAGGGATCTAGTGGAGGGGAGCATGCCCCCTACTCTTCTGACTTGTCTTGAGAGGCCTCCCGCCGAATCGAGTTCAGTAGTTCATATGGCGGTACAGCCCGAGTATCTTCCTCTGCTCGTATGACTTTGGGGGTTGACCTCTCAGCTTTACCGAGTATCCAAATCATTCGGGCCACGGAGGAGGAACTAGCCGCTGTTCAGGCGTCCTTTCACTCAGAATTTATTCCCCTTGTGGCAGGGGCGGCAAGTTCTGTTGCGTCTTCCTCGACATTGTCGGCCACGCTTCCTCTGACACCGTCCTCTACAGAAGTTCTGGATGAGGTATCACAGGATGTGGTTGATAGCTTCTATCGGCATAAGAAGAGGGGAGTAGACGCTGCTGTTGAGCGGGGGACTCCTTTCACCTTGGCCCGACAATGCGTCCAAGGCCAGATTGACATTCTCAAAACCCTTCCTGGCGGAGAAGGGATAGCCGCACTTCTGGAGCCCAAGCTGCTGGAGGCTGATCAGCTGATGGCCCAGTTTCAAGTACTGCGACAAGCTGATTTGTCTGCAGCAATTGATCAGGAGAGGGAGTTCTTCACTACTGTCCTGAAGAAGATAAGGCTCGCGCGAGATACATCTAAGAGGGCTATAACAAAGGACCTCGGTGACCTGTCTCCTTTGTACGATCAACTGAGCCACCGGAGCGAGGATTGCAGGGCTCGGGAGGCGGCTGCCTCCCAGGGGATAATTGCTACCAGGAAGCAGATTCTCGAGCTTCAGAAGAAGCTGGCCTTCTTGGAGTCTGAGCTTGAAGCTTCTCGTGCGGACAAGGAGCTGATTGTTCAGGATGCCGAAAGGGTTTCCAGAGCTTCTGCTAATCTGGAATGCGCTCTGAAGAAGTTTGAGGTGGACTGGCGGGCGTACATGGACTTGGATAGTGCGGAGCGGTTGTCCCATAAGGCCGAGCGTCGAGCTAGGCAGCGGCTTGAGCGGGGGACCGCCTTGGTGAAGAACCGTCTCCTGGAATTATGTATCACCGAACCATAGACGAGTTTTTTCTTCTCTTTTTTTTCGTTCTTTTCCTTTCTTTATGTGGGGCATTATCCCTAGAACATGCAGTATTTTCGTCTTCCAAATAAAAGAGTGTGTTTTATTTTACCCTTTATTTGTACTGCTTGTTGTGCCTGTGGTGTTATGGTGGTGTTTTCCCCGCTTGGGGGACTTGTTTGTGGACCTGGTACCCTTTGCATACCTTGGTTTTAGGTACGGTTAACAAGTTTGATTGGGGATACCTAGAACAGTTCCACGGTAAGGTGGTCATGGACGCTCCTGGTATCGGAAAAAAGAATGCCATGGAGCAGCTGGGCTCCGGGGCATGATAAGAAATGATGGGCCTGTACTAAAAAACTTAGTAAAAGACATTTGTGGGCCTATTATCCTTGCCGTACCCTGGCTTAGTATACGGATAATAGGATGAAAGGGAACAAACATACTTACTCAGAGGTAATGAGGACATGGCAAGCATGAGGGTTTTCTCACCGCAAAATCTTCCTACTCAGAGGTACTGAGGACATGGCAGGAGTGGACTCGACGGAGGATATTTGTGGACCTATTATCCTTGGCGTACCCTGGGGTTTCTTTTTTTTGTACGAATAATAATTCGAGGGAGGACCAACATATTTACTCAGAGGTAATGAGGACATGGCAAATATGAGGGTTTCTTTGATGAAGCCTGCCCACTCAGAGGTAATGAGGACATGGCAGGAGTGGGCTCCATAAAGGGGTACATAGAACGATTCAGAGGTAATGAGGACATGGAAGTTCTATGTAGAGGGGTGATTTGTTTTTGGCGGAAGTGAGACGACTCAGAGGTAACATCGACATGGTCGTTTTGGAAATTTGTGGATCTGTTACCCTTTTTGTGCACTGGGAGTGTGGGTAGTGGATCATGAGGAAGGAGCTCTTTCAGGAAGAAAATTCAGAGGTATGGTTGTACATGACTTTTTTCCTAAAAGAGTGACCGGGATGTAAGTTCAGGGGTACCAGCGGGTACATAACTCGACAATCCAGGAATTTTGGAATCAAAGTGTAAGTTCAGAGGTACAGAGGGTACATAACTCAATAATATGGGATTTGTTATGGAGGAAGAATGTGAGTTCAGTGGTACCGGATGGTACATAACTCAATCATCTGGGATTTGGAGAATGTGAGTTCAGCGGTACCGGAGGGTACATAACTCAATAATCTGGAATATTAGTGGAAGAAGGATGTGACTTCAGCGGTACCGAAGGGTACATAACTCGGTATTTTAGGATTTGGAGAATATCATTTAGACATAATACTTCTTCAGGAACTTGCCGTTGACGAGCAACATGAGCAAGTCTCCGTTTTATTTTGCGAGGCGGTAAGCACCGTTGGAGAATACAGCCTCAATGATAAATGGGCCTTCCCATTTTGGCTGGAACTTGTCGACGGTTTTGTGAGACATAACCATCGGCCTCCGAACTGCCAGAACGAGATCGCCCACTTGGAATGTTCTGATTTTAACCTTCTTGTTGAAGGCTCCGGAGATGCGTTCTTGGTATAGCTCGATCCGTTGCTGAGCCAGTAGGCATTTTTCGTCTAAGGCCTCCAACTCTTGTAGCCGGCGACGGTAGTTATCGTCCGTCGTCAATTGATAAGTGAAAGCGACGCGGAGCGAGGGGATTTGAGTCTCCAATGGAAGAACTGCCTCACTCCCGTACACCAAGGAGAATGGTGTATTCCCGGTGGCTGTTCGTACTGTAGTACGATACGCCCATAAGCATTCACCAAGCTTCTCATTCCAGTCACGTTTGTTGGAGGACACGAACTTCTTGAGTAACTTGATGATGGTTTTGTTGAATGCTTCTGCCAACCCATTTGCTGCCGGATTGTATGGTGTTGAAGCAACATTCTGAATTCTGTGCTTGTCGTAAAACCGACAGAAGGTGTGGCTTGCAAACTGCGAACCATTATCGTGGATGATCCTTCGGGCCAGACCAAAGCGATAGATGACATGATGCTTGAGGAAGCTGATCACGTTTGAAGTCTTTACTTCTGTAAGCGGAACAGCTTCCGCCCATTTGGAGAAGTAATCCGTGTTTGCGAGTATGAAGCGATGTCCTCGAGAAGAAGGTGGAGCGATCGGACCGATGATATCCATTCCCCATGCTTCGAATGGCCAGGACGCCACTGTCGGATGTAGAAATTCGGATGGCTGGTGGATGAAGTCCTCATGGACTTGGTAGGCTTTGCACTTTCTTGCGTAGTCTATCGTATCTGCCACCATCGTGGGCCAGTAGTAGCCCATTCGACGAAGACGGTCTTACAATTTTAGGCCAGGCTGATAGGCCCTGCAGACACCGTCATGAGCTTCGCGTACGGCTTCTTTGGCTTCTGCGTTTGACAGATATCGCAGTAATAATCCATCGTAGGATCGATGATACAGCATCTTCGTCTCTGTATCGTAGAAGAATCTGAGAGAATGCCTTCTGATAGAGGTGGCTTCCTTTGGGTCCTCTGGCAGAATATCGTAGACTACGAAGTCAATGAATGGTTGTCTCCAGTCTTGTGCTTTGTCGATCGTCTGAGCGGAATAACTCACCACAAATTGAATATTGTTCTTGGGACTGACCAGTTCATGGCCTATCACATCCACCGATTGATGAGCATAGTTTGGAACCGCTAGGGAAGCGGCAAGGCCAGCTAAGGCATCGGCTTCGAAATTTTGGAGTCTGGGAACGTGTTTGATGAAGAATCCCTCAAATGATGAAATAATGTTGATCGCTATTTGGTGATAGGGGATCATGTCTTCATGGCGGACTTCGTATGAACCCTGGATCTGATTGACGATTAACTGCGAATCGCCGTATGCTTTAAGATATTCTATCCCCAGCTCTCTTGCAAGTCGGAGGCCAATGACAAAAGCGTTATACTCGGCCACATTGTTTGAACAGGGATCTGTGAGGGAGTAAGCGCGATTGATCACCAACCCGGAAGGAGAAACTAGCACCACCCCGACTCCGATGATGATGTTGCCCTTAGGTCCGGTCCTTGAGGAGCCGTCGAAGAATATTCGCCATATATCATCGTGAGAGGTTGCATGCGAGTCGGCGACCTCATCTGGGATTCCTTCATATATTCTGGACGACTCCGAGCCTGGGTGGGCTGCTAAAAAGTCTGCCAGAGCTTGACCTTTAACATCCTTTTGCGGGACAAAGATCATATGATAGGAGGACAGCAATATTGTCCATGTGGCGAGACGGGAGCTGAGTGCCCCTAGTTTAGTCATGAGGACCCTGAGAGGGTTGACTCGTGAGATCACATGTATGGTTTGTCCTGTGACATAGTGCCGCGTCTTTTGAATGGTGAACACCAGGACGAGGCATTCCTTCTCCACGGTGGTGTATCGGTGCTCTGGCCCAATCATCATTCGGCTGAGGTAATATATAGCTTGTTCAGGGCCCGCATCATTATTTTGTGCCAGCAGAGCGCCGAGAGAATGCTCCATTGCTCGTACATATAGCAAGAATGGTTTCCCAACAACAGAGGCCACCAGGACTGGTGGGTTCGACAAGTATTCTTTGATGCTGTCGAAGGCACGTTGGCATTCTTCATCCCATACGAACGAGACGCCTTTCTTCATGAGATGGGTGAATGGCCGACATCGCCCGGAGTGGTTAGAAATGAACCTCCTGATGTAAGCTAGCCTCCCTTGAAGGCCTCTAAGTTCGCAGAGATTTCTCGGGGGACCCATCTCCATAATTGCCTTCGTCTTCTCTGGATCTACATGAATTCCCTGGGCAGTAATAATAAAACCCAGAAATTTTTCGCTGGATACGCCCAAGAAGGATTTTGTGGGATTCATCTTCAGGTTGTGCGCTCGCATCAGGTTGAATACCGTCCTCAGATCCTGCAGATGGTCTCCCTTATAGCGACTCTTGACGGCGATGTCATCGACGTAGCATTCCATAGTCTTGCACAAGTGGTCTTTGAAGATGATACTCATGGCTCTTTGATATGTGGCACCAACATTCTTTAAACCGAAAGGCATGACTGTGTAGCAGTATGTGCCAATCGGTGTTCGAAATGATGTATGCTTCTCGTCGTCAGGAGACATCTTGATTTGGTTGTACCCTAAGAAGCCATCCATGAATGACATGCGTTCAAAGCCGCATGTGTTGTCGATCATAATGTCTGTGATAGGGAGGGGGAATTTATCTTTGGGACATGCCTCATTCAGATTGTGGAAGTCGATGCAGATTCGAATCTTTCCATTCTTCTTGAGGACCAAAACTATATTGGCGACCCAGTCTGGATGTTGTTCCTCATGAATGAAGCCGCTGGCTATCAGTTTGTTGACTTCGGCTTCGATCGCATCAATGATGCCCAGGCGGAAGCATCGCTGTTGTTGTTTGACCGGCTTTACATCTGGCCGAATGTTGAGCTTATGAAGGGAAACCTCGGGGTTTAGTCCTGGCATGTCTTCATAGCTCCAGGCGAACACATCAATGTATTCTTTGACGAGTTCCAGTAGCGATTCTCGCTCTTCGTCTGTCAGGCTTTTACTGACGAAGATTGGTTTTGGAGAAGATTCGTTGTCGTGGTCGACCTGTATAATCTCATCTTCAGTAGGAGGTTCTCTCTATTCGAACTTCTTTTCCTATTGTACATCCAGCTGTTGGGTCCACGGCTCTAACTCGAGGATTTCAGGAATGTCTTCATCTTCTTCGTAAGCGTCGGCGAATGCCATATTGACTGACATGACTTATCTGAATACGTCTCCGATGCTGGCATCCGAATCAGAAGTTGGTGATCCGATCGAATGTGAATGCCAGTCGCATTCCTCATCTAAAATTTCAGGGGTCGTTACGGGCATAACGTACCCTAATCCACATCGGGTCTTGCTGTAGTAGTCCCGTGGTTTACCAACCGGGACTGACGGCTTTAAAGGTAATCGTCGTCCAGTGCCGTAGTTCAAGCCTGGCGTAGTCTCCAGATCATACCCCTATTTTTGCATGAGATATTTGGATTGGGGGCTATACAGATAAAGAGGCAGTCTCCCGGCATCTGATTCGAGATCGACCTTCTCTATGGTGAAGGGCTGTGGGTCGTCCTTCCGGCCGAAGATGATTGGATGGTCCCCTCCCTCGATTATGTGGTAAGCGTCTTCAACTGGAGTAAGCTGGTTTGCGGTATAAATATTTGTCACCTGTGTGTGTAGGTGAGTGCCTATACCGTGTTCCATAGCATACATTGTACAAAGCTTATTAAGCTCGAGGTTGTTAAAAGATAGCCCTTTATTGATGAAGTAAGGTATCTTTTCTAGCGGGATGACATCATCTGCGGAGGGAACATCAGTGTGGGCAGCCACATACTTGGCTAGTTCCGGTTCTTCTTTGGCCACCCCCTGTATAAATGAAGACTGAGAGGATGACTTGGGCAGCTTGATCATCAGGGGTTCTGTTGGTGGAGCCGACCGTGGAGTTGTTGGCAAACTAGCGACCCCCAATTTGGTACTCAATGCTGGACGGGGAGTTGTTGGCTCGCTAGAAGCCCCAGACTTTGCATCGAGGCGACGATTCTTCTTAAGAAGACGTATCGTCATTGGTTTGTCGGAGGGATTGAGCTTCTCCATTTGTTGTTGACCGGCTCTAGGCAATCTTATTGTCAGTGGCTCTATTGTGGGTCTTGGCGCTTTGCTGGACCTTTGCAGCCGGATTATCATTTGCCCTTCTTGTGCCGAGAGGCTGATTGCGTCCTTACGCAGAGCGGCCGTAAGGGGTGCGGACTTGCCAGGTTTGTGAGCTTGAAGGTGGATCGTCAGAGGTTTTTCTGATCTGAGGCCATCTCAGTTCGAGCATGTACATCTTCATCCAGGTGCCTCTTCGACTTCTCGTATAGGCAAGAGTCTGAGTAGTAGGATTCGACCCCTTTGAAGGGATCGATGTCGACAAATTCTATCCTCACCAAGCCGTGTTTGTCGACATACTTGAAGCACTGGTACAGCGTGGAAGGCACGATCATATAATCGTGTATCTAAGGGCGCCCCAAGAGGATGTTGTAGGAAGTGTCTGCATCTATGACATAACAGGTTACTTCTGACTGGAGATCGCCAATTTGGCACTTTAAGCGAATCTTTCCTATCGGGTAGCTCCTGCCCGAATTGAAACCGCTGATGGAGGTGCTTTTTGGCGTCAGACGATGCATAGGAATGCGGAGATGATGTAACAGACCCTTCGGGATGATGCTTATGGAAGAACCAGGATCAATGTGCATCCGATCCACCTTTACGTCACCGATGTATCGAGTGTAGTATAACAGACGATCGTGCAGGTTGGTCTTAATGAGCATATCTTGCGGAGTAAAGACAATATTGGGCATTGCTCCTGTACAAGCGCTGTCTAGGAGATTTGCAGGCGGGCTCTCTCCTGTGAGGTTGACCTGAGCCAGATAGGCGTCGGGATTTTGGAGTGCATCGCTCAAAGCCGTGCGAACATCCTTTGAGAGTCTCAAGAGCTCGTATAATGACAATTTGGCCGGTGTGTTGGCCAATTGCGCCAAGATGTCGAAGTTGTAGGGCCTCTCCAGCCCCTGAGGTGCCTCTTTTCGGAGGGATTTGTCAAAACGAGTCTCCTTTGGCCTGGACTTGTCGGTCGTCGGAGGCTGAGAAGGTCCTGGAGTGTCAACGGTAGCTGGCTGATGATCTTCAGCCGAGTTATCAGCCACAGGTTGGGATTGTGCCCCAGACCGAGTAACGACAGCCGTGACTTCTTCGACATCTGCAGAGATTGTACGGCAGGATCTGACTTTTCCACTCTTCTTCATGTGAATGGAAGGTGGTGTGGATTGAGTCATCTCGAGTACTAGGTCCGGATGGACCCACATAACCTCCCCTCGTGATGTGGTGAGGGGCACTAGATCAGCAACCTGATCCCGAGGAGGTGGAAGATTAGCAATCTCCATTATCGCCAGAGGGATGTGTACCATACCGTCTTGAGTTTCTGTTGGAGAAAAGCTGCCAAATTGGACTGACACCATATTGGCTGCCACGGTTACCTCTTCAAAATCAATGGTCAGAGCGTTCGAATCGATGAGATGTTGAATGTATCGTTTCAGTTGGTAGCAGTCGTGTGTAGCATGGTGGACATAGCGGTGGTAATGGCAGTACTTTGGGCTCTCCATTTCTGCCGGCCGAGGTTCCCGTCTTGGTGGAGAGAGCTGAATTCTGTCTCCTTGTATGAGCATGTCCAAGATGGGCTTGACGTGGCCGTCTTCGAAGGAGTAGGTCATTTGCGCCCATTGTTTGTCCGCCAATTTTGACTCAGGTTTCTGTGCTGTGTCGGCCACCATAGGTTGCTTGCCCTTGTTGTCCCAATTGTTGGAGGAGTTAACACCATTGTTGTTGTTGGTATTAGGGCGCTTGCCCTTGTCCTCTCCCTCCGAGATGTGCAATCCCAGTTGGCGAGCCTTCTTCAATCTTTCTTCAGCGCTAGTGGCACTGATGATAAACGTCTTCCAATCCTTAAATTGACTTTCGCCCATCCAGAGACTGATTGTTGGGAGCAATCTCTTTTGGCAAATTTCAATCAAGGAGGAATCCGGGTTACCAGACGGCAATTTCATTGCGGTTTGGCAAAACCGCTCAATATAGTTCCATGTCAGCTCTTTCTCCCCTTGGACGACGTCCATGAGGGTGGACATTGTGATGACATGTCCTACTTCGTAAAATCTCTCCAAGAACATGCGCTAGAAGCTAGCGAAGGAGTGGATGCACTTGTCTGGTAGGTTGCGGTACCAGTCGAAGGCGACCCCTTTCAATGCCCCGATGAATAATCGCGTAAGGATGGCATCGTCATGGGGCAGATGGTCGGTGGTGACCTCAAAGTAAGTGATGTATCGACTCGCGGAGGTCTTGCCATCATAAGGATTGATGTTGAACGGCTTATATCTTGGTGGAAAGGGGACATCCCTCCATGCAGCAGGGTATGGTTGCCGTATTTTGAGGTCTTGAGAGTTCTCTCGAGCGTGAAACAAGGCTCGGAGCTCCTGGACCTCTCTTCTTGCTTCTCTGGCCTCATCCGCAGCGGTGGGAGCCGACGTTTCAGGAGGATTATTGCCCGGGTTTGGTGCCGCTGAATTTGAGTCCGCATTGACCGCGGAACCCGCGCTTGTTTGGCCAGACGTCCCTCCTTGCTGAGTTGGAAGGGCCGCTTTGATCTCGTCTACAGACTTGACCAAGGCGTACAGTATGGCCTCGAGAGTGTCGATGCGTTTGCGATCACTGGAACCACCTTGATTGTTGTCCATCATCAACACCGTCCTTACATGAGGAGAGATGGAAGGAACGGTGGAGGATGTGCCCTCCGAATCATACCCCTGTACCGAAAAGTCATCGGGGTATGCGGGAATGTTCTCCTCTGGTTCGGACTCAGAAGGAATAGTACCCCCAGCTTCAGAGCTTGCTTCATCTTGAGAGTCGTGGACGTCCTCGGGGACGTCGGCACCTGCTGTATCTGATAGGAGAGTTGTTTCTCCGGGCTCATCTCCTTGGAACATCGAATTATCGTGGATGCTCTGAGGAGTGCTACCCCCAGTTTCAGTAACCCCCAGTGGTGTGGATGATGAATCTCCTACTGTAGTAGATTTCGTCTTCGAACGGGTACCTTGGAAAACTCCGGTGGTGGATAACCGTTTAGACGACAGTTTCTTAGTCACAGTGGTTGAGATATTCGGACTGGAAACGTTTATTTTCTTCCCTCTCCTATCGGCGGGGATTTTCTGAGTGGAGTTGCAAGAAACGACGGGTGGCGCCTCATCCTCTGAGCTCGACTGTTGTAATCTTTGGAAGACGGACTGCCGGTCTTCTCGTATTGTCGCGTTGTTGCAACAGCAGTTGACGATGATTTGGGTGCAGTGACGTCCGTGGGAGGACTCTTTGTATGAACGAAATCGTAAAGCACAATACTCTAGAAGGGGGGGTGAATAGAGTTGGCAGCGGAATAATGCTAATTAAAACATGTTAGCAGCAAGAATAATAATCACAACTAAATAATGTAAAGGCAGAGATAAGAAAGCAAACGCAAAGACAGCGATGTATACTAGTTTCCCTCTGTTGAGGACTAATCCAGTCGGTAGAACTCTTGCTACCAGTTGAATCCACTATTGGCAAAACCGCAAGTTTCTTACGAAGTCCTTGCAACTTCTACAACGCGAGCTTTGATACGAAGAACTCGTCCAACTTCAATTGTGAAGAGGTATTCTTCTATCAAGCCTTCTGATTACGATCACTCTGAAACTTCTAGACCGCACCGCACTGACAAATCGACTAGAGGATTGTAATTGGCTTGGGATCTGAAAATTAAAGCTCAAGAAAAACTCTTTGGAAGACTGAAAGCTTTAAGTAAAGAGAAGATTGAAGGTGAATGAGTGACTTAAAATGATCGAAATCCTTCTCTATTTATAGAAGTTCCAAAGACAGAATTCGGGCAGAATTCGGGCAGAACTCGATGAGCAAATCTCGGTCAAATCTGCAACTGCAGGAGGACCAAGGTCCAAGGAATTCAAAAATAAAACGGCCACTAACCGAACTCTGGCCGAGTTCTGTCAGGGTTAGGTTAGGGTTTTTAAAATTAGTTTTTGGGAAATTTTGAAAACCTTTTTGAAAACCTTTTTGGAGCTTTTGTAAATACGAATGTTTTTCAAAAGTAAGGACATTTTTAAAAACATTATGAAATCATTTAGGAATAGCCTATTTGCCAGTACGACTCGGTGTACAAAGTATTTCTAGACTCAAATAAAATAAAAAATATATTGCTCAAAGAAATACAGACTCGAACAGGCAAACAACGCTTCGATCTTGAACTGAGTAGATAGCCATTCTTGAGTATGTCCAAGAGTCCGAGATATCCTGACTAGCTCCATATATCGAGACAGAGTTTGATCAATTATTAAAATCAGTTTGACCATATGACCAATGGGCCAACAATCTCCCCCATTTTGATAACTGACAAACTATGAATGATATAACATCTAAGCTTGGAATCAAATCAAAAATAGTAAAGTAAAATTGTTCATATAATGCATTGTCTCAAAAGATGTTAGATCCTTATTTCTCCCCCGTTGTCACTTAACAAAATAATTGCAAAAGAGAAAGCTCCCCCGCAATCAATGTATAAGTAACAAACAGTGAAGAAACACATAAAAAAAATTATGACAGATGGTAGAAACAGTAAAAAAAATAACATCACAGGCATGTATTTGTCTGATAATAAAAAAAATAACATCACAGGCAAACTACGCATCTCATAAAAATAAAATGATGTTCAAAAGACATCAAGAAATATCCAGTACAAGTCTGATAATAAAAGGATAAAAAGACAGAAATTTGGAATATCGGAGCATTTCCAAGTATTCAGTAGACAATAACTAAGTCTCAAAAATCAGCTAATATATCATCATCACATCTCCTCCTCCTCATCATCATCATCAGCATAACCGGCATGTCCAGAAGGACCAGCTCCCGAAGTACCAGCGCCAGAAGGGTGAGGAGGGGCGCCAGTGTAAAACTCACCGACATAGTCTCGAGTAGGAGCACGGTCAGAACGATACCAATCATATGCGTTATCGGGCTGAAAGTAGGCATGAACAGCCTCATCCTCACAGCGGTAACCAGAGAAGGTTGGATCTCTAGGAATAGAACCGGCAAAATGTCCAGTCTGAGCAAATCGGAGATCAGCTAGAGAATTTGCTATCGCTTGATAACGAGTGACATCGCGGAACTCACGTTCGCGGGCCATATCCATCATCGAGACGTACAAATTAGAAAGATGCGGGTGTATGCCTTCAAAGGTCATGGCATACTGCTGAGGAGGTGGAGGAGGTGGAGCAGTAGGAGGAACAGTAGGAGTAGCAGCAGCAGTCATACTACGACGAGATAGCTTAAGAAACTTGGGCTCAGGGTCTTGAGTACAAGTTGACAGATCAATATCATAACGCTGGAAGATGCGTGGGAGAATCATCGCATACGAGAGATTTCTATCTCTTGCACGACAACGTCCCATCATCTGGATAATGGTCTTAGGGGCAGAAAAAGTAATCCCTTTAAGAATATGATACATAGCAGATAGTTCAAGTAATGTGACATCATCCTTTGAAGTAGACTTCGGAAGGAGAGTGGAGTAGATGATGCGATGCAATTCATAACTAAACAAGTTCAAGTTATTTGCCTTGAACTTTCCAGAGCGAACTCGATCAGGGGCACAGAGTTCAGCTTTGAAACTAGCAAGTGTCGTGCCGTCGGGGAAATCAAATTCAGTGATATCATCAAGCGGTGCACCCTCGTTAGAAATACCAAGGATTTTCGCTAAGAGGACATCATTGAACTCGATATCTAGTCCGCCAACATGAGTACTTACGTCAAACGTGTTTAGTACGATATTGTAATAGAAAAGTCTAATAGCATTAGTAGCTACCGGGAAACAAAGTTTAAGAAAGTATTATAACCCTAATGCCTCAAAATAAGGGCGGTGTTCTGGAAACACAGTCCATTTGATAGGAGCGCCTGTGCATATGGATCTCATAGAGAAGTCTTCATACCACAGAAGGGCTTGATCTAGGGTTTAAAAATAAAACCCATCGAATGTGCCATCGCTAGATTGAACTGGCGAAAAAAGGAAATCCGTGGGTGGATTTGAAGATGATCCTTCCTCACTAGGATTGGTCATCTTCTTCCTCTTGAAGGGGTTGAATCCCTTAGGCGGCATTGTGCAAATAAAGTAAACATGCACGAATTTAAAAGGAGGAGAGATACGGAGTTATACCTCCCGAGATTCAAGTATGTTGTAGAGGACAACGATCTTCGCACGAATCCAAAATTTGGATGGATTTTACCACGTAGATAGGGAGAAACGGAGTGATGAAGAACTAGGGTTTGAGAGCTTTCGCGCGGCTGCTGTTGCTGTGAAGGTGGTTTTAGAAGCAATGAAGAAGAAAGGCTCCCGGGTTCTGGTTATATAACCAGATACCACTAACCGAACTCGGGCCAAATTCGGTCCGAATTCTGGCCGAATTCGCCTATGTTTCTGTTAGTTGGTTTCTGCCACTTTCTTTTTCATTGACTCATTTCAAAAATTTAATTCAAAGATTAGTAATTTCAACCTTCAATTAATATAATTAATATTATTTTATAGATTAAATTTCGTTACTCAGCGACTGTCTCAGATTAGCTGTAGGAGTACTATCCCAGCTGGCGAAGGTTCACCGAGGAACTCTTAAGTACCGCTTCGCTTCAACCGTAGTTGTGGTGACAGACAGACTCTTTATTGGCTTGTCTCTAACACAATTTTTGCGTATTAAAATATAATCATAAAACAAAATTAATTAACATTATTGACGTCCAAAATTCTTAATTCTCGACGTAAATAATTGAAATGTTCTTCTGCTAGAGGTTTTGTGAAGATGTCAGCTAATTGATTCTCAGTGTCTCTGTATACAAGGTTAATATCTCCATTCTGATGATGATCTCTAAGAAAATGATGTCGGATCTCGATATGCTTAGTACGAGAGTGACATACTGGATTCTTAGTCAAATTAATAGTGCTCGTGTTGTCACAGAAAATGGGAATATGTGTGTAAAATAAATTATAGTCTTCCAAGGTTTATTTCATCCATAAAATTTGAGCACAACAATGTCCTGCGGCGATATACTTAGCCTCTGTTGTTGATAGGGCTACAGAATTTTGCTTTTTACTAAACCATGAGACTAAAGCCTTGCCTAAGAAATGACATGTGCCGCCGGTACTTTTTCTATCAACTTTGCGTCCAGCAAAATCTGCATCCGAGTAACCAATAAGGTCAAAGGACTTAGTTTTGGGATACCATAAGCAAACAGAAGAAGTGCCCTTAAGGTATCAAAAGATACGCTTAACTGCGCACAGATGTGATTCCTTTGGATTAGCTTGAAAACGTGCACACAGGCAAACACTAAACATAATATCTGGACGACTAGCAGTTAAATAAAGTAAACTACCGATCATACCTCGATACTTACGTGTGTCGACCGGCTTGTCTTGTTCATCAATATTAAGCTTTGTTGAAGTTGCCATCGGAGTGCCAATAGGTTTGACATTGTCCAGATCAAACTTCTTTAGCAAATTTTTTGTGTACTTGGCTTGATTTATGAATGTCCCGTTGTCAGTTTGTTTGATTTGCAGTCCGAGAAAGAATTTCAACTCTCCCATCATGCTCATCTCAAACTCATTCTGCATACACTTAGAGAATTCTTGACAAAGAGATTCATCAGTAGATACAAATATAATATCATCAACATAGACTTGTATTAAGAGAAGCTTGCCATTGAAAGACTTAATAAAAAGTGTAGTGTCAACCTTGCCTTTTGAAAAACCGTTGTCAAGTAGGAAAGAGCTTAGACGATCATACCAAGCACGAGGGACTTGTTTTAAACCGTACAAAGCTTTCTTCAACTTGAAAACATGATCAGGGTTTTTAAAATCTGTAAAACCTGGAGATTGTGCTACAAAAACTTCTTCTTTTTATAAAACCATTTAAAAATGCACTCTTGACATCCATTTGAAATAATTTAAAATTATGAAAACATGCAAATGCACATAACATGCGAATGGATTCTGATCTCGCAACTGGGGCATAAGTCTCATCGTAGTCGATACATTCTTCCTGATTGTATCCTTGAGCTACGAGTCGAGCCTTATTACGAGTCACTAAACCATTCTCATTCAGTTTATTTCAGAATACCCAACGGGTGCCAATGACCGGATGATCAATAGGCTTGGGAACAAGTTCTCAAACTTGATTCCGTTCAAATTGGTTTAATTCCTCTTTAGCATCTATCCAAAAATTATCACTACATGCTTCATCAATGGTTTTGGGTTCTAGCTGTGAAATGAATGCAACACTAGAAACAATATCTCTACTGGATGTACGAGTACTTACACCTTTGGTAATATCACCAATTACCAAATCCTTTGGATGATCTGCCGTAAATTTTAATCTTTTCGGCAGACTCTGAAGGTAGCTGGTTCTTGGATCTTCTCTAGGAGGATCAGCTAGTGCTGAGCTTGGTTGAGAATCAGCTGGTGTTGAGCTTGGTACAGTTAGATCTTCGTCATTGTCATCGACAGTCATTTGATTCAATTTATCAAAGGTGACGTTGATTGATTCTTCGATGATCATAGTTCGTTTGTTGAAGACTCTGTATCCTTTGCTCTTGGCCGCATAACCTAAAAATATACCTTCATCGGCCTTTTCGTCAAACTTTCCCAAATTGTCTTTTGTATTAAGAATAAAGCATTTACAACCAAATATTCTAAAATATGAAACTGATTGAATTCTATCAAACCATAACTCAAATGGAGTCTTCTTCGATTTTGGTCGAATTAGAACTCTATTGAGAACAAAACAAGCTGTATTGATAGCTTCAGCCCAGAAATATTTTGGTAGACTAAACTGGTTTAACATTACTCTGGCCATTTCGGATAGAGTTCTGTTCTTATGTTCCACAACTCCATTTTGTTGTGGAGTCCTAGGACAGGAGAACTCGTGTACAAAACCGTGTGTGTCACAGAATTACTCAAACTCTGCATTCTCAAATTCGCCTCCATGATCGCTTCTAATACGAGTAATCATGTAACCTTTTTCATTCTGTACTTTCTTGCAAAAGGCGACAAATTCGGATAATGCATCATTCTTGCGTGTCAAAAAGTATACCCACGTGTATCTAGAGTAATCATCTACAATTATAAAAGCATATAACTTACCTCCGAGGCTAGCAACTCTGCTAGGACCAAATAAGTCCATATGTTGCAATTGTAGAGGTCTAGTAGTACATACTGCATTTACTGACTTGAATGTGGATCTGGTAGCTTTGTTCTTTTCACATTGGCTGTATACCGAATCCTTCTTGATTGTTATGTTCGGTAAACCGCGTACTAGCTTCTTCGTGGATAATCTTGAGATTGTGTCCATATTTGCGTGACCGAGTCTCATATGCCACAGATGACTCTCATCACTTTTAGCCATTAAGCATCTACCTGAAATGTTAGTTTCTTCCAACAAATAGAAAACATATATGTTATCTTCCCTGATACATTCAAAGATAGTACTACCAGTTGAGCTATCAACTATAGTACATTTGTCTTTGCCAAAGTTGATGCCATAACCATGATCAGCTAGATGACTTATGCTGAGTAGATTATGTTTCAACTCGGTAACCAGACAGACATCCTTAATCACAGGATAGGGAGACTTACCAACATCACCGATACCAATGATATACCCTTTCAAGTTATTACCGAAGGAAACATAACCTTCCTTCTTCTTCTTCGACAATGTTACAAATAATGTAGCGTCACCGGTCATATGTCGTGAACAAACGCTGTCGAGTATCCATTTGTATTTAGCATGTGAAAGGTGTTCCACCTACAAAACAGTTTGCAGATGAAACTTTTGGTACCCATTTCTTGTAGGGTCCTGAAATGTTAGCTTTTGGTATCCATGCATAAATATTTAAATCAACAAGCTTTCTGATTCTACATGCAGGAGAAATATGACCAATGAGGCCACAATAATGACAATGTGCATGTTGAGTGTTGAAAGCTGAGTGGTGTGCATGGTTGGTAGGTTTAGGTTTTCTAGTATAGAAGAAAGCATACCTATAATCCTGTTTGGGCTTAACCTTTTGGGGTAAAGGTTTGATATGGTTAGGTCTGACAGTGTTTGGTTTGGGAATGTTCCGATTATTCGGTAAGTGACACATGTTAGGGTAGGAAGCAGCAGTCTCAGGCTGTTTTCCTAACCTAATTTCCAATCTTTTGGAAGTGTCATACAACTTAGTATAGTCTGAAGTGAGTGCTTCCATTCTGACTTGTGCACTTTGAAGACTTTTCTTCTCTTTAGAAAGTTCTTCTTTCAATTGGTCAATAACCTTGTCTTTTTCTTCGGATGACTTGGTAGTCTCGTGTAATAAGAGCTTAATAGAAGAAAGCTCACCAGACTCACTAACATTATTTCTAACCTCAGCTAGTAGGTCGATAAGTCTTCCTATTTCACCTTTGTACTCTTTGATTACCTTCTTAGAGATCTGATATTTGCTACGCAGTTTCCTGTAATCACTTATCAGTTCACTGAAGGCATCTTCTAATTGCTCAAAGGTGAAGTCATCATATGTATCAACTACAGGTTCAGAGAGTACCTGATCGGATGCCATAAAGCATATATTTGCAGCGTCTTCTGATTGTTCATCTTCTGAGTCGCTGGCTTCACTTTCATGCCATATGCTGGTGTTGGCATATTTCCAAGCTGTTGATCTCTTCAGGTTTTCTTTCTCATACCTGTTGCTCTTCTTGCTTGATGATGAGTTTGTAGGACAATCCTTCTTCATGTGTCCCTTCTTCTTGCAGCCATAGTAGACAGCATCATCTTGATACCAGTTGTTGCTGCTATTGTTTTTTTTGGCTTTCTTCTCATATCTCATGAATCTTTTGAATTTCCTTGCTAGGAGTGCTTGATCTTCAGCATCAGATTCACTGCTGTCTGAATCACCTTCAGCAGCTTTTCTGTGCTGAGCCTTGAAAGCGATCGTCTTCTCCTTTGGTGCAGGCTCTTCAAAATCTTGTAGCTCCAGTTCATGAGTGAGTAGCTTACCCACACTACAACAAAAATATGTTTTAACGACACTCGAAAAGTGTCGTTAATGACTATCCATGACACTTTTTTGGTGTTGTCTAGGGGGTGTCATAGAAATATTTTCACTTTCAATTGCACTACAAAAGTGTCATGTAATAACTTAATGACAACACTTTTGGAATGTCGTGTAATATTATTTCACGGCACTTTATTGGTGTTATCTTAACCTCCTTCAACGACAACTAATAAGTGTCATCGAAATTATGACACCTTATAAGTGTCATAGACAAGCATTCAATGACAGTTAATAATGTCATGGATAAATTTTTATGACACTTTTTTATGTGTCATATAAATATTTTAGTCACAGCACTCTGCTAGTGTCATCTTAAATACATCGTCAAAATTTCGACACCTTATAAATGTCATCTAAAATCACTCAATGACATTTAATAAACATTCATATCACTTTTTATTTATCATGTAGACTGAGTTCAACAAAAAAATTTAAATGCCATATATATATATATATATATATATATATATATATATATATATATATATATGCAAATGACCTCTAGCCTAGTGGTTAAGAGAGATGCATGCGGCCCGAGAGGTCAGGAGTTCGAATCCCAGTGGGAGCGATTCCAGAAACAATTTACCCAGTTTCAAAATATATATATATATATATATATATATATATATATATATATATATATATATATATATATATATATATATATATATATATATAACCAAAATCAACCATGATCACAAATAATTAACCAAAATTAATATATTAAAAAACTTCAACCCATACAAAATGTTGATAAAAAGTTAAAAGAATATAACTATTCAACGTATTTGAGACTAACAAAATCTATTACATAATATGTAAGAGTTCTATTAATACTATAGTATCACGATACTCTTTGTACAACACCATTTCAGTGTACATCTGCTCGACAGCACCATTTCAGTATACTATAACAAGCATCTGGCCGTTGCTCTTCTTAATTATTCTTAATTACCTTCTTCAGCTTCCTCAGGAAATACCTAGAAGCAAGAGCAATGGAATAAGGATAGGAAATGAGTAACACATCTAGTTCAAATCTATGTTCCTAGTTTAGTTTTGATTACTGCATATGTCAGAAGTACATTAGCAAAAAAAAAATTCAAAAAGGAATAATTTAAACTGCAACATACTGTAGTGTCATAATATTATACCATAAAGGTCAGTTATCAGGGGAAATCAAGTCCGGGACGCACCATCTTAACATTGTTATGACAGTCCAAAAGGGACAAAGTAACCAATAATGGATGATGACTTGCAAATATTATTACATGATAATCATAAATATTTCCATGAAAACATTCATGAATAGACTTTTTCCTAGACTAAATCAATTGAGCACAATATGGCAAGTGTGTTGAGTCTAACTTCAGTTATCATAATATTGCAAGGAAATTAGAGCTTACATTTGAACAAAGTAAATGTCAGTAAACAAAGATGGGGACATTTGGAAAAAAAAATAAAGTTCAACACAGAACAATATAAAATTTCAGGCATTCAAAAGAAAATGTGAAGAAAAAAATCAATTGCTATAAAGCAAACCTATGTTACACAGTAGAACAACATACAAAGTAGATCAAATGTTTCTCATCTCTCTTGAACATGCAGAGTTTATAAAGCCTGTGCCAAGCTCGACAATGTAGAAGATCAGATGCACTTCCAGTAATCCATCAGGCAAGCATCAACAAACCCGAGAAAACTGGAGCACATTGATAATAAGTTGAGACCAATAAGACACTGCTCCAGTTAACCTTGGTCCTACATTCTCTCCAGAAAGCTGAGCAAGAACCTTCGCATTATGTTTGATTAGTCTGAGTATTTGTATTTGGGTTATTTCCAATCAGATCTTGCAAAATCCAGTAAAAAAAAAGTAAGCTTCAGAAAAAAGAAGTACAAATAATTATTCTAATTCGTTGTATTGTCTGCGAGTCCCAACAAAGTAAAATACCCTAATTATTGCAATTGTACATGATAAAAACTTAAATGTTTCAGAATCATCGTGATATTTACAGACCATACGATATGCACAACAGATGAAACCTACAGAAGAGAATTCCCTAAATTCGAAAAGAAAATAGGTTACAAGTAGAGGACTTGAAGAAAGCTCGACCTTGGTCAAACATTTTCAAGCTCGACATGTCACGCTCGAGAATGATTTGTTACTAATCAGACAGCGCTTAGTTTAGTTTTTCAAGATTCTCAAGCTTAGCAACCCAGGTACATGAAGCTCGAGAACAATGTTTGATGTTGACTGTACAAAATTACGTACGTAAATACACTAATGCACGTACACTAATGTACATAATAATTTTTAACATTTCTACAAATTATCAAGTATATATGTTCATCAATGTTATTTATAAAGTGTGTGCTCATTAGCTGAGTTGTTTATCAAAGTTATTTAAGGCATGCAATCATGATCACAAGGAGATAGCTCTTGATTGATATCAATGAAAAGAAGGATTTATAAGTACAAACCCGAAATAGCTTAGCTTAGGTGAAATATGCAGTTATTGCAATAATTATGAACAATTCAACATGTACCCGACCTTAATAAACGTCAGAGCCAACACAGTGACCCAATTAAGAATTATTAATACATTGCCAGAACTATGATAGAAAACATATAGAAAGACATAATTAGTGGTATAAAAGTGAATGAGAAAGTTACTGAGGTGGAAGGCTTCCACCGCGACGACGAAACAGCTTTCCCACACTTGTGTATCTTTTGTTCTCATCATATGCAATTCCTTTCCCAACACCATTGCCAAAACCTAATTATGTACCACATCCAGCACCAATCCCCAGACCAAACTGGAAACCAGGTAATCCTGCTCCCAAGCCTGCACCTGTGTTAAGGTTGATGATATCAAAATCAGATCGACTACAGAAACTCAAAGTAAGAACTTGCAATATGGATGTGACATGTGGATTTCACTAACATTAAAAGTGTATTTATTTTTCTCTTTAGCCCCTTGAAGAAATCAATGAATGATATGGCATGTAATCCAACGGCCTTTGATGGCCTGAGTTTTAAAAATTAACAACTCACAAGTTCCTCTAGGATTTTTGTATCAGAATAGTCCCCACATAAATCGACAAGACATGCAGACTCGGCCTACTTCTGATACCGGTAAGATGTACATGCATATATTTCAATTCCTCTAAAATAAAGATAAATAAATCCATTTTAACAACTAAGAAAACACATAGAAGTCAAAGGTATAAAACAAAACCACATGTATTACTTTAAGTACCATTACCATTTCATGTGTGTGCAATCACACAATCACATGTACATGTGTATATCTATATGTATATATATGTATATGTATACAAACATAAAAGCCACATACGAGCACTTTTTCAGCGCTAATTTGGGATCAGTGGTTCAGTTATAAATTTTCTCCATCATGTGATACATTATATATCCGACTCATCTAACAGAAGAGAGAGATGCATCCAAGGTTCCAAACTTCCAAGAGGATATTTGTTCTAGGTTTTTTCATAGATGTTCCTCCTTGAATCAGGTTGAGAATCTATATATTGGTGTTGATACTAAATAAGAAATCTTCATAGAGAGTGCAACATAACCATAGTATGTCACCTTGGTTTTAAGCAATTGATGCCCTTGCTTTATTGGTGTTCGGTAACTTCCCCAAAATATCAAGTACTATGTCCACACGTAGAGCCCCGATGGTTAGGTTCAATAGATGTATTATGGATTTATTAGGAACCATTAATGCCTCTACCATCTTACATCACAAAATTGTCCTATTAAATTAAGCATTCCTTTTCTATGTGTACAATCATGAATAAGCATCTCTAATTTTTGTATCCTATGCTAGCTTAGCGTACAACCCTAGCACTTAGTGCTTCCCAAGGAAGCATGCACACTCCAAAAATGTGGGTCGTATAGCACATGTCGACACATATCAAACATAACCCAGATAGACCAACTTATAAGTTATAATTAAAGGCACTAAATAGTTACCCAAAAAAGTGAGATTGTCCTTTAAATTGTCCAGCATAATTACCCTCTGACTTCCTCTTCTCCAATTCAGTTTCGACCATAGATATAAAGCATCTTTTCAGTTTCTATTTTGGCAACCTGACTATATGCCATGAGAAAGGTATTAGGAATGCATCGACGACCAAATTCCTTTATATAAGGAAGAATACAAACACTAGAGACCTGAGCAATATTTATCTTAAGTCTTAATTAGTATCAATGTTGGGGACATGATAACGTCATGGGAGGGGCAACATTAGAAACGATATACATGACCCTTTCCTTTTATAAGCAAGACAAGAAACATTAGACCGAAGAACAATATGCATATTTAAATACCTAAACATTTCCATGTGGGTCTCTTTCTAATAATAGAAGTAGTTCCTAGATTGCTTAAGGCAGAAATTCAAACAAAATGTGAGATTGCTGAATGAGCTTCTTCTTCCAATCTCCCTCTTGATCGATGACATTGTGAGCAAGGATTTCATTCAGTTATGCAATAAGTTGATGAACCTAAAAAGTACACAATAACATACTCTGTTAGAGTGGGGAGGAATAGTTTAATTGAAGTTCCTTCTGAAAGCCTGAGATATTTACAATAGGACTCAAAAAACTAATTAATATATTTGGTGTACCTCAGGAATAAAATCTATCAGGACTTTGGGAATTAGTATAACACCATAGTTATAACGAAGACCAACACGCTTGCAGATTATATCAGTAATGCAATCTATAACATTTTTTAGAGTTTGCTTTTTGGCTGCCACCTGCAAATAATAAAACAAAAACAAAAGTAAAATTTTCACATAACACCAAAAGGGTTAATGAAGTTCATATGGATTATGTAAACAATTTGCGGAATAATGAATTAAAGGCAGACAGAAAAAGGGTTTTTTTTGTGAGACTAAAGGGTGGGGAAAAGCATCTGACATGCCATTAATGGTAAGGAAAATAAAGTTAAGGCACAAATTATATGTTAGAGCCATTAAATAATATGCAACTGAGTAAGTGAGAGAATCTCTCCTCTATGAAGGAGCCTCTAAGCAATTAATGAACATCAACAACAACTCCACCTAGTGTGCAAAATATACATGTGTACTTAAATATGACGTGCACTATAGACTATGCATACAAAAGGATTGTTGAAGTAAAGATATGAAAAAGTAAAGGAAGAAAATACATGCTAGAGCCATCAAATCATATGCAAATGAGTGAAAATATTGCATAGAGAAGCCTCTAGGCAAATAATGTGCATTGAGAACAAGTCATGCACAGTATGCACGAGAAGTATAGGGGGTGGGCTGTAATAATTAAGCAAGAGGAACCACTTTCAGGTGCAAAAGTGGAGAATGCCATCAAAAATTCATGTCTGCCAAATTGAAAAGGCTTAGAATAGAAGGAAGCACATACATTGCATGTTGATAACGAAATGAAAGACTGATTCCTTTTCCAATACTATGTTGATTCTATGAAGAACTTTAGGTCTCCATATAGCAGATAATAGGTGAAAAATCGATCATAATACAACTGGCAATTAAAAAATAAATAACCTCTTATCCAGTGGTAGTAATGTTTGGATGTGTCTACAAGGCACATTCCAGTGTGATGTGAGAAGCAGTACGCCCCATAAGCTCGACAAACATTCTATAAATCCTGATAACAGGTATGGATTGGACATCTCCCAAAAACAATTAGCGCCAATCTCTGCAAATTTTATCATCTTTCATTTTATTTGAATAGACTAACCAATTAGTATTAATATACACATATTTAATTTGCAGATAAAGGGTTTTGTTGTTGTTGTATACACTTCTTATTCTGGGATGTATAAAAATTAGTTGACTTCGACTTACATTGATTTGAAGTCAATAAGGCTTATAGTAGAGCAATGCGCACTGAACTGTAACTGAAATAACAAGGCACGGGTATGCTGAAGATATCATTCTCAATAGTACGAATCTTACATATAAGAAAAGTTAGGCCATAGACAACAATCACAAAGATAGTTAACGATTGCTTTCTTGCCACAACACCCAAATTGGCCTCACTACTAGTACTCACACCTGCCTCATGATACACAAAAGTAATCGCACGGATAAGTAAATTCACAGAAAATGGCAAGCACGAGAGAGCAACAAATCAATTGCAAACCATTTGAAGTTTTCGGCTTGGCCGACGAGCAGTGCCCTTCCTCAAATTGGTGGCGAAAGAGAGGCTCTGCGAGAGGCCCGCCCTGTAATTCTTGGCTACTACCACCACCCCGTTCCGAGCTCCATCCTTTCGGGCCTTCGATTTTGTGGTTTTCTACACCACACAAAAGGTTAAAACCACATTGTCCCAAACAAAAACTAATGACGTATTCACTAAACCTACTTTAGGAACATTTGATCTTTTGTTATCGAAAGGAGCCGGACCGCGTTCAACGTCGCCACTACCGTCGTCGGCTCCAGACGAATTCGAGCCTAATCCTTTGGATTCCTGAGCCTCTTCGATAGAGGCACTATTGTCCACATTCGTCGGATCTCTCTCCAGAGCTCCATTCCCGCTCTCCACTCCGCCTCCATTAGCGCCTTCCATTCCCCAACAAAAAATGTATAGAATCCCCAAAAAAAACAACAACAAATCATTCAAGAACTCAAATCGTTCAAGAATTCTCCACCGAAGAAGATCAAACTGATCTACATCAAAATGATCGAGAAAAATACCAAAATTCGGCCAAATCAAGAGGAAGAAATAGAGATGCGAGCAAACCTCTATGACTTCTGTGACGGCAACCCCTAATGGCCCCAACCTTAGAGAGAGAGAGAGAGAGAGAGAGAGAGAGTTCATCGTTAATTTGGAGAGAAAAAGAGAAAGTTGGAAGAGAGTTTAGAAAAGATGAAGTGAGAGAGAAGGAAGATGAAAAGCATTTTATCGTGGGCTGCAGAGCCAAAATTTGGGGGAGTGCGGTAAAATAAAAAAAAGTGTAGGAAATTAAATTTGGGACCACACTTTAAAAGTGTTGTGTTTAGTATATAACATTATATGACATTTGTAAATGATCTAAAAAGTGTTGTTGAATTTATGTTTACGACACTTTCAAAAAGGTGTCATTGATGATGGTAAATATTTAATTATCACGACACATTTTAGTAGAGTGTCACAACTTAAAAAAATTAATGGCACTTATATAGAAAGTGTCCTAAATAAAGTGTCGTTATTAACCTATTTTCTTGTAGTGCCATGAGTACTTCGAGGGACATAGTTGTGAGGTCGTTCCCTTCAATAATTGCAGTAGCCTTTGGAATCTAGTTCTTGGTAAGTGCTCGCAGGAGTTTGCGAATCTTTTTATGGTTACTGTAATCTTTGCCTAGGGAGGACAAAGGATTTACAATATCCAAGAATCTTTCGAACATCTGAGTAACTATTTCGTTGGGCTTCATCTTGAACACCTCATACTCTTGAGTAAGTCTGCTGACCTTTGATTCTTTGACTTGAGTCGTGCCTTCATGTGTGACTTCAAGAAGCTTCCACACTTCATTAGCAGTTGTGCAGATAGACACCCTGTTAAATTCAGTTCTGTCTAAAGCACAAAATAAAGCGTTAATAGCACGTGCGTCAAGACTGGCCTTTTTCTTTTCTTCCTCTGTATATCTGTTATGGGGGTTTTCAATTAAAACTCCATCAATATTTATACTAGGTGGCTTTTGATAGCCATCAATAACAATAGACCATAAATCAAGGTCAAGTGATTTCAAGAAGAAACTCATCCATGTTTTCCAATAGGTATAATTCGTACCATCAAACAGTGGAGGTCTGTTTGTGGCCTGGCCTTCACTTGTGAATTTCACAGTTGCCATGTGTTGTGCTGTGATCTATATAACAAATAGTTAAATAAATAAATAATTGCAATGTTACCTTGCTTTACCTGTAACACCCGCTCTGATACCAATTGTAGGAACGAAATCGTAAAGCACAATACTCTAGAGGGGGGATGAATAGAGTTGGCAGCGAAATAATGCTAATTAAAAAATGTTAGCAGCAAGATCACAGAATAATAATCACAACTAAATAATGTAAAGGCAGAGATAAGAATGCAAACACAAAGACAACGATGTATACTGGTTTTCCTCTGTTGAGGACTAATCCAGTCGGTAGAACTCTTGCTACCAGTTGAATCCACTATTGGCAAAACCGCAAGTTTTTTTACGAAGTCCTTGCAACTTCTACAACGCGAGCTTTAATACGAAGAACTCGTCCAACTTCAATTGTGAAGAGGTATTCTTCTATCAAGCCTTCTGATTACAATCACTCTGAAACTTCTAGACTGCACCGCACTGGCAAATCGACTAGAGGATTGTAATTGGCTTGGGATCTGAAAATTAAAGCTCGAGAAAAACTCTTTGGAAGACTGAAAGCTTTAAGTAGAGAGAAGATTGAAAGTGAATGAGTGAGTTAAAATGATCGAAATCCTTCTCTATTTATAGGAGTTCCAAAGACAGAATTCTGGCAGAATTCGGGCAAAATTCGGGCAGAACTCGATGAGCAAATCTCGGTCAAATTCGCAACTACAGGAGGACCAAGTTCCAAGGAATTCAAAAACAAAATGGCCACTAACCGAACTCTGGCCGAACTCTAGCCGAACTCTGGCCGAGTTCTGTCAGGGTTAGGTTAGGGTTTTTAAAATTAGTTTTTGGAGAATTTTGAAAACCTTTTTGAAAACCTTTTTGGAGCTTTTGTAAATACGAATGTTTTTCAAAACTAAGGACATTTTTAAAAACATTTTGAAATCATTTAGGAATAGCCTATTTGCCAGTACGACTCGGTGTACAAAGTATTTCTAGACTCAAATAAAATAAAAAATATATTGCTCAAAGAAATACAGACTCGAACAGGCAAACAACGCTTCGGTCTTGAACTGAGTAGATAGCCATTCTTAAGTATGTCCATGAGTCCGAGATATCCTGACTAGCTCCATATATCGAGACAGAGTTTAATCAATTATTAAAATCAGTTTGACCATATCACCAATGGGCTAACACTCTTTACACCCCGAGGCCCCCTCTCTTTTCTTGCGCTTGTGGAGGATAGCCTCACGCAAGTCAGATGGGTCCGGAACGACCATGTTTGCTCCCTGGATTTTAGGAGTCTTTTGGGAACCTCTATGTCCATTTGTCGCCAGGGGCTAGACTCGAGTGGTTCCGTACAACTTCCCATCAGAGGCCCGCATAACAGTATGTGGAACGCTCGGATGGTTAGAGGTCGGGTCAGTGGACTGAGCTTGCCAAACTCGCGCTGCCCTAGGCTTCTTCACTCTGGTACGTGAGGGCACATAATAGAAAGAGTCTAAGTGGTGCTGGAGAGAGTCAGACATGTCTTCTCGGGAGTATAAGAGATCAGGACCAGAGGAGAGGCGATCGAAGACTGAGCCGTGTGGAGCAGACGGCATGCGGCTGGCATCAGCAATCTTCATGCGGCTGGCAGTCGTAGCCGCATGGGCTTTCTTCATGCGGCTGGAAGTCTCAGCCGCATAAGTCTTCTTCATGCGGCTAGGAATTCTGGCCGCCTGAGTGTTATGCATTCGACTGGCAGTTTCGGCCGCATGGTCATCATGCATGCGGCTGGCAAGTTTGGCCGTATGAGTCTTCGTCTTGCAGCTAGTGCCTTTGTTCGGCTTCTTCCTGGAGCACATAGAATCACTCTTTGCCCCTGCAAGTCCAGCATCGTAGTGCTTTCCTCTGTCGAACTTGGGGACAGCAGAGTCCTCTATGGCTTGAAGTGGAGCCGCATGAGAGTTGCCTTCGCCGTCTTGGGCAACAGAGAGTACTCCGTCCAGAGCTTGGGGAGGAGTGAATGACTTTAGCCTCCACTCCCTGCGAGCATTCTTTATGCGGGTTCGCTTCTGGACCGGGCCAGCACTTCCTTCGGAGAGCATTTCTTCAAACGCCTGTTGGTCGAAGCGGACGACCATATTCTGTTGTGTGGAGCCAAGTTTGGCTGCATCCGATTGCGTCACCAACTCCTCAGCCATGGAGAAGTTTTTCTCCAGCAGAGTCGCCATCGTGTTTGCCATGAAATATAAAAGAACAGAACAATTATCGGAGGACTGGACTTTTACTTCACAATACAAACTCGCTTGTACAAAGAAAGCCTAGGGACGAAAACCTAGGTACAACAATCTAAGTATAATTGTTTATTTTAGATTCTGGGGGGTGACAGTAGAGGCTCGGAAAAGCGACGGTAGCTCTGCCTTACTCCTTGGACGATCGGATGCAGCCTTTGTGACGCCCCAGAACCAGAATACTGGAGAGCGGGGGCGTACATAGCCAGCTACGTATATTAAAATGGAATCCACCTCACTATACGGTCATGGCTGTCTAGATATGAGGATTTACTACAAGCCAACGGTCTCTTAGGGTCAAGCCTATTGTCTCAATCTCAAGCAAGTAATATAGTTACAAGATGTTAGACCACCAAATATACAATAAATGGCGTCCCAAATATTACATATTCCGCTGATCATGAAGCTAGTCATACAAAATACGAGGACTAGCAAGAGTTAAGTCATACATGATCAACCCTAGGATTTGTTAATCATGTTTACAGCCCATAGGCAGACAGTAAGTAAATATGCATCGAGCTAACAGGTGCTCGTCGGCTAAACGCCTCAAAAGAATAATTTTACAATGTAGTGAGCGAATCAAAATAGAAAACCCACTCGTAGCCCGGGTTCCTTCTAGTGGCCACAATTGGGCTGGAGGTTCGGTAGATCCTCGGGTGCTGCTCCAAAATCTGGCCACACAAAACCAGCTGGGTCAAACCCCGAAAAGAGCAAGTGCCACAAGGGAGGCCACGAAATAAGAACAAAAGCCAGCATATCAGAACATAAGGAATAGAAGAAAAGTACAAGTAATAAAGAGGACAACAGGGCAATAAACGACTAGGGACGAGGAACCATTCCGGAAGCCAGGTTACAACCCTTAAACCAAACGAGACTTAGACAAGGCTGGACACCATCCATTCACAAGCGGCCAAGCAAATACTACGGCTTACTATTTAACTAACTAGGGTTATCACAACCTAATTACTAACAAGATGTAAACGAGAACTTTCCAGTCCCAAGCCCTGCAGACTATCCAGTTATTCTTTCGCGGGTTGAGAGTATGGTTGGGTACATCGCCCAGGAGACGATATACCCTTAGGTGACTTAGAGGGTGCAACACAAGACAGTATGCTGGAAATGTGCCCTACTCGTCGGCAGGCTACAAGTCCATTAAAGCACCCAGATAACGAGATCGCCTGTGACTGAAAATTCTCCATGAACTATAGTTTGATCTAGTCATTAGCCTAATCCATGTTCAGTATAAATCCTTGACCGTGGTAACCAGGTAGTCACGTCCTAGACATGATGCAAGACAAGACAAGTGGATTGCACGAAGCAACAAGAATGAACACCCACGGAGTCAGAGTTGATTATGCGAGTCAAGTTAGCCATCGCAACAGCATCAAGTCAAGTCAAGTTACAAGTTACAAGTTACAGGTTACAAGTTACAAGTTACAAGTTACAAGTCAGGAGTGCGCCACCACGGGCCATTATCAAGTTATCCAATTGCAAAGATTAATCATGGATCACAGGTCACAAGTTAAGAGCGCACCCCATCGGGTCACTATCAAGAAGATCAGAAAATACTAGGATCATAAATTACAGAAATCACGAAGACCGTACTAGTCATAAGCAAAACACCGAAAACTGTGCCAGGTCGTGTTGGGCCAAAACAGTCGTATTGTGTGAAACAAGATCTCAAAACTCCAATCCACAAAAGAGTAGCCAAGTCTAAGGAAATAAAACCAAATCACCATGGGCAACAGGTTGCGCTGGGGATCATATTGCGCCTGGGGAATGGACTGTGCAGGGGAATGAACTGCGCAGGGGAATGAACTGCGCTAGGGTCGGCTTGCGCTGGATGCGAGGTGCGCAGGGGATGAGCCGCACTAGGATTAGGTTGCACTGGAGCCAAGCCGCGCTAGGAGTCGGGTTGTGCTGAGGTCAAGTGCGCAAGGAGTGAGCTGCGCTGGATGTGAGCTGCGCTGGAATTCGGTTGCGCTGAGGTCAAGCGCGCTGGGGAGCGAACTGCGCAGCGGTCAAGTGCGCCAATGGAAGGAAGGTGCTGGAGCTAAAGAGCGCCAACGCGGGTCAGCCCAGCACAAAGCGCTGGCCGAGGAGTTAGCGCGGTTCAGCCTTGCGCTAAAGAGCGCTGGCCGAGGATCATCTTCTCCACCAAGCCGAGAGGAAGACCCCAAGAACACCAACATTCCAATCTTCATAACTTAGCCAAAACAAAACCAAATTTGGATTTTCAAAGTTCTAACTTGTATAAAATTGAATTCTCTTCCACATGAAAGCCTCAAAACAAGGAAGAATCTAAGTTTAATAGATCAAAACCAAGAAAATCCGAAAATGGTTAAAACTTAGATCTAAAAAAATGGAAGATCCAAATCACAAAATATCAAGTTCTAATGTTGTTCACCATGGCCTAATCTAGCTAACGGACAAATAAAATAGGGTGCTTATTTGGTGGCAAGGTGCACTTGCCTATGGAGTTGTTGTGTGGAGGAAGGAAGAAGAAGATGAAGAAATTAATGGAAGTTATGAGGAGAGAGAAAGTTAGGTGGGATTTTAATGAGGGAGGGTATGTTGTGTTGAGGGTGGAGGTTAGCTAAGTGTGGTCCAATACATACTAAACCAAACAAAACCAATTCCTCTCCACAAAATAAACCATGTCCAAAAACCCAATTTACGAGAAAACCAAAATCCTCAAGTCGAGCCAAAATACAATTACAGGCCAAAATCTTGAGAAAATAAAATATAAATCCAAAATACATATAAGCCTAATTAAAATTCGTATTCCGAAATACGAGCATTACAACTCTACCCACCTTAAAAGAATTCCATCCTCGGAATTTAAATCAAGATGCCTAGAGATGTAAGAGCCGACTATATTATCCACAAATAAGCTACACTAAGCAAACAATCAAACAATCACGCATGCAAGCAAGGGATGGAAAGCATAAGGCATAAGGAAGACATTATACCTTACGAGTCAAACAAGTCGGGATATCGCGATCGGATGTCGTCCTCACGCTCCCACGTTGACTCACCTAGAGAGTGATGACCCCAAGCAACACGGACTAAGCTAATAGTCTTGTTCTTGAGTATTTTTTCTCTCCGGTCCAATATAGACACGGGCCTCTCCTCATAAGAAAGGTTGGTACCAACAATAAATTTCGAATGGTCCAGGATATGGCTCGGATCCGGGATATACCGTTGTAATTGGAACACATGGAATACATCATGCACCTCACTTAGCGACGGCGGAAGAGCGAGACGATAGGATACATCTCCTACTCGCTCCAGGATATCGAACGGCCCTATATACCTAGGATAAAGCTTTCCCCGTACGCCAAAATGAATGACGCCGCGGTTAGGCGAGATCCTAAGGAATACATGGTCGTCGATAGCAAACTCTAAGGGACATCGATGAGCATCGGCCCAATGGCGCTGGCGATCTTGGGCCACTCGAAGGCGATCTCTGATCCTTTTGACCACTTCAACTGTCTGGGCAATCATTTCTGGACCAAGCATCTGCCTCTCTCCAACATCATCCCAGGCTAACGGGGATCTGTACTTCCTACCATACAGTGCCTCGAACGGAGCCATCTGAATACTGGCTTGGAAATTATTATTGTAGAAGAATTCTACCAGGTGAAGGTGATCCTCCCATGAACCACCGAAGTCAAGGGTACAGGATCTCAACATATCTTCAAGAGTCTAGATTGTACGCTCTGCCTGACCATCTGTCTGCGGGTGATAAGCTGAGCTAAACTGAAGGTGAGTTCCCAAACTCTCTTGCAGGCTACACCAAAAGTGTGATGTGAATCTCGAATCCCTATCCGAGGTGATACTGACGGGCATACCATGAAGCCTGACAATCTGCCTGAGGTACATTTCTGCCAACTCCGTCGTCGACTGACCAACTCTGAATGAAAGAAAGTGAGCCACTTTCGTGAGCCTGTCAACTATAACCCAAATAGCATCTCGACCAGCTGGGGATATAGGAAATCCAGTCACAAAATCTATGGTCACATGCTCCCACTTCCATTCTGGAATCGACAAGGGCTGAAGAAGTCCAGCAGGCCTCTAATGTTTTGCTTTAACTTGCTGGCAAACCAAACACCGAGAGACAAATCGAGCTATCTCCCTCTTCATGCCATTCTACCAGAAGTGCTGACGGATATCACGGTACATCTTCGTACCTCCAGGATGAATAGAATACTGTGAACTGTGAGCTTCTGCCATGACCTCCTGTTTGATATCTCCACTGGGTACACAAAGACGAGTGCCGTGTCGAAGTGTACCATCTTCATGAATGCCCAACTCTGGCCTTCTTCCTGCCTCACACTCTGCTCTGAGCTGCTGAATCTTAGAATCTGTAGACTGTGCCATCCGGATCCTCTCAACTATGCTGGACTGAACCTGTAGACTGGCCATCAATGCCACGTTGGTAGGAAGAACCACTTCAATTCCTATCTTCTGAAGATCTGCCAATAACTCTGGTTGCGCCGTCAGGAAATAAACTCCGGCCCTCCTGCTCAACGCATCTGCTACAACGTTGGCCTTCCCTGGGTGATACTGTAAATCCACATTATAGTCCACCAGTAGCTCGAGCCATCTTCTCTACCGCATGTTAAGGTCCTTCTGGGTGAAAACATACTTCAGGCTCTTGTGATCAGCAAATATCTCCACTCTGTCCCCGTACAAGTAGTGCCTCCACAACTTAAGTGCAAACACTACTGCTGCCAGTTCCAAGTCGTGGGTCGGGTAATTTTTCTCATGATCACAAAGTTGACGTGATGCATAAGCTATTACCTTCCCATGCTGCATCAAGACATACCCCAATCCTCTGCCGGAAGCGTCACAATATACTGAGAATCCTCCGGTCCCATCTGGAAGCGTGAGAATAGAAGCCGTTATCAAACCTCGCTTCAACTTCTCAAATGATTCTTGACACTCTGCTGTCCAAGCAAACTGTACATCCTTGCGGGTCAACTGGGTCATCGGTGCCGAAATCCTTGCAAAATTTGAAACGAATCGCCGGTAGTAGCCGACTAATCCAAGGAAGCTGCGAACCTCTGCCACTGAGCTAGGTACTAGCCATGACTCGATAGCCATAATCTTCTGGGGATCTACTTCCACTCCTCCTCGGGTAATGATGTAACCCAAGTACGAAATGCGATCGAGCCAGAACTCGCATTTACTGAACTTGGCGTACAACTGGTGCTCCCTAAGCGTCTGAGGACGATTCTGAGATGCTGCTCGTGCTCTGCTACGCTCTTGCTGTAGACCAGGATGTCATCTAGGAACACGATCATGAACTGATCCAAGTAAGGCATGAAAATGCGATTCATGAGGTCCATAAATACGGCTGGCGCATTGGTTGCTCCGAATGGCATAACAAGAAACTCCCAATGCCCATATCTTGATCGGAAAGCTGTTTTCGGGATGTCCTGCTCTCTGACTCTGATCTGGTGGTATCCTGACCACAAGTCTATCTTCGAGAACACTTAAGCCCCTTTGAGTTGATCAAACAAGTCATCTATCCTCGGGAGAGGGTATCTGTTCTTGATTGTCACTGAGTTCAAGGTACGATAGTCTACACATAACCTGGACGTACCATTATTCTTCTTCACAAGAAGCATCGGGGCTCCCCAAGGCGATCCACTTGTACGAATGAATCCCTTGGTCCTCAATTATTCAATCATCTTGTACAAAATCTCCAACTCTGAAGGCGCTATCCTGTAGACTCGCTCTGATACTGGTGCTGTCCCGGGGATCAAGTCTATAGTGAACTCGATCTTCCTCTCTGGCGGCATCCCTGGAAGTTCCTCTGGGAAGACATCTGGAAACTCTTCAACTATCCGGGGTAACTGTACCGCTGCTACTGCCATCCACAATACTGGGGAAGATGGCTCCACTGTGCCTCTGGAAAATAAAAACTCTGGCTCGCCTGGAATACTAAAGACAACCCTGCCAACATGGCAGTCTATCCTAGCATACTGGTTCCTCAACCAATCCATGCCTAAGACTACGTCATAGTCTGCCATAGAAAACTCTATAAATCTAGAGGGGAACTCTCTACCGCTAACTACGATCCGACACGAGGAAAACACTCGATTTACTCCCACAAGACCATTACCAGTAAGTATATTGAGCCTCACTGATAATGACTCGAGCTCCAATCCTATCCGTGTCACGAATCGTGCAGACATGAATGAATGCGATGCACCAGAATCAAATAATACCGATGCTGGAGAGGAGTTGACGAGAATAGTACCTGCCACTACCTCACCTGGTGTAACTTCTTCTTCCATAGTCATCATCATTGCCTGACCTTGTCCTCCGGCTGTGGGTCCCCTCTGCTGGAAACCTCTCTGCCTACTCTGCGCTTGAGCTTTGGTATACTGCTGCTGGTTCTGCTGCTGAAACGCCTAGGCCTGAGGCAACAATGACCTCGGGTACTTCTGCTGCTGCATAGGTGCTGGTCCCCTAACCGACGGGCTGGTTAGGTTGGAAGAGGACGAACTACCCCTATTCGGGCAGGCTCCTATCTTGTGATCTGCCGCTCCACAAGCCAGGCACAATCCCTGTGCCCTGCGACAATCTGCCACCACGTGCCCTGTCTTTCCACAATGAGAACATCCCATCGCGAAAGTCTGCTACTGCTTCTGCTGCTGCAGGTAAGTCGGGGTTGAATACTGAACCGACGTTACTGAGGCCGCCCGCCTCGGAGTTCCAATGGTCAAACCCCTAGCTGCCGGGGCTGGAGCTGATGATTGGTGCATCTGATTGTGGGACCGCTTCCTACCTCCGGTCCTATCCATGATCCTCTGGGAGGTGTACTCGTGCCTCCTAGCTACCCTCAATACTGCGTTGAACGTCTGGTGCTCGAACTGCTCAACTGCCAGCAAGACCTCCAAATGTAGCCCCTGCTGGAACCGCTGGGCCCTATCAAACTCGGTTGCCACCAAGGTGGGGGCAAACCTACTGAGTCTAGAAAACTCGGATGCATAACCGTTGACCGTTCTGTCTTCTTGCTTCAAGTTGGTAAATCTCATCTGCAGGTCGTACCGAGCTACAGCATCGAAATACTTTATCTGAAATCTTTCTCTAAATGCCGCCCAAGCAACTGGTGCCGCTAATCCCACGGCCTGCGCCGCCCACCAACTGCGAGCTAAGTCTAGCAACTGCAGGCGTACCACCGCCACTTTCTCATTCTCAGGTGTCCTAGCTGCTTCCAGAACCACCTCGGTATCCTGAAGCCAAGCGTCTACGGCAATCGCATCTTCGCTACCGTCGAAGAAGGGAGGGTTCAAGCGCTTGAAGCTATTGGCCGCACTATTCCCTGGATGACCGCCTCTGGTCAAAGCATCTGCTACTGCCTGGTGCAGGGCGTCGCCCCGATGATCCTGGAAAGCTATCAAGGTCCTGATGAGACCTACCAAGGTGGCATCATCAGGCTCTGCAGGCTGGACGGGCTGAACTGGTGGCTCTCCTCCAGTAGGAACGACTCTGGAGGCCACTACGGAATACTGGGCTTGATCTCCAGGTTGCGGCTGGTCCTCGGGAGTTGCTCTGCCTTGCTGATCGACAGGTCCAGGAATAATGCCGCTGAAGAAGACGACATAGGAAACAATAAGGAAGGACCAGGACAGATCAACGATACAAGCATGTGATCAGGTCAAGATTCTCGGGGATTTAAAGATACGAGCAGAGATCAAGGGTGAATACTGATTGAGACATCTATAAGGTAAACCCTCACATTCTTGAATGACAAGACCTGCATAGGCCACCACTTAAACCATGTGACGCCCCAGAACCAGAATACTGGAGAGCGGAGGCGTACATATCCAGCTACGTATATTGAAATGGAATCCACCTCGCTATACGGTCACGGCTGTCTAGATATGAGGGTTTACTACAAGCCAACGGTCTCTTAAGGTCAAGCCTATTATCTCAATCTCAAGCAAGTAATATAGTTACAAGATGTTAGACCACCAAATATATAATAAAAGGCGTTCCAAATATTACATATTCAGCTGATCATGAAGCTAGTCATAAAAAATACGAGGACTAACAAGAGTTAAGTCATACATGATCAACCCTAGGATTTGTTAATCATGTTTATAGCCCGTAGGCAGACAGTAAGTAAATATGCATTTAGCTAACAGGTGCTCGTCGGCTAAACGCCTCAAAAGAATAATTATATAATGTAGTGAGCGAATCAAAATGGAAAACCCACTCGTAGCCCGGGTTCCTTCTAGTCGCCACCATTGGACTGGAGGTTCGGTAGATCCTCGGGTGCTGCTCCGAAATCTGGCCACACAAAACCAGCTGGGTCAAACCCCAGAAAGAGCAAGTGCCACAAGGGAGGCCACGAAATAAGAACAAAAGCCAGCATATCAGAACATAAAGAATAGAAGAAAAGTACAAGTAATAAAGAGTACAACAGGGCAATAAACGACTAGGGACGAGGAACCATTCCGGAAGCCAGGTTACAATCCTTAAACGAAACAAGGACCGGGGTTGTAACCCTTCGCCTGAATAACACTTTGTCTCTACCCATTTATTGTTAAAGATAAGTAAAAGAATCATGCTCAGGTGTACCAGGTACAGGGACTAGACGAGACTTAGACAAGGCTGGACACCATCCATTCACAAGCGACCAAGCAAATACTATGGCTTACTACTTAACTAACTAGGGTTATCACAACCTAATTACTAACAAGGTGCAAACGAGAACTTTCCAGTCCCAAGTCCTGCAGACTATCCAGTTATCCTTCCACGGGTTGAGAGTATGGTTGGGTACATCGCCTAGGAGACGATATACCCTTAGGTGACTTAGAGGGTGCAACACATGACAGTGTGCTGGAAATGTGCCCTACTCGTTGGCAGGCTACAAGTCCATTAAAGTGCCCAGATAACGAGATCACCTGTGACTAGAAATTCTCCATGAACTATAGTTTGATCTAGTCATTAGCCTAATGCATATTCAGTGTGAATCCCTGACCATGGTAACGAGGGAGTCACGTCCTAGACATGATGTAAGACAAGACAAGTGGATTGCACGAAGCAACAAGAATGAACACCCACGGAGTCAGAATTGATTATACGAGTACAGTTAGCCATCGCAACAGCATCAAGTCAAGTCAAGTTACAAGTCACAAGTTACAGGTTAAAAGTTACAAGTTACAAGTTACAAGTTACAAGTTACAAGTTAGGAGTGCGCCACCACGGGCCACTATCAAGTTATCCAGTTGCAAAGATTAATCATGGATCACAGGTTACAAGTTAAGAGCGCACCCCATCGGGTCACTATCAAGAAGATCAGAAAGCACTAGGATCATAAATTACAGAAATCACGAAGACCGTACTAGTCATAAGCAAAACACCAAAAACCGTGCCAGGTCGTGTTGGGCCAAGACAGTCATGTTGTGTGAAACAAGATCTCAAAACTCCAATCCACAAAAGAGTAGCCAAGTACAATGAAATAAAACCAAATCACCAAGGGCAACAGGTTGCGCTGGGGATCAGATTGCGCCAAGGGAATGGACTGCACAGGGGAATGAACTGTGCAGGAGAATGAACTGCGCTACGGTCGGCTTACGCTGGGTCGGGTTGCGCTAGGTGCGAGCTGCGCAGGGGATGAGCCGCGCTAGGATTGGGTTGCGCTGGAGCCAAGCCGCGCTGGGAGTCGGGTTGCGCTGAGGTCAAGTGCGCAAGGAGTGAGCTGCGCTGGATGTGAGCTGCACAGGAATTGGGTTGCGCTGAGGTCAAGCGCACTGGAGAGCGAACTGCGCAGCGGTCAAGTGCGCCAATGGAAGGATGGCGCTGGAGCTAAAGAGCGCCAGCACGGGTCAGCCCAGCGCAAAGCGCTAGCCGAGGAGTTAGCGCGGTTCAGTCTTGTGCTAAAGAGCGCTGGCCGAGGATCATCTTCTCCACCAAGCCGAGAGGAAGACCCCAAGAACACCAACATTCCAATCTTCATAAATTAGCCAAAACAAAACCAAATTTAGATTTTCAAAGTTTTAACTTGTGTAAAATTGAATTATCTTCCACATGGAAGCCTCAAAATAAGGAAAAATCTAAGTTTAATAGATCAAAACCAAGAAAATCCGAAAATGGTTAAAACTTAGATCTAGAAAAATGGAAGCTCCAAATCACAAAATACTAAGTTCTAATGTTGTTCACCATGGCCTAATCTAGTTAATAGACAAATAAAATGGGGTGCTTGTTTGGTGGCAAGGTGCACTTGCCTATGGTGTTGGTGTTGTGTGGAGGAAGGAAGAAGAAGATGAAGAAATTAATGGAGGTTATGAGGAGAGAGAAAGTTAGGTGGGGTTTTAATGAGGGAGGGTATGTTGTGTTGAGGGTGGAGGTTAGCTAAGTGTGGTCCAATGCATACTAAACCAAACCAAACCAATTCCTCTCTACAAAATAAACCATGCCATGTCCAAAAACCCAATTTACGAGAAAACCAAAATCTGCAAGTCGAGCCAAAATACAATTACAGGCCAAAATCTTGAAAAAATAAAATAAGGTCCGAAATACATATAAGCCTAATTAAAATACGTATTCTGAAATACGGGCATTACAACCTTGGCTCCGGGGAAGATCTGCTTGGCGTTAATGAAGAAATGCTCTCCTTGCTCTCTCTCTCTTTAAGTCTCTTCAGGTGCTCTGGTGTACTTCTCCAAAAAAGTCCTCTTTGCAAGGGAATGACACCTTGCTATTTATAGGAGTGGGATACGATCATTAGGGTTTGTAATGATTGCCTCCTTGATATGTCGGCGATTAAGGACCAATTATTCTGGGCCCTTCATTTTGATTGTAGCAAATCTAGGTAATTAATATAGATTGCATCAAATCTCTGTGGGCAATAAATATTGATAGCCATGAATATTCGTGACTTGTAATGGCCTGCCACGTGTCTAATTTGCTCGATTTGACTTGATCTGGGCAATTATGGTGATTGCAACAAATCCGATTTTGTTAGGATTTGTTAGCACCCATAATTCCAGGAAGATAAGACTGCCACGTATCTCAATCGTCGTGACAAGCACCACGTGTCCTCCATTGGTTCATCTTGGCAGAGCCGCATATGAGTGGGCCGTATGAGGATGAACGGCCGCATGAAGATGGTCAGCCGCATGGGGATGAACAGCCGCATGAAGATGGGCAGCCGTATGAGATAGATAGCCGCATGCTGACAGGCGACCGCATAAAGGATACAGTCGCATGAAGATGGGTGGTCGCATGAAGGAGGTGGCCGCATAAAGTGGGTGGCCGCATAAATACAGCAGCCGCATGCCTCGGGACTCGGTTGATTCAGCCAGCTGTGAAAAGATTTTCTCCTCTTCCCTAGAAACATGCCTTTATGTCGGTCATTATTGTGCCTTTATGTCAAAGCTGTCATTTGTCAGAGCTGTCAGCCGTCAGGATATTAAATACAGCCAAAGATGAAGGGAGAGGCTGTTGAAGGCCTCGTGGCTCTGGGTCTATCCGAGCCGCATAGACGCGTGAGCCGCATGGACCTCTGAGCCGCATGAGCTCTCTGAGCTGCATGGAGATCTTTGGCTGTATAGACCTTTCTTCATTCTTTTCTATGCTTCTACAGCCTAGCGTAAAAAGGTGTATGAGCCATGACCAGGTATGAGGAAGGTTCCCTTCCGAGCTACGGTCCTTCTTAATGGACGTCTGGTGGCAGGTGCTGTGATGACATAGTAGTTCCCGGTACACGACAACAAAGCCCGGAAACCGCCGATCCAAATCCTCAAACTCTTCGTTCGTCGGGGTATACACTTCAAAGACTTCTTCCCCCCAGGACAGTTTGGAAACTGCATGCATCTCGTGGAGAGCGAGTCCCATCTCCCCTCCAGGCGTGAAGAAGGTTCCCGTCCATCGGTTGTACATCTCCAGGAGAGCCATAAACAGCATCTTATTCATGGGCAGACGGTGACAGGTACCTCGAATGGCGTAATAGAGGCCGATCTCACGAAGGAGAGTCTCATACTTCCACAGAATCCACGTGGTCAAATTGTCCCACGAAGGGATGTGGTTTATCTAGTTCAACAGCGCCAACCGGCCAACTGGATAGGACCCCTTCCGAGCAAGCTGGTTCAGGAAAGTGTCAGCTTGAGAGAACTTGAAATTGGGATCCTGTACATTCGAGAAGGTCCCCGGGGCCAACCCCATCACGTAGCAACTGACCGATACCTTGCCCGCGTACACTGACCCCAAGTTTCTGTTATAGTAGATGTTACCCACAAATATGCCCGACTGGCTCGGGGTTAAGGAGTCCACCATCTTTCTATCCATCGGCTGCATGTTAAACCACGACAGCAAAAAATGACGCTCCATCTGAGGAACGTGGATCGCCATTCCGTCAGAAGTAAAGCTCCAACTCTCAGATATATCCAGAACTTGGGGGTTCTTCACAGTCAAGGCATCCCCAAAGAGGAACGCAAGCTTCAGGTATTCTCCCTCCAATCGCCCCGAGTTTATCATGGCACAGAGAAAGTAGAAGAACTGGTTCTTGATAGCATTCAGCCTCTCCACAGGCTCGTCTTTGGGAAGCTGGTTCACCACATACTGGACTATGTGGTCGAACCGCACACCCACAGCAGATTGGGCTGAACCCACCAAGGGCTCTCCCGCAGGATTGACTGGCAGATTCACTGAAAAAAGATAAAGGAAACAAGTTAGAAGATGGCAAGGTAAAACCACTTAGTGTTTCTGGGCTTATGCGGCTCTGATTAGGCGGGTCCTTATACGGCACAATTAAAAAGGAGGGGCTTATGCGGCTCTATTTTGGCGGGGCCTCATGCGGCCGAGTTCAAGTGAGCTTATGCGGCTCGGTTTAGCGAGTGTTCATACGGCACGGTTTAGAAGTGCTTATGCGGATCTGATTTGATGCGGCCCAGTTCAAATGAGCTTATGCGATTCTACTTAGCGCGGTCTCATGCGGCCCAGTTCAAATGAGCTTATGCGGTTCTGCTTAGCGCGGTCTCATACGGCCCAGTTCAAATGAGCTTATACGGTTCTGCTTAGCGCGGTCTCATGCGGCCCAGTTAAAATGAGCTTATGCGGTTCTGCTTAGCGTGGCCTCACGCGGCTCAGTTCAAAGGGAGCTTATGCGGACCTATTTTATGGGGGGTTCATGCGGCTCAGTTCAAAGGGACTTATGCGGCCCTGTTCTGTAAAACCCCTAAATTTCTATGATTTTTTTATTTATTAATTTGCATAGATTTAAAAAATTTTTGGTACTGTATGTCACGTAGTCATATTGTACGTCGTATGCGAAATTTTCGTTTGCTCGACGAGTGCGAATATGTGCAAGCGTACATATTTTTTAGAAAATCATTTTTCTGTTTTTACGGTTTCAAAATAATATATGTAATAATTATTTCTAGCTATCATTTTCAAGTCTATAATTTTAATTATGAAAAGCCTTTCAATTAGAATAAATATTATTATTCGTTCATACATGTATTTCATAAATATGTTGCAAGATTATTTTAAATAAAAATATAATTTTCTTGATTTATTAATATAAATATTTTATTACTTAAAAAGGTATTTAAAAATAATTATGATTTTCGAAATTATTATTTATAGTATTTTTGGAAAATATATTTCGAAATCATTGTGGAGATTTAGATCTTGATTTGAAACTGTGGTTTTATTTAAATAGTTAATATTTGAAATTTAAGTTATTCCACTTGATTTTAAACTAGGAAATTTAATTAGATTCAAATTAATTTATATTTGGAAATAGATTTTGATTTAAATTAGATTTGATTTAAAATTGGATTTGATTTTAGATAAGATTTATTGAATTATTTAATTTAAGTATTGAATTATCTATTTTGGGGTTTAAAATTTTTCTTAGTCCTATCCCAATGGGAATTCCCACATCCTATAAATAGGCAGGTACTCCTCCACATTATTTCATCCACCAAATTTCCATCTCAAAGTGCGTGTCTCGTGTCCATGTCCAACATCTCTCCGTGACGGCCGTGACAGCCTCGGGTCCGACCCCGGTGATATTCTTATTCCATTCTATTTACAATTACATTATCGTCTATTCCATGTCGGACACCCCCGACAAAAAAATCAAATTCCTAAGCTAAACCTATTCTAACCAATGACAGCCCCCGACTCCTGCTCCCTGGCTACGACCACCCGTCGCCACCGTCGAACCCTTCACAACCACCAAGCAACCAGCGGCAGCCCCGCCACCACCAATCAGAACACCACCACCTCCTATCCACCCATACTGCCGTCACCGTCGCCGCGGACTTCTCCGCCGCCGGCCAAACCAACACCACAACCCCCTCCACCAATTCCGACCACATCGTCACCCCGCCACCACGACCAGCCTCCCTACTTCCGATCACCACGACCCAACGTCCCAGCCACCCCGACTGGTTTGGCCGACCACTGCCACCACCATTGGCCGACCATCCACGACTCCACCATACACCACCGCCGCCGCCACTACCAAAACCCCCGGCCACCGCTGCCAGTATCCAACTCCGGCCAACCACCCAACAGAACACCACGAGAGAGAAGGGAAAAGAAAAAAAACCCTAAATTGAAATCACCACCCCCACTCACCTCGCCTAGCCGCCGGCGCCCCCACCGCGAGTCGCGCCTGGCCGCTGCCCCGCAGCGCCGCATTTTCCGGCAGTCGCCGACCGCCTCACGCTCCGTCTGGCCGCAGCGTCGCCTCCAGCCCTTCCCCGCGCACTGACCTCCGCGACGAGCCCCGCCACTAGCAGTCCTCGCCGTGTCCCGCATCACCTCTTCCGACCAAGCCCATGCCGAAACCCTCCACGCGCAAACCATCCGCCTCCGCCATCCTCCTTCTCTGGCCAGGCACGCGCCGGGCCACCGATCTCGCTCCCTTCGGCAACCGCCACGGTCTCTGCCCCCTTCTCCCAGCTGTGCTCCGCCTAGATCTGGCCGCCTGAACGCTTCTCCGCCGCCCAGACGTCCCCAGCTCCGCCGTCTCACCCATCTCCCCCTCTCGCCGTCCCCCTCTCTCACTCCACCGATGACTCCTCTTCGCGCCCCCGTCAACCCCGCCGGATCTCCTCTCTCTCCCTCTCAGTCTCTCTCTCTCGATCCCTTTCTCTCTCTCTTACTGATGAAGAGACGAAGAGAGCAGTATGTAACGGCCCAAATATTGCACCCCGCCCGAGGCCCTGTTGCATAACCTTTTCGCGGACTAAGGTTATGCGGGAAGCTTCCAGAACATTCTAGAAGATGGCGGAAGGCTCTAGAAGACTGTGGATCTCTCCGGGAGGCCCAAGAAGCTTCTGGAAGGCCCTTAAAGTTTCCTTTTATGTTGCTAGGGAATAAACCTGGAATTTGCCATTCCAGTTATGGTAGATTGTAATAATTCTTAGAATATTCCTTCCAGGACTTTCCTTGTATTGCTCTATGAGCACTTATAAAAGGGGGAGGCTCTCATTTGTTCCTCACCACCTAAAATTGTAAGCATTCTCCAAGTCAATAAAGAGATTCTTACTAGTCCCATCTTTGCTCCACTATTCTAGTTTTCTTAGCGATCTAGCTGAGTCGGGATGGGAAGGCTTGCACGAGTCTTTGAGAAAAAAGACAGTGCGCCGCACAGGACGAAGTGCTAGCAAAAACACTAAGTCCGTGACAAGTAGCTCTCTGTTAAGAGAAGTAGATATTTTAGTAAACACTATTTTCTTCTTACTTTCTTTCTGTTATATTTTTATTATTATTATTATTATTATTATTATTATTATTATTATTATTATTATTATTATTATTATTATTAGTTTTATTATTATTATTATTATTATTATTATCATAATTATTATCCATGATTATTATTATCATCTTTATTATCTTTATTATTATTATTATTAATATTATTGTTATTATTATGATTTTTCAGTATAAGTAATTTATAATAATAAGTTATTTTACTGTTAATATTATGTGTACAATATGTATAAATATTATTTTCTATATAATTTATTGACTAAGGATTTTGGTTAATGTAGTTATTATTAGAAGTTGGTTTTGTAGAAATAGGTGTAATAAGCTTTCAAAATCTCCTTCTAAAATATATATATATATATATATATATATATATATATATATATATATATATATATATATATATATATATATATATACAAATATTATATTTTGCTTGGCCTTTATGATAAAACATGGTTTTAAAACCGTAGATAAATTTTCGAGATTTTAATACTTATTTAGAAATAGTTGACCCACAAACCCAATGATGTTTTTGACTCCAATTATGTTTGCCTTAAAACAATTTTATTTTTCAAGTATATATATATATAAAACTGTTTTAGCTAATAAAAATATGTTTTCTAATATTTATCCATTATTTCTTTTATTTTTCCTGTCCGTAACCAATCCTAATATTCCTATTCCTTCGCCAGTTTCGAGCCCACCTTATGTCAAACCCAACCAATTTGACCCTCCTGGACCCAATGAAACTGTCCGTGTCACCATCCGAGGTCTCCTTGTACAGATGTTGCACCAAAGTTGCAGGTCGTGCCACCGTGATCCTCGCAGCACACCAGACGCAATATCAGGCAAGACACCTTGCCATTAGCTGTTTAATTATTTTTAGCTCATATTTTATGCATGTCTATTATTTTCTTTATAAACTGTGATACATGGCATAACTGTTCATTTATATTTCCTGTTGTGTATTATTTTTCTTACAAATTAAACCTAGATTTAAGGGACCACCTTGTGTGTCGCATTCATTGGCCTTGACACGTTGTAAACACGAAGTTGTGTGTCGCATGTAGAATACGGAAGTGCGTGATTGGCTGGCCACCAGTACGTACAAGCCGTGCGATAGGAATAACCGCTAATAGAGGTTGCATGCTAGTTTGACTTAGCGATTATAGTGGTTTGTGTTGTGGATACAACACAGTAGGCATTGGGCGGGGAGGACAATTCCTTAGCGTATGGGCTTCGATGCACTTCCCTTGTGACCCGGACTCTCCGCTGGAGATACGGGGTTGATGAACCAAGATTACTGACGGCCACTGACGATTCTGCGGAACGTCATGCTCTTCCTGCTGGGGCCTCTGGTGCCCAAGAGGGGACTATGCCGATCCTATTTAGCCAGGGCCCATGCGTAGAAAGGATTGTTCCTAACTACATTTCACATAGACTGGTAGGCTACCCTATCCGTTAGGTACGAGTACTTTTGGTTTGGGTACTTGTATCTGACCATGACTTGGAACAATAACTTGTCGCAGATTAGTTCGTCACATCTTGTCCTTGTTTGGTTGTAGGTGTGACTTACTACTTCGATGAGAAGGTATTGAACCTTGTTGGGGTCCGAATACCATATCGAATTCTTAGCATGGAAAGATACGTCACCGTGAATTAGTTTACCATCTCCTGTCCTTGTTTGGTTGGGGGGATGGTACGCTCGTTCAGTAGGTGCGTATTGGACTATGTTATAAATTTGATTTACTTATTTATTGAGCAATATTTATTCAGTTTATATGGCATGCTATTATGTGTCTTGTTACGTCCCTCTGAGGACCTGGTTGTCTTGTCAGGTGTGTGCTATTGTCTTTCGCAGGTGCTTTAGCTCTAGCCGTGTTCGTTGCTATTTCTCGAGGATGATTGCACTTGGATCGTCTTCGCTTCGCTCGCCACTCATCTTATTTTTTTATGTACTTTTCCTTATTTTGTTGGTAGTAGATTTGTCTCCGCCCAACATATTGTATCAAGACAAATTTATTCTCATTATATGATCTTTTATTCATTTATTCTGTGTGGATGAGATTAGTTGTGGTTTTACTGCATTTTACAGCTTATGTATTTATACGAGGCTTCCATATATTGGAGTATACTTCGTATGAATACAGCTGGCATGCCTACGTTCCTAGTCCTACGTATTTTGGGACTGGGGCGTTACATGTTCTGTGGGTCCTCATGCGGTCCAGTGCTTATGCGGCCACGAGATGACTCTCATACGGCTCGAACATGGAGCATACCCCCATGCGGCTCGGACATGAGATGTACGTGTGGTACGTACAGCACAATGAACTTGAACAGCTCAATAAAGACGAAGAAGGCCCGCACATAAAACATACGGCGTGGCCATGATGGTTAGGGTTTTGAGTTCATGCAAATTCTCCCAACATCCTTACCAGCAATGGTAGGGTGAACATCAGGATGGACTATGGGCGCCGCAGTCGACGAGGAAGCCGCTCCTCTGTCCTTCGCCGCAGAGGAAGCCTTGGAAGTCTTGGGAGCCATTGATGATCGGAGAAGGAAGAGAAGACGGCGACTAAGGGCAAGAAAAGTTGAAGAGAAAAGAAAGTAAAGAGTCTCTCTCTCCCAAAAGCACTCGTATTTATAGGCAGACATGGGGGGCTCGTAGATCGATGGACGCTTCAATTCATGTGCTGCCTAGGAGATGAGATCGACTCTTGAATTTCTATCCCCTGCATGCAAAAGATTACTCGTAATCATTAAGAACAAATCTAAAAATTTAAAGCTAACTCTTGGGATCCTATACCAAAAGACGGCTTTAAATCAAAACAAATCGAGGGCAATTAATGAGACGCCTACGTGGCAGGCAGAGCTGCACGCGGCCAGAGTAGCCCATGCGGCTAGAGAATTCCATGCGGCCAAAGTAGCCCATGCGGCTAGAGAATTCCATGCGGCCAGAGCAATCTTTGCGGCTAGAAAATCATATACGGTCAGAGAAGTCTATACGGCATCAAGAGATTACGTGGGCATGCTTCTTATTCAAAGTATTTTAATTTTTGTAAAATTGGAAACATTGAAGAGGGTCTTGTAGAAGCATGAAAAAGAATAATAATTCATATGCGGCCCAGACTCAACATGCGGCTCAAAATCTCGAAGAATCTTATGCGGCTCGAAAATACCCAGATAGCCGCATGTGGCCCAGGGACTTTATGCGGCTCAGGAAGAGCCACGTGGCCTCATGCGGCTCAAAACAGGCCGATGACAGCTAGCCATAATTACTTCCTACAGCTGGCCATTTAATGCTCTAACATAAAGTGACAGCTTTTACGGCTCTAACATAATGAGAAGACGCGTCAGGCTCCTCAAAAGATGAGAAAATCTCTGAAACAGCCGGCACAGTCTACAAAGTCCAAAGAAGCTCTCTATGCGGACCGCCCAAACCACCTTTATGTGGTTCAGTTGGGGGTTCACCCTTATACGGCTGCCACCCTCATGCGGCTGCCACCTTCATACGGCTCGGATTATGGGGGCTACCCTTATGCGGTTCAGGTGGAGGCCACCCCCATGCGGCTGCCACTCTCATGTGGCTCGGATTGTGGGGGGCCACCCTTATATGGTTCAGTTGGGGTTCACTCTTATGCGGCTGTCACTCTCATGCGGCTGCCACCTTTATGCGGCTCGGTAGTCAGGGCCACACTCATGCGGCTCTGCCAGGACGCCCTGTCTATGCGGCTCGCAGCATAATGGCAGTTGGGACACGTGGCAGAAGATCGACTAAAACTTATTCACCCGTATTCATACGGCTCTCAGCATAATGGCGGTTGGGACACATGGCAGAAGATTGACCAAGACTTATCCGCTCGGATTTGCTGCTATCAACAAATCATCATAATGCAGATTTATTGCAATCAACATAACTGCCCGGATCAATTTCCAACAAACTATGTAGATTTGTTACAATCAACATAATAGCCCAGATTGATTTCCAACAAACAAGATCAAGGCTAATCTTAACCAATCCCTAACCGCCCACTTTTCAAGGAGCAATTACTACACACCCTGCTTATCACAAAGTCCTATAAATAGCAAGATGCCATTCCCTTACAAAATCCTGGAGACAGAGAGCGGCGGAGACACAGAGAGAGGCATAGAGCAAAGAGCACCCAGCAAGAGCATTTCTTTATCAGAGCCGAAGCGACGTCCGATCGTCCAAGGAGTAAGGCAGAGTTGATAGCACTCTCCCGAGCCTCTACCATCATCCCCCAAAAAAACAAAATAATTGTACTTTAGATTGCTTTTTCTAGGTTTTGTTCCTAGGCTCTCTTCTGTACAAACGAGTTTATAGTTGTGAAGTAAAAGTCCAGTCCTCCCATAAAACTGTTCTGTTCTTTTATAATCAATGGCAAACAATCCATACTGGAATAAAGTAAAAATTTAAAAAAAGTAAGAAAATTTTAGGAAGTTTACATCCTACCCTACTTACAAGAATTTTGTTCTCAAAATTTAGGAATAAGTAGGTAGGTTGGGTTTAGGTAACAGAACAAGTTCATCGATACAGAAATAAGATTAAATTTGGGCGAGGCGAAGAAACAACGTTCCATAGAAACATGCAATTAGAATTATCGTGATCTAGATAACTCAAAAAAAATTATGGATACGGGTTAGGTATTGAATGAAGGTTGCTAGTTAACGGAGAAATAATGATTAAGGTTCACGAATAAACATGAAATGAGGGTTGGTAAGGAATTACGTAGATTATGATAGAATAATTAGGGCCTTGGAGATATGGTTTCTTGTGAGAAGACTGCATAATAGCTGTCTAGGTTGAGGGCACGATTAAGAGAACTATTGGAATCATTCAAGTGATTAGAAGGTCATAATAGTAGATTTAGGGTTGAGGGAAAGGACGGGTAGCTCGAGACGAGTGGAAGTCATTAGGCTTGGTCGATGGTTAGCTATACCCATGTATACCCAAATATTATAGGCATAGGAGAACCTAGTGTCTATCTATCAAGTAATAGGTAAAAGACAAAAATAATAAAGAGATCGAAGAAGATATTTATCGAATACGAATATGTTGTTCAAAGGGGACTGAAGGATTTCAAAAGTGGATTGCCAAGGCTGTCGCGGATGAGATTCTACAGGACAAGTTTAACTATGTCTCCATCCACGTAGAACGATATATAAAAAGTGAACCAAAGTGCACTAGGTTGATCAGACCATCACGTACCGAATATGATTATACAATATGTTAGTGAGCGTGTGCTCAATAGCGTTTGTCTTGAACAAGCTCGATAAATGGATAAGCTTGCAAACTAGACTATAGTAGCAATATTAGTCAAGATGGTTAAAACATAGGCACGTGAGATTAAGATTAAAAGAAGTAGAATTAGTTTAAACTCCTTAAAAACCTACGTCATGTCCTGTGTTGGTGCCTATACAATAGCCCTACTATCTACTTGTCTAAGGCTTGATTAAGGTCATATGGAAGATTAGGTCGTAAGGCATTCTACCCAACTTACAAGAGTTAAACTAATGCTGTTTTGGGACAAATAAAACATGTCTAACTAGTAGGGGTCACCTTCCTAACCTCTAGCAAGCACGAAGGGAAGATAAGAATCATGACAGAATGAATCTAGCAAGATACAAATCAATGGGTCAAGCGGTAGTTCGAAAATAGAATCGAGAAAAGAGGTCAAGTATGTGGATGATATCCTAGATTCTAATCCTATACATAGGATTGCTTGGTACGGTAAAGTAACCAAACAATTTATCTTGACCTGCATGGGCTACCACAAAAATATGTAACGCCCAGTCCCAAAATACGTAGGACTAGGAACGTAGACATGCTAGCCGTATAATAAATATACGTAAGCTGTAAATACAGTAAAAGCACAGCTAACTAATCTCATCCACAAAATGAAAGAAATAAAGATATCAAATAATATCCATGATTTGTTTTTATACAATATGTTGGACGGAGACAAATCCACTACCAACTATTTATAAAAAAATAAGTACAGGATATATGAAATGATTTAGCGAAGGTATCAAGAAAGGCCCAAGATACGTCATCTTTGAAGGAATGGAGAAGATTCACGACCTCGACTAGAATACCTGTGGAAAAAGAAGAACACACACCTGTAGAGATTACCAGGTCCTCAGAGGGACGTAACAAGATACATAATATTATGCCATAAAAGCTGAGTATAAACTGCTTAATAAATAAGTTAATTGAATTATAACATAGTCCAATACACACCATTGAATTAGCGTACCATCCCCCCAACCAAAAAAGGACAGGAGATGGCACCCTACTTCACAATGGCGTATCTTTCCATGCTATGAATCCAATATGGTATCCGGACCCCGACAAGGTTCAGTACCTTCTCATCGGAGTAGTGAGCCACACCTACAACCAAACAAGGACCAGATGTGACAAACTAGTCTACGACAAGTTACTGTTCCAAGCCACGATCAGATATAAATACCCAAACCGAAAGTACTCATACCTAATGGATAAGGTAGCCTAACTAATCTAAGTGAATGCAGTTTTAAGAACAAACCTCCAACGCATGGGCTCTGACTAATATGGGATCGGCCTGGTCCCCCATCGGGGCACCAGTGGCCCAATAAGTAAGAATATGATGTTTTGCAGAACGTTAGTGGCCGTCAGTAAAATAAAGGGTCATCTTACACCGTATCTACAGCGGAGCTTTCAGATCACAAAAGGTAAGTGTATAGTAGCCCATACGCTAAGGAATTGCCCTTCCCACCCCATGCCTACTATGTTGTATCAACAACACATAACCTCTATTAACCGCTAAGTCAAACTAATCATGCAACACTATTAGTGGTTAATCCTATCGCACGGCTTATACGTATTGGTGGCCCGCAAGTCACGCATGTCTGAATTTTATATGTGACTCGTAACTCCGTGGTACAAATGTGTCAAGGCCTATGAATGCAACACACAAAGGGTAGTCCCTTAAATCTAAGTTAAATGTGTATGAAAATAGTACAGAGCAAGAAATAGAACTGAATAGTAAAATTCTATCTAATTATGCCATGTATCACAGTTTATTTTGCAGAAAGTAAATAATAAGTAGATGCATGAAATATGAGCTAAAATAAATAGACGTGGCAAGGTATCTTGCCTGGTAATGACTCCTGGCGTGGTGCGATGCTCATGGTGGCACAACATATGGCTTCGGTGATACAACTATGTAAGACGATATCTGATGATTGCAAGGACTGTTCCATCGGGTCAAGAACGGTCAGATTTATTAGCGTTGACATAACAAAGTATAGAATTGGCAAGGAAAGGAGAATAATGGGTTTGGTCACGGGTATAAGGATAACCAAAGAAAATTTGTTAAATAATATATATACAAAATTTTAGAAAACTATTTATAATAATTTGAAAGCTATATTTACTAGTAAGATAAAGTTGATAAATTTTGGAAATAGAGAAATAAATTGATTTTGGATAAGAGCCAAGGTTTGAATAGATATGCTTATAGATAATAACTATACTTCATAAACGAAAATATTTTAAATCAATAATCGAAAATATTAATAACTCATTTGGGACAAAACTTTATCTTTGTAAAAAACTGTAAACCCCATAATTTTTACTACACTTTTTTTATTTATAAATTTTGGTTTTTAATTTTATTTGCGTATTGTACGTCGCACACGAATTTGCGTTCTTTTTCATATTTGCTCGTCGAGTGCGAAGATGTGCGAGGTACATATTTTAGAAAACAGCATTGATTATAGATTTTATTTATGTAGGATAGTTTTCAAAATAATATACGATAATTATTCAATTACTTGAAGTTATAAAATACGTCATGATCGCCAAAATGTATTTGTTATAATTTTAATTTTAAAAAATATATATGTGATAATTTAGAAAATAATATCTATAAATGATATGTTCTATCGCATGGAAGTACATGAAATTAAATTTCATGTATACTTTTGATTTTTGAAAATTCTAATTATTTGATTTATTTGCACAAACATATTTCAAATAATTACATAAATTTATGGTGATTTTCGAAATAATACTTATTATTATACTTTACAAAAATTTATATTTGAAAATTTATTTGATTTAATATTTAATTAAATATGTCCATTGAAAATTTGGAAAAATATTTCGTTTATTTTTGATAGCCTAAAATTTAAAGATAAGAATTAAATATGGATGAAATTTGAATGGATAAATTTTGATTGATTTAAATTGCTAAATGAATTATCTAGCGGGTTTTAAATTCTTTCTAATCGTTATCAAACTCGGAGTTCCACCCCTATATATAGGGGAGACTCCCATTGTTTCCTCTACAAAAAAATTACTCCACAATATTCCTCCACCACAACCAAACGTGAGTGCATCGTGTCCATGTCCCCTCCCGTCCATATCTTATTCCATAGTTTACAACTATACTGCATCCTCCTCCGTGTCGATAACTCGGACACGTACAACCAAAATAGGACAAATCCTAGTCTATTCCTTGACACATCCAATCGACCTTCCCTCTGCTACCGAGATAAACCATCCCGGACCTTCCTGCTGTCACCCATTCCGACCCTGTTCCTCCGACCGCCCGCACATACGGCCAGCCCACTACCACCGGGGACTCACACCAGCATTCGGATCTCCCAACATCACTACCGCCGTTGGCATCTCCAGCCGTCCCTCCACGCTGCCTCCCGGACACCACCACCATCTTCTCCAGTTCTCATCCCCTAGGCCGCCGTGCCAAGCACCCCACCACCGCTGCCATCACAAACCCATCTTCTTCAACACCCCCACCGTGGTGCTGCATCCCGCCACAAACTTGCCAGCTATAACCACCACGAATCACCACAACCTCGGCCAGCACCGCCGCGGCCGGTCATCATCATCCCCATTACCACCATCACAACCACCATGACCATTAAACCCCAAAAATTTGTCATCCCCACACCAAAAAAATACTATAACCACCACTCACCTCCCGTGGTCGCCGGCTGGATCTGAGCACGACCCTCGATCTGTGCGACCCTCACGCAGATCCACCTTTTTCCATTATCCACCATGCGCTTGGCCGTCAGTGAAAGCCCTCTCTACCGGTGCCATTCTACTACCGCACTTCCGCTTCCGTTCTCGGCCATGGATGCCGCACTCGACCGTCCGCCCGTGCCATATCCGGCACACGTGCTTGGATCCTTCTAACCCGACCGATTCCCACGTGCCGTTGCCGCATACGCTTGGACGGATCCGGAGCAAGTCACCGCCGTCGGCCTCGTACGTCGCCAGATCCAGACGGCGAACGACGTTCGGCAAACCACCTCCGCGTGCGACGTAAGCATATGCTCCCAGCCACCCTTCCCTCCTTCTTCCGTTCTCCATGGCTCTCTCTCTCCCCGAGCTCCCCCTCATCCTCTCCCGATCCGGCTCCCTCTCTCTTTCGGCCCTCTCTTTCTCACACGCACTCTCTCTTCTTTCCTCTTTTGGAGAAGATTATAGCTAATGGTTTCTTTTGGTTTGTTTAATATTTTGATTTATTTAATATTTTGACTTGTTTCCTTTTTATTTGTTTCCTTTTGGTTTTCTTTTATTATTTTGTGCTTTCACTATATAGAAAGGGTAACAGCAGATACTTTGCTGGATTTTAAATATATTTATTTCCAACAATATTTTATGTAATTTGAATATATTATGGTTATTATTATAATATATTATAATAATTGTCAACAGTGATTATACATGTATGAAACAGAAGGGGTATAGTATTATTAGTAATAATTAGTATCATTAGTTAGTGATTTATTCTAATTATATATATATATATATATGTGTATATATATATATATATATATATATATATATATATATATATATATATATATATATAGTATTGGGATTGTGCCTATATATAATTTTAAGTTTAGATTAGACTTTTAAATATATTATTACATTTACTGCTAGCCATTTTTAATATATAGCCTAATGAGATATAGTTTTTCTACCTATAAATCCTACTTTAACAAGCTTAGAGTTTTCGCTAAAACCATTTTTGACTTCTAAGTAATTTTTCTATAATTAGGTTTAACACAAAAAGTAGTTTTCGAGAATTATAGGTAATTTTCTAAAAAATTGTGTAAATATAAAAGTTATCAAATTTCCTTCGACTATTCTTCCGTCTGTGACTAAATTTTACTATTCTTGTTCCCTCGCCAAATCAAGACTTCTTTAGGTCAACCCTAACTAATATGACCATTGTGGACCCGACGGAACTGTCCGTGCCACCATTGGAGGCTGTCTTGTGTATTTACTATTCTGTGCCACCTTGATCATTACATCACACCAAGCGTCACTACCAGGCAAGTATACCTTGCGAAATAATTGTCATATTATTTATTTTCAGCATTTATTTCATTGTTTCATATTTATTATTTTTAATTGATATAAACTGCGCGTCCAAACCATACTTGGGTGCAAGCGACTCAATTAGTCATTTTTATTGTTTTACTTTATTTTATGCATGTTGACTTAGTTTTAGTGGACTACCTTCTTGTTATGGGATATTCTTATATCTCCTTCGGCTATGACACTCTCACTACACGGTTTGAGATATTTTGCTAGGGGCACGGCTTGCATATTGATTGGCCATCTCTATAGTCGTGTGTCAGATAGATTATCCTAACTCCTACGATTAAGGTATAGAGACTCGAACAGTTACAAAACTGTGCGGGTCATGGACATGACTTGGTCATTGTGGAAAATATTTGGAGAGGACAGTCACTAGTGCATAAGAAAAGCCAAATAGGTAAACCATAGTTTTCGAAAGGAACTACGGCGAGATTATATTTGCAGTTACCCTCTGACGTTTTGGACGTTACGGCCGGATACATATGACTGGATGCCAGTTACGTACTTGTAGCCTAAATCCCACCCGTGCGCATGAAAGTTGTCCTCTAAATTGCACATTAGACAGTTAGAATCTCCTTTGCATATTTATATCTAGGTTAGTCTTTTGTATATTGTTTTATTATTTTGATAGTTCATATTAGTATGTTCTTCCTGTATCTTGTTACGTCCCTCGGAGGACCTAGTAATTTCTCCAGGTGTGTTTATGATTTTTGCAGGTACTCTAGCCAAGGACATAGTTTACAATCTACCTTCGCGATGCTAGCTTTTGGATCGTCTTTCTCTTCGCTTGACTCTTCCATCGTCACTATGTATTTCTCTCTTTTTGTTGGTAGTGGATTTGTCTCCGCCCAACGTTTTGTACAAATGACATTTATAAGTTGATTTTATATTGGTTTGTGGATGAGATTAGTTTTATGGTTACTGTATTTTACAGCTTATGTATACATACGAGGTCCCATATATTGGAGTATGTTTCATATGTATACAGCTGGCATGTCTATGTACTTGGTCCTAAGTATTTTGGGACTGGGGTATTACATATTTTTGTGGTGGCCCCTGCAGGTTAAGATAAATTGTTTGGTTACTTTACCGTACCAAGCAAGCCTGCGTATAGGATTAGAGTCTAGGATTTCATCCATATACTTGACCTCCTTCCTCGATTCTGTTTTCAAACAACCGCTTGACTCATCGATTTGCTTCTTGCTTGATTCCTTCTATCTTTATTCTTATCTTCCCTTCATGTTTGCTAAAGGTTAGAAAGGTGACCCCTACTAGTTAGACATGTTTTATTGCCCCAAAATACCATTTGTTTAACTCTTGTAAGTTGGGTAGAATACCCTACGACCTAACCTTCCTTATGACCTTAACCAAGCCTTAGACAAGTAAACAGTAGGACCATTGTATAGGCATCAAACACAGGACATGACTTAGATTCTTAAAGAGTTTGAACTAATTCTGCTCTCCTTCAATAATAATCTCACGTGCCTATGTTTTTACCATCTTGACTAAATGTTGCTACTATAGCCTAGTTTTGCAAGTTTAACCGTTATCAAATTTATTCAAGACATATGCTATCGAGCGCGCGCTTACTAACATATTGTCTAATCAGAACCGGTGCATGATGGTCTGATCAACCTAGTACACTTTGGTTCACTTTTCATATATTGTTCTACATGGATAGAGACATAGTTAAACTTGCCTCTATAGTCTCAATCTGCGACAGTCTTGACAATTCTCTTTTGAATTATTCCGTCGCCTATGAACCATGTATTCGGATTCGATAGCATCGTCTTTGAACTCTTTATATTTTTGTCCTTTCCTTATTTTGGAAAGACAGAACACTCATACTAGATAGATAGACACAAAGTTTTCTCCTATGATGTTTGTATATGTACAGGCGTAGCCAACCATCTACCAAGCCACGTGACTACAACCTCGTCTTAAGTTATTCGCCTTTTCTTTGACTCTCAATCTATTATCTTGACCATCTAATCGTTTGAAACTTAGAAAAGTTTTCTTAGTCATACCCCTAAACCTAGATGACTATCTTTTCTAAGGAACCATGTTCCCTTGTTCTCAAATTAGTTTACCTTCACTCTTAATCTTTTACTTGCGTTAGTTAGCGACCTCATCATATGTCACTCCCTTTTCCCGTTATACGTATTTTCGTATGCGTATACGAGATTTCTGGCATTTATCAGGTGGACCGTAGTTAGGCTTATTTTGCTTAGCCTAGTCTTGGTTTAATCTTGACTTGGTTTATTTGAGTTGGTTTGGCTTGGCTTGGCTTGGTTTGAGATGGAGAGGGTTGATATATAATCCAACTCTTTCTCTCTCTCTCTATCTTTATTCACTTCTTCATTTATTTCTTCATCTTTTTTATTTACTCCTCCCACCTACCAAGTCCTAGGCAAGTACAACTTGCTTCATGAGGGATCTTAAGTTTTATTGTTTCATTCTCTTCCTTACTTGATTTTAAGCCACTTTAGAACTTGACATTTTTCATTTTGGTGGATGGATTCATGTAGATCTAAGTTTGTATTATTTTTGGTTTTCTTGGGTTTTGAACTATTAAACTCCATTATTTTTAAGTTTTGATTGTTTCATGTTGTAGAGAATTCAATTTTACCCAAAATGGACCTTTGAAAATTTAGATTTCGACTTATTTTGAGGTAGTTATGGCCAAAAGTATTTTTGGCCATTTCTTTGTTCATCTGTGCTGATTCTGGCAGGGACGATGAATAGTGCCCAAGCCGTATATGGGAGTGTCGCATAGTGCCACATAGTGCCCGAGCCGTATATAGGAGTGCCGCATAGTGTCGTATAGTATCCGAGCCGCATATGGGAGTACTGTATAGTGCCGCATAGTGCCCGAGCCGTATATGGGAGTGTCGTATAGTGCCCGAGCCGCATATGGGAGTGCCGCATAGTGTCGCATATTGTTCGAGCCGTATATGGGAGTGCCGCATAGTGCCCGAGCCGCATATGGGAGACCGCATAGTGCCGTATAGTATCCGAGCCGCATATGGGAGTGCCGTATAGTGCCGCATAGTATCCGAGCCGCATATGGGAGTGCCGTATAGTGCAACATATATAGTGCACGAGCCGCATATGGGAGTGCCGCATAGTGTCTAAGCCACATATGGAAGTGTCGCATAGTACCGCATAGTGTCCGAGCCGCATATGGGAGTGCCGCATAGTGCTGAATAGTGCCACATAGTACCTATTTTGGCTGTTTGAAGTCCTATTTGGCTGAATTATGGCCAGAATTTCTCCCAACTCCCAACATGAAAGTTGTAGATCTTTTCCTTGGCTTCAAGAATATGTTATTAGCCATTTCATGCAAGTTTCTCTTATTCATGATAATGTAAGGATAGAACACGATAGTGGCTTGTTAAGACGCACTCTTCACAAGTAACAAGTAACAAATAACATGACATGTTAGTGGCCCGTCGTGGCACACTCTCGATAAGTAAACCTAACATGATAATCTTGATATGCTGTTATGACAACTATCTTGACTTGCTAAGTAACTCTTGTCTTGACACCATGGGTGTTTGTGCTTGTATAAGCTACATGTCTCATCTTGCATTATGTCTAGGACATGAATTCCTGGTTTCCACGGTCAGGGATTCATACTGAATCTGACTAGGATAATGACTAGATTAATCAAGTAGTTCATGAAGAGATTTCCCAGCTACATGTAGTCCCGTTATCTGCGCGCTCTAATTGGACTTGTAGCCTGCCGTCGAGTAGGGCACATTTCCAGCACACTGTCATATGGTGCACCTCTAAGTCACCTAATCCAACTCTCTCAACTTGTGACCGGGTAACCTGGATTAAGACTGCAGGGCTTGTGGCTATTGGAACATCTTGATGCATCTTGTTAGTAACTAAGCTTGTGATAACCCTAGTTAGTTAAAGTATCAAGCCGTACTCATTGCTTGGCCGTGATTGATGGATGGAGTCCCGTCTAGTCCTGCCTAGGCAAGACCACTACATGGTTATTTCTGCACATTACTGTTATACTTTACTCTTTCGATAATTGGTTGGAGACTATGCTCTATTCATGTAAAGGGTTACAACTCCGGTCCTTGTTTGGTTTATGGGTTGTAACTTGGCTACCAGAATAGTCCCTTAGTTGTCTTATCGTTTATCACCTTGTTTTTCCTAACTCATGTCTTTTATTATCATTTATGTCTCATGTGCTAATGTGTTGGTTTTAGTTCTTAAGTGAAGCCTTCCTTGTGGCACTTGCTCTTTCTGGGGTCTGACCCAGCTGGTTTTGTATGGCCAGATTTCGGAGTAGCACCCGAGGATCTTCCAGCCTTCCAGCCAGATGGTGAACACTAGGCGCAACCCTGGCAACGAGTGGGTTTTATTTTGCTCTCCCACTCTATTATAAATTTTTCTTTTGAGGCGTTTAGCCGTCGAGCAAGTGTTAGCTCGTGTTGACTTTATATTCCTATCTGTCTAATGGCTGTAACATGATTGACAGATCCTAGGGTTAGTCATGTATGACTTAAACTCTTGCTAGTCTTTGTATTTTGTATGACAAGCTTCATGATCATCTGAATATGTAATGTTTGGGATACCTTACTTTGTATGTCTGATGATCTACCATCTTGTTACATTTACTTGCTTACTTGAGATTGAGACACTAGGCCTGTTCTTGACCCTAAGAGACTAATGGCGTGTAGTAAACCCTCATGCATCTAGACAGTCGTGACCGTATTGTGAGGTAGGATTCACTTAAATGTACGTAGCTGGCTGTGTCTGTCCCCCGCTCTCTAGTATTCTGGTTCTGGTGCGTGACACAGTTGAAGTGGTGGCCTATGAAGGTTTTATAAATCAAGATGTGTGAGGGTTTCACTGAATAGATGTCTCAATCAGCACTCGTCCTTGATCTCTACTCATTTCTTCTAATCCTTCTGAAATCTTGTCCTAATTACATGTTTATATCCTCGATTTATCATGGTCCTTCCTTATTTGTTCCCCATATCGTTTCTTCAGCGGCATTGTTCCTGGTCCTGCCGATCAGCAAGGCGGAGCACCTCCAGTGGACCAGCATCAACCTGGGGACCAAGCCCAGCACTCTGGAGCGGCCTCCCGAGTCATGCATTTCGGGGATCCAGAGCGCCCAGTTCAGCCAGTCCAGCCTGCAAAGCATGACAATGGAACCCTGGTGGTCTCATCAGGGAATTGCTTGTATCTCAAAATCGTCAGGGCGATGCCCTGCACTAGACAGTATAAGATGCCATGGACAGAGTTGGTTACCAAGGAAACAACACGGCCAACAGCTTCAAGCGTTTGAACCCTCCTTTCTTTGACGGTACTGAAGATGCTATTGCTGCTGATGCATGGCTTCAGGACATAGAGGTTATCCTGGAAGCAGCTAGGATTCCTGAGAATGAGAAGGTGGCCGTTGTGCGCCTACAGTTATTGGACTTAGCCCGCAGCTGGTGGGCGATGCTAGCAGTTGGATTACCGATGCCTGTCTCATGGGCGGTGTTCAGCAACAAGTTCCAGACCAAGTACTTCAACGCAGTAGCTCGGTATGATCTGTAGATAAGTTTCACTAATCTTAAGCAGATGGGCAGGACGATCGATGGATATACGGCCAAGTTTTCTAGACTCAGTCGGTTTGCTTCCACCTTGGTGGCAACCGAATTGGATCGAGCCCAGCGATTCCAGCAGCGGCTCCACCTAGAGATTATCATATCAGTGGAGTAGTGTGAGCACCAGACGTTTAATGCCATCTTGCGAGCAACAAAGAGGCATGAGTATACTTCACAGAGGATTGTAGATAGAAGCGGAGGATGGAAGAGGTCTCATGGGCAGATGTCCCAGTCTTCAGCACCAGCCCCGACAGCTAGGGCTTTGACTATTGGAGCTCCTAGGTAGGCGACCACAGTTTCGTCGGTTCAGCACTCGACGCCGGCGTATCCTCAGCAATAGAAGTAGAAGCAGTCTTCCATAATGGGCTGCACTCATTATGGAAAGCCAGGACACGTAGTATCAGAGTGTCGTAGAGCACAGGGATTGTGCTTGGCTTATGGGGCACCGGATCACAAGATAGGGTCCTGTCCGAATAGAGTCAGTTCATCGTCATCAAACCTAACAAGTCCATCGGTTAAGGGTCCAGCACCAGTGCAGCAGCAATACCAGCTTCCGAGGCTATTGCCGCCTCAGGCTCAATAGTATGTCCAAGCTCAGATTCAGAACAGGCAGAGAGGTCACCAGCAGAGGGGACCAGCTCCAAGAAGACAAGGTCAGGCTATGACTTTGACCGGGGAGGAAGAGTTAGCTTCAGGTAAGGTGGTGGCAGGTACCATTCTCGTTAACTCTTTTCCAGCATTAGTATTATTTGATTCGGGTGCATCGCATTCATTTATGTCTGCACGATTCGCTACACGGATAGGACTGGAGCCCGAGTCATTATCAGTAAGGCTTAATATACTTACTGGTAACAGTCTTATGGGAGAATATAGAGTATTTTCCTCGTGTCGAATCATAGTTAGCTGTAGAGAGTTTTCCGCTAGGTTGATAGAATTCTCGATGGTCGATTATGATGTGGTCCTAGGAATGGATTGGTTGAAGGAGCAATACGCAAGAATAGACTGCCATATTGGCAGGATTATTTTTGGTATTCCTGGTGAGGCAGAGTTTTTATTTTTCAGGGGCAAAGTAGAACCTTCTCCACCAGTATTGCGGATGGCAGTAGCAGTGGCAGTTCAATTTCACAGAGTTGTTGAAGAGTTTTCTGATGTATTTTCCGAAGAGCTTCCAGGCATGCCCCCAGAGAGAGAGATAGAGTTCACCATTGATTTGCTTCCAGGGACGGCACCAGTGTCAAGGGGAGTCTACAGGATGGCACCTTCAGAGTTAGAGATTTTGTACAAGATGATTGAAGAATTCAGAACCAAGGGATTCATTCGTGCTACTGGATCACCTTGGGGATCCCCAATACTTCTTGTGAAAAAGAAGGATGGTACGTCAAGATTATGTGTTGATTATCGTACCTTAAACTCTGTAACAGTCAAGAAAAGATATCCTCTACCAAGGATAGATGATTTATTTGATCAACTCAGAGGAGCGGCAGTATTCTTGAAGATTGACTTACGATCAGGATACCATCAGATCAGAGTTAGAGATCAAGACGTCCCGAAGACAGCATTCAGATCCAGATATGGGTATTGGGAGTTCCATGTTATGCCATTTGGAGCGACCAATGTGCCAGCCATATTCATGGACCTCATGAATCATATCTTCATGCCCTATTTGGACCAGTTCGTGATAGTATTTATAGACGACATCTTAGTCTATAGCAAGAATGAGGCAGATCATGAGCAGCATCTTCGTGTAGTTCTTTATATTCTTAGAGAGCACCAGTTGTACGCGAAGTTTAGTAAGTACAAGTTTTGGCTCGATCGTATCTCGTACTTATGTTACATTATCACCTGAGGTGGAGTGGAAGTGGACCCCCAGAAGATAGTGGCTATAGAGTCATGGCCTGTTCCCAGTACCATCACAGAAGTTTGGAGTTTCCTAGGATTGGCTGGATATTACCGGCAGTTTGTCTCAGACTTCGCTCGAATTTCAGCACCACTGACGCAGTTGACCCGCAAGGATGTGCAGTTTGCTTGGACAGCAGAGTATCAGAGTTCATTTGAGAAGTTGAAGCAGAGATTGATGACGGCTCCTATTCTCACGCTTACAGATGGGACTGGAGGATTTTCAGTTTATTATGATGCTTCTGGCATAGGATTGGGATGTGTCTTGATGCAACATGGTAAGGTAGTCGCTTATGCGTCACGTCAGCTTCGTGACCATGAGAGAAATAATCCTACCCATGACTTGGAATTAGCAGCGGTGGTTTTCGCACTCAAGTTGTGGAGGCATTATTTGTATGAAGATCGGGTGGAGATTTTTACCGACCACAAGAGTCTTAAGTATGTGTTTACCCAGAAGGATCATAATATGCGTCAGAGAAGATGGCTAGAGCTATTTGTCGATTATGACATCAACTTGCAGTATCATCCTGGGAAGGCCAACGTTGTTGCAGATGCATTGAGCAGGAGAGCTGGAGTTTATTTTCTAACAGCACAGCCAGAGTTATTAGCGAATCTTCAGAAGATGGGTATTGAAGTTGTTCTTCCTACCAATGTGGCATTGATGGCCAGCATGCAAGTTCAGTCCATCATAGTTGAGAGGATCAAGATGACACAATCAACGGATTCTAAGCTTCAGCGGCTTAGGACAGAATGTGTAGCAGCACGTAGACCAGAGTTATGTATTCACAAAGTTGGTACTCTCCGCCATGGGAGATGTCTTTGTGTACCCAGTGGTGATATTAGACAGGAGATCATGGCAGAGGCTCACAGTTCTCAGTATTCAATTCATCCAGGTGGTACGAAGATGTACTGAGACATCCGTCAGTATTTCTGGTGGAATGGCATGAAGAGGGAGATAGCCCGGTTTGTCTCTCGTTGTTTAGTTTGTCAACAAGTTAAGGCTGAACATCAGAGAACAGCTGGACTTCTTCAACCTTTATCGATCCCAGAATGGAAATGGAAGCACATTACCATGGATTTTATAACTGGTTACCAAAATCCCCAGCTGGAAGAGATGCTATTTGGGTTATAGTTGATCGTCACACGAAGGAAGCTCATTTTCTTTCCTTCAGAATTGGTCAGTCGACGAATCAGCTAGTAGAGATGTACCTCAGGCAGGTTGTCGGATTGCATGGAGTGCCAGTTAGTATCATATCAGACAGAGATTCAAGATTCACATCGTACTTTTGACGGAGTCTTCAAGAGAGCTTAGGGACTCGTCTCAAGTTCAGTTCAGCTTATCATCCGCAGACAGATGGTCAGTCAGAACGCACGATCCAGACTCTTGAAGATATGTTGCAGTCATGTACACTCGACTTCGGTGGTTCGTGGGAAGATCACCTTTATCTCGTAGAGTTATCCTATAAGAGCATCATTACTAAGGCTCATCCCATTTTCTAGATTCTAGATTTAGAATATAGGATCTCATTTTGTAGAATAGTAAGTTCCATCCCTAGTTCCAATTTCTACAATTTTGGTCCCATCCTACCCATAGGTGCTAAGGGTTGGGCCTCCTAATTTCTAGATTCTAGATTATAGGAAATCATTTTGTTGAATAGTAAGTCCCAATTTGGAGCCTAATTTTCTAGATTCTAGACTTTACATTATTTTTTTCTCACATCAATTTTTGACCACACAATCTTTGGGACCGGAGCTCACTTTATCATTTCCTACTATTCTCATACAAATCCAACCCATTCTGTATTTACCTTTTTTTTGAATTTTTGGGCCCCAAATTGCATTTGAGAGTCTCAACTACTAATGATGCTCTAACAACAGTTCCCAGGCTAGTATCTAGATGCACCCTTTGAAGCACTGTATGACAGAAAGTGCAGATCTCCATTAGCATGGGATGATGTCGGCGAGAGACAGATGCTTGGTCCAGAGATAATTATGCAGACAATCGAGGTGGTCAGACAAGTCAGAGATCATCTTCGAGTTGTCCAAGATCGCCAGCGCCATTGGACCGATTCTCATCGACGTCCCCTTGAGTTTTCTGTCGATGACCATGTGTTCCTTAGGATCTCGCCTACCCGTGGCGTCATTCGATTCGGCGTATAGGGAAAGCTTAGTCCTGGATACATAGGGCCGTTCGATATCCTTGAGTGAGTAGGTGATGTGTCCTATCGTCTCGCCCTTTCACCGTCTTTATATGAGGTGCATAATGTATTCCATATATCCCAATTGCGACCGTATATTCCGGATCCGAGTCATGTCCTTGATCATTCGGAATTGGTTGTTGGTACCAACCTTTCGTATGAGGAAAGGCACGTATCCATTTTGGACCGAAGAGAGAAGGTGCTCAATAACAAGATTATTAGTTTAGTCCGTGTTGCTTGGGGTCATCACTCTTTGGGTGAGTCAACGTGGGAGCGTGAGGATGATATTCGTTCACGATATCCACCCCTATTTGACTCATAAGGTATAATGTCTTCCTTATGCCTTATGCTTTTAATTCCTTGCTTGCATGAACGATTGCTTGATTGACTGCTAGTCGTAGCCTGCTTATGATTAATATAGCTTTACCCGACATCTCTAGCCTCTTGATTAAATTTCTAGGACGGAATTCTTTTAAGGTGAGTAGAGTTGTCACTACCGTTTACCGTTATACGTATTTTCGTATGCGTATACGAGATTTCTGGCATTTATCAGGTGGACCGTAGTTAGGCTTGTTTTACTTAGCCTAGTCTTGGTTTAATCTTGACTTGGTTTATTTGAATTGGTTTGGCTTGGCTTGGCTTGGTTTGAGATGGAGAGGGTTGATATATAACCCAACTCCTTCTCTCTCTCTCTTCATTCACTTCTTTATTTATTTCTTCATCTTCTTCATTTACTCCTTCCACCTACGAAGTCCTAGGCAAGTGTAACTTGCTTCATGAGGGATCTTAAGTTTTATTGTTCCATTTTCTTCCTTACTTGATTTTAAGCCACTTTAGAACTTGATATTTTTTATTTTGGTGGATGGATTCATGTAGATCTAAGTTTGTATTATTTTTAGTTTTCTTAGGTTTTGATCTATTAAACTCTATTATTTTCAAGTTTTGATTGTTCCATATTGTAGAGAATTTAATTTTACCTAAAATAGACCTTTAAAAAGTTAGATTTTGACTTATTTTATGGTAGTTATGGCCAAAAACATTTTTGGCCATTTCTATGTTCATCTGTGCTGATTCTGGCAGGGACGATAAATAGTGCCCGAGCCGCATATGGAAGTGCCACATAGTGTCGTATAGTACCCAAGCCGCATATAGGAGTGCCATATAGTGCCGCATAGTATCCGAGCCGCATATGGGAGTGCCGCATAGTACCGTATAGTGCCCGAGCCGCATATGGAAGTGCCGCATAGTTCTACATAGTGCCCGAGTCGCATATAGGAGTGCCATATAGTGCCGCAAAGTGTCCGAGCCGCATATAGGAGTGCCGCATAGAACCGCATAGTGCCCGAGCTGCATATGGGAGTGCTGCATAGTATCGTATAGTGTCCGAGCCGTATATGGGATTGTCGTATAGTACCCGAGCCGCATATGGGAGTGCCGCATAGTGTCGCATATGAGAGTGCCGCATAGTATCCGAGCCTCATATGGGAGTGCCATATAGTATCGCATAGTGCCCGAGCCGCATATGGGAGTGCCACATAGTGCTGAATAGTGCCGCATAGTGCCTATTTTGGCTGTTTTTGGATGTTTGAAGTCCTATTTGGCTGAATTGTGGCCAGAATTTCTTTCAACTCCCAACATGAAAGTTGTAGATCTTTTTCTTGGCTTCAAGAATATGTTATTAGCTATTTCATGCAAGTTTTTCTCATTCATGATAATGTAAGAATAGAACACGATAGTGGCCTGTTAAGGCATACTTTTAGCCAGTTACAAGTAACAATTAACATGACATAATAGCGGCCCGTCATGGCGCACTCTCGATAAGTAAACCTAATATGATAATCTTGATATGCTATTATGACAGCTATCTTGACTTGCTAAGTAACTCTTTGTCTTGACACCGTGGGTGTTTGTGCTTGTATAAGCTACATGTCTCATCTTGTATGATGTCTAGGACATGAATTCCTGGTTACCACGGTCAGGGTTTCATACTGAATCTGACTAGGATAATGACTAGATTATCAAGTAGTTCATGAAGAGATTTCCCAGCTATAGGCAGTCCCGTTATCTGGGAACTCTAATTGGACTTGTAGCCTGCCGTCGGATAGGGCACATTTTTAGGACACTGTCATGTGTTGCACCTCTAAGTCACCTAATCCAACTCTCTCAACTTGTGACCGGATAACCTGGATTAGGACTGCAGGGCTTGTGGCTGTTGGAACATCTCGATGCAACTTGTTAGTAACTAAGCTTGTGATAACCCTAGTTAGTTAAAGTATCATGCCGTACTCATTGCTTGGCCGTGATTGATGGATGGTGTCCCGTCTAGTCCTGCCTAGGCAAGACCACTACATGGTTATTTCTGCACATTACTGTTATAATTTACTCTTGTCGATAATTGGTTGGAGACTAAGCTCTGTTCAGGTGAAGGGTTACAACCCCGGTCCTTTTTTGGTTTACGGGTTGTAACTTGGCTACCATAATAGTCCCTTAGTTGTCTTATCGTATATCACCTTGTTTTCACTAACTCATGTCTTTTATTATCATTTATGTCTCATGTACTAATGTGCTGGTTTTAGTTCTTAAGTGAAGCCTTCCTTGTGGCACTTCCTCTTTCTGGGGTCTGATCCAGCTGGTTTTGTATGGCCAGATTTCGGAGTAGCACCCGAGGATCTTTCAGCCTTCCAGCCAGATGGTGAACACTAGGCGCAACCCTGGCAACGAGTGGGTTTTATTTTGCTATCCCACTCTATTGTAAATTATTCTTTTGAGGCATTTAGCCGTGGAGCAAGTGTTAGCTCGTGTTGAATTTACATTCCTGTCAACCTAATCGCTGTAACATGATTGACAGATCCTAGGGTTGGTCATGTATGACTTAAACTCTTGCTAGTCTTCGCATTTTGTATGACTAGCTTCATGATCATCTGAATATGTAATATTTGGGACGCCTTACTTTGTATGTCTGATGATCTACCATCTTGTTACATTTACTTGCTTGCTTGAGATTGAGACACTAGGCTTGTTCTTGACCCTAAGAGACTAATGACTTGTAGTAAACCCTCATGCATTTAGACAGCCGTAACCGTATTGCGAGGTGAGATTCACTTAAATGTACGTAGCTGGCCGTGTCTGTCCCCCGCTCTCCAGTATTCTGGTTCTGGGGTGTGACATCATATCCATGATTTTATTGCCTTAACTATTCGACCCTCATTTAATTCCATATCCTTGATTTATTTTTCATAGATATCGAAATCATGATTTTCTAAAGAATGTTTGTGTTAAACGTCGTTTCTTTGCCTCGCACAACGACTTGATCGTATTTTTTTATCAATATACCCTTGTACCTTCAACCCCCTAATTATTCTTAATTTTGAGGACAAAATTCTTGTAAGTTGGGTAGGATGTAAACCCCCTAATTTTTACTATAATTTTTTTATTTATAAATTTTGGTTTTTAATTTTATTTGTGAATTGTACGTCGTGCGCAAATTTGTGCTCTTTTTCATATTTGTTCGTCGAGTGCGAAGATGTGCGAGGTACATATTTTAGAAAACGGTATTGATTATAGATTTTATTTATGTAGGATAGTTTTCAAAATAATGTACGATAATTATTCAATTACTTGAAGTTATAAAATACATCATGATCGCCAAAATGTATTTGTTATAATTTTAATTGTAGAAAATAGATATGTGATAATTTAGAAAATAATATCTATAAATGATATGTTCTATCGCATGGAAGTACATGAAATTAAATTTCAAGTATACTTTTGATTTTTGAAAATTCTAATTATTTGATTTATTTGCAAAAACATATTTCAAATAATTACATAAATTTATGGTGATTATTATTATACTTTACAAAAATTTAAATTTGAAAATTTATTTGATTTAATATTTAATTAAATATGGCAATTTAAAATTTGGAAAAAGATTTCGGTTATTTTTTATAGCCTTAAATTTAAAGATAGGAATTAAATGTGGATGGGATTTGAATGGATAAATTTTGATTGATTTAAATTACTAAATAAATTATCTAGCGGGTTTTAAATTCTTCCTAATCGTTATCAAACTCGGAGTTCCACCCCTATATATAGGGGAGACTCCCATTGTTTCCTCCACAAGAAAAATTGCTCAACAATATTCCTCCACCACAACCAAACGTGAGTGCACCGTGTCCATGTCCCCTCCCGTCCATATCTTATTCCATAGTTTACAACTATACTTCATCCTCCTCCAAGTCGACAACTCCGACACGTACAACCAAAATAGGACAAATCCTAGTCTATTCCTTGACACATTCAATCGGCCTTCCCTCTACTACCGAGACAAACCATCCCCGACCCTCCTACGGTCACCCATCCCGACCATGTTTCTCTGACCGCCCGTACCTACGGCCAGCCCCCTGCTGCCGATGACTCCCACCAGCATTCGGATCTCCCAACATCACCACCGTCGTTGGCATCTCCATCCGTCCCTCCATGCTGCCTCCCGGACACCACCACCATCTCCTCCAGTTCTTATCCCCTTGGCCGTCATGCCAAGCATCCCACCACCGCTTCCATCACGGACCCATCTTCTCCAACGCCCCTACAGTGGCGCTACATCCCGCCACAAACCAGCCAGCCATAACCACCACGAATCACCACAACCCCGGCCAGCACGGCGGCTGCCGGTCATCATCATCCCCATTACCACCATCACAACCACCACGACCATCGAACCCCAAAAATTTGTCATCCCCTCACCAAAAGAAAACACCACAACCACCACTCACCTCCCGTGGTCGTCGGCCGGATCCGAGGACGACCTTCGATCTATGCAACCCTCACGCAGATCCACCTTTCCATTAGCCACCTTGCGCTTGGCCGCCGATGGAAGCCCTCTCTACCAGTACCATTCCAGTGCCGCACTTTCGCTTCCGTTTCCTGCCATGGATGCCACACTCGACCGTCCGCCCAGCCATATCCGGCGCACGCGCTTGGATCCTCCTCGCCGGGCAGCTTCCCACGTGCCGCTGCCGTGCACGCTTGGACGAATCCAGAGCAAGCCGCCGCTGCCGGCCTCACGCGTCGCCAGATCCAGACGTCGAGCGCCGCTCGGCAAACCACCTCCCCGTGCGACGTAAGCATACGCTCCCAGCCACCCTTCGCTCCTTCTTCCGTTCTCCATGGCTCTCTCTTCCCGAGCTCCCCCTCATCCTCTTCCGATCCGGCTCCCTCTCTCTTTCGGCCCTCTCTTTCTCACACGCACTCTCTCATTTCCTCTTTTGGGGAAGATAACAACTAATAGTTTCTTTTGGTTTGTTTAATATTTTGATTTGTTTAATATTTTGACTTGTTTCCGTTTAATTTGTTTCCTTTTGGTTTTCTTTTATTGTTTTGTGCTTTCACTATATAGAAGGGGTAACAGCAGATACTTTGCTGGATTTTAAATATATTTATTTCCAATGGTATTTTAAGTAATTTAAATATATTATGGTTATTATTATAATATATTATAAGTAATTGTCAACAGTGATTATACATGTATTATATAGAAGGGGTATAGTATTATTAGTAATAATTAGTATCATTAGTTAGTGATTTATTCTAATTATTTTTATATACGTATATCAAATAATTTCTTTAAAAAGACGGATATATATATATATATATATATATATATATATATATATATATATATATATATATATATATATAATATATATATAAATATATATATAAATATAAATATATAAATATATATATATATATATATATATATATATATATATATATATATTTGAGGGTGTCCACTTCTTAATGGTGCTTGGAGGCATGCCTCCAAGGGGGCTCGAACCCGCGCCACTGCGCCGGAGTGCTCCACCGTTCCCAATGGGCAACGGCCACAGGGACTATATATATATATATATATATATATATATATATATATATATATATATATTTGAGGGTGTCCACTTCTTAATGGTGCTTGGAGGCATGCCTCCAAGGGGGCTCGAACCCGCGCCACTGCGCCGGAGTGCTCCACCGTTCCCAACGGGCTACGGCCACAGGGACTATATATATATATATATATATATATATATATATATATATATATATATATATATTGGGATTGTGCCTATATATAATTTTAAGTTTAGATTAGATTTTTAAATATATTATTACATTAACTGCTAGCCATTTTCAATATATATTTTTGCCTAATGAAATATAGTTTTTCTACCTATAAATCCTACTTTTACAAGCTTATAGTTTTCGCTAAAACGATATTTGACTTCTAAGTAATTTTTCTATAATTAGTTTAACACAAAAACTAGTTTTCGAGAATTATAGATAGTTTTCTAAAAAATTGTATAAATATAATATTTATCAAATTTTCTTCGACTATCCTTCCATCTGTGAGTATGTCACGCCCCAGAACCAGAATACTGGAGAGCGGGGGCAGACACAGCCAGCTACGTATATTGAGATAGAATGCATCTCAATAATACGGTCACGGCTGTCTAGATATGAGGGTTTACTACAAGCCAGCAGTCTCTTAAGGTCAAGCCTATTGTCTCAATCTCAAGCAATTAACAGAGTTACAAGATGTTAGAGCATCAAATATATATATATAAGGCGTCCCAAATATTACATATTGGATGATCATGAAGCTAGTCGTACAAAATGATAGGACTAGCAAGAGTTCAGTCGTACATGATCAACCCTAGGATTTGTTAATCATGTTTACAGCCCGTAGGCAGACAGTAAGTAAATGTGCATCGAGCTAACAGGTGCTCGTCGGCTAAACGCCTCAAAAGAATAAATTTACATATAAGTGGGTGAAACAAAAGGGAAAACCCACTCGTAGCCCGGGTTCCGTCTAGTGTTCACCATTGGGCTGGAAGCTTGGTAGATCCTCGGGAGCTGCTCCAAAATCTGGCCACACAAAACCAGCTGGGTCAAACCCCAGAAAGAGCAAGTGCCACAAAGGAGGCCACAAATAAGAACCAAAGCCAGCATATCAGAACATAAAGAATAAAAGAAGGTACAAGTAATAAAAATACACAGAGCGATAAACGACTAGGGACGTGGAACCATTCCGGGAGCCAGGTTACAATCCTTAAACCAAACAAGGACCGGGATTGTATCCCTTCGCCTGAATAGCTCACTGTCTCTACCCATTTATCGTAAAAAGTAAAACAATCATGCTCGAAGTTCCAGGTACAGGGGCTAGACAAGACTTAGACAGGGCTGGACACCATTCATTCACAATCGGCCAAGCAAGTACTACGGCTTACTACTTTAACTAACTAGGGTTATCACAAGCCTAATTACTAACAAGATGCAATGAGAATTCCAAATCCCAAGCCCTGCAGACCATCCAGTTATCCTTTCGCGGGTTGAGAGTTATAGGTGGGTACATCGCCCGGGAGACAAATGTACCCTTAGGTGACTTAGAGGTGCAACACATGACAGTGTGCTGGAAATGTGCTCTACTCGACGGCAAGCTACAAGTCCATTAAGGCTTCCAAATAACGAGACTGCCTGTGATCGGGAATTCTCCATGTTCTAATTCGGTCTACTCATTACCTAGTCCAGTTTTTAGTGTGAGTCCCTGGCCGTGGTACCCAGGGAGTCACCCCCTAGACATGATGCAAGACAAGACAAGTGATTTGCACAGAGCAACAGGTAGTACACCCACGGTGTCAAGACAAGTCAAATCGAGTCAAGAGTGCGCCGCCACGGGCCACTATCAAGTGAAGCCAAGTCATACTAAGTCAAGTCAAGTTAAGTTATCAAGTCATGCCAAGTCGGGAGTGCGCCACCGCGGGCCACTATCAAGTCAACCGAGTTATCAAGTTACAGGTCCCAGTTATTAACAAGATATTTAACAAGATAGGAGAAAACTAGCTGCAGGCCAAACCATGCCAAATCATAGAAAATAGTGTCAAGACGTGTCAGACCAAGTCAAGTCGTGTGGTGGGCAAGAAAATTTCAGAAAAACACAGTTAGCAAGAAACCAAGGACCAAGGTCCACCAGAGCACAGGGTGTACTGGGCTAAAGGCGACCCAAGGGGGCGCCGGGTAAGGCTCGGGCTAGGGCGCACGAGCGGCGTCGAGAGACGCGCTCGGGGAACAACCGCTACACGCCAAGGGCGCAGCACAGCGGGGTGCGCGCGCGCAAGAGCGCGGCGCAGCGGAGCGCCAGGGGGAGTGCGCCGGGGGCGCAGCGCAGCAGAGTGCGCACGCGCAAGAGCGCGGCGCAGCAGAGCGCACGGGGAGTGCGCCAGGGCGCAGCGCAGCAGAGTGCGCGCGCGCAAGAGCGCGGCGCAGCAGAGCGCGCGGGGAGTGCGCCAGGGCGCAGTGCAGCTGAGTGCGCGCGCGCAAGAGCACGGCGCAGCAGAGCGCGCGGGGAGTGCGCCAGGGCGCAGCGCAGCAGAGTGCGCGCGCGCAAGAGCGCGGCGCAGCAGAGCGCGCGGGGAGTGCGCCAGGGCGCAGCGCAGCAGAGTGCGCGCACGCAAGAGCGCGGCGCAGCAGAGCGCGCGGGGAGTGGTGACCTTCTTCTCCAAGTTGGCTGAGAAGAACACCAACAATGGGTTCTAAGGTTCAAAATCTCACAACTTTGCCAATAAAACTCCAAATCCAGATCTTCAAAGCCCTAACATGGGTGCAATTTGATTCTCTTCTACATAGAGACACCAAAACCCTCCAAATTCAACTCAAAATAGATCAAAACCATAAATTTCCGAAAATGGTCAAAACCTAGATCTAGGAGAACGGAAGCTCCAAATCACAAATTTCCAAGTTCTAATGTTGTTCCTAGAGAGCTAATCCATCTAATGGACAAATAAAAACATGGGTTCTTGATCATGGCAAGGTGCACTTGCCTAGGGTGGAGGAGTTGTGTTGAGAAAGAAGTAGATGAAGAATTAATGGAGAATGAAGAGGAGAGAGAAAAGTTAGGTAGGATTTAATGGGGGTGGTTGTGGTGTTCTTGAGGGTGTAGAGTAGGTTAAGGTGTTCCAATGCAAAATAACCAAACCAAACCAAACCAAATCAGACCAACTCCACAAAAATAAACCAAGCCATGGTCCAAAACTCATTTACGAGAAACCTAAATCCGCAAGTCGAGAAAATAAAATATGTGCCAAAAATCCAAATACGAGCATAAATACGAAATACGGGAACGAGGGTGACAGCTCTACCCACCTTCAAAGAATTCCGTCCTCGGAATTTAATCAAGGAGCTAGAGATTGCCACGACAAGCCATACTAAGCAAGACAAGCTACACTAAGCAGTTCAATCATACAATCATACAATGCAAGCAAGGAAGGGAAAGCGTAAGGCATAAGAAAGACATTATACCTCACGAGTCAAACAGGTAGGGATATCGCGATCGGATGTCGTCCTCACGCTCCCACGTTGACTCACCTAGAGAGTGATGACCCCAAGCAACACGGACTAAGTTAATAGTCTTGTTCTTGAGCGTCTTTTCTCTCCGGTCCAATATAGACATGGGCCTCTCCTCATACGAAAGGTTGGTACCAACAACCAATTCCGAATGATCTAGGATATGGCTCGGGTCCGGGATGTACCGTCTTAATTGGGATACATGGAATACATCATGTACCTCACTTAGCGACGGCGGAAGAGCAAGACGATAGGATACATCACCTACTCGCTCTAGAATATCGAACGGCCCTATATACCTAGGACTGAGCTTTCCCCGTACGCCAAAACGAATGACGCCGCGGGTAGACGAGATCCTAAGGAATACATGGTCGCCGACGGCAAATTCTAAGGGACGCCGATGAGCATCGGCCCAATGGCGCTGGCGGTCCTGAGCAACTCGGAGGTGATCTCTGACTTTCTTGACCACTTCAACCGTCTGAGAAATCAGCTCTGGACCGAGCATCTGCCTCTCTCCGACATCGTCCCATGCTAACGGAGATCTGTACTTCCTGCCATACAGAGCCTCGAAGGGTGCCATCTGGATACTGGCCTGGAAACTATTGTTGTACGAGAATTCCACCAGGTGTAGGTGATCCTCCCACGAACCACCGAAGTCAAGGGTACATGACCGCAACATATCCTCAAGAGTCTGGATCGTGTGCTCTGACTGACCATCTGTCTGCGGATGATACGCTGAGCTGAACTTGAGACGAGTCCCCAAACTTTGATGAAGACTGCGCCAGAATTGCGATGTGAATCTCGTATCCCTGTCTGATACTATGCTAACTGGCACTCCGTGAAGTCTGACAATCTGCCTGAGATACATCTCTGCTAGCTGTGCCGTCGACTGTCCAACCCTAAACGGAAGAAAGTGTGCCACCTTGGTAAGCCTGTCCACAATAACCCAAATAGCATCTCTGCCCGCCGGAGATCTGGGTAATCCAGTCACGAAATCCATGGTAATGTGTTCCCATTTCCATTCTGGGATCGGTAAAGGTTGAAGAAGTCCAGCTGGCCTCTGATGTTCAGCTTTGACTTGTTGGCAAACCAAACATCGAGAGACATACCGGGCTATCTCCCTCTTCATGCCATTCCACCAAAAGTGTTGACGAATATCTCTGTACATCTTCGTGCTGCCTGGGTGAATGGAGTACTGCGAACTGTGAGCCTCTGCCATGACTTCCTGTCTGATATCTCCACTGGGTACACAAAGACGCGTGCCGTGTCGAAGTGTACCATCCTCATGAATACATAACTCTGGCCTTCTTCCTGCCTCACACTCTGCTATGAGCCGCTGAAGCTTGGAATCTGATGACTGTGCTGTCCGGATCCTTTCAACTATGGTGGACTGAACCTGTAGGCTGGCCATCAAGGCCACATTGGAAGGAAGAATCACTTCAATTCCCATCTTCTGAAAATCTGCCAATAACTCTGGTTGCGCCGTCAAGAAATAAACTCCGGCTCTCCGGCTCAACGCATCTGCTACCACATTGGCCTTCCCTGGATGATACTGTAAATCCACATCGTAGTCCACCAGTAGCTCGAGCCATCTTCTCTGCCACATATTAAGATCCTTCTGGGTGAAAACATACTTCAGGCTCTTGTGATCAGTAAATATCTCCACTCTGTCCCCGTACAAGTAGTGCCTCCACAACTTAAGTGCAAACACTACTGCTGCTAGTTCCAAGTCGTGGGTCGGGTAATTCTTCTCATGATCATGGAGTTGACGTGACGCATAAGCAATTACCTTCCCATGCTGCATCAAAACACATCCCAATCCTCTGCCTGAAGCATCGCAATAAACTGTGAATCCTCCGATCCCATCTGGAAGTGTGAGAATGGGAGCCGTTATCAAACCTCGCTTCAACTCCTCAAACGATTCCTGACACTCTACTGTCCAAACGAACGGCACATCCTTGCGGGTCAACTGGGTCATCGGCGCTGAAATCCTTGCAAAATCAGAAACGAACCGCCGGTAGTAGCCGGCCAATCCAAGAAAGCTGCGAACTTCTGCCACTGAGCTGGGTACTGGCCAAGACTCAATGGCCACAATCTTCTGGGGATCCACTTCTACTCCTCCTCTGGTAATGATGTGACCCAAGTAAGAAATGCGATCGAGCCAGAACTCGTATTTACTAAACTTGGCGTACAACTGGTGCTCTCTGAGAATCTGGAGGACAACTCTGAGATGCTGCTCGTGCTCTGCCTCACTCTTGCTGTAGACCAGGATGTCATCAAGGAATACTATCACAAACTGATCCAAGTAAGGCATGAAAATACGGTTCATGAGGTCCATGAACACTGCCGGCGTATTGGTCGCTCCAAAGGGCATAACTAGAAACTCCCAATGTCCGTACCTAGATCTGAAAGCCATCTTCGGGACGTCCTGCTCTCTGACTCTGATCTGGTGGTATCCTGACCGCAAGTCTATCTTCAAGAAAACTGAAGCCCCTTTGAGTTGATCAAACAAGTCATCTATCCTTGGAAGAGGGTATCTGTTCTTAATTGTCACTGAGTTCAAGGTACGATAATCTACACATAGCCTGGACGTACCATCCTTCTTTTTCATAAGAAGCATTGGGGCTCCCCAAGGCGATCCACTAGCACGAATGAATCCCTTGGTCCTGAGTTCTTCAATCATCTTGTACAAAATCTCCAACTCTGAAGGCGCCATTCTGTAGACTCGCTCTGATACTGGTGCTGTCCCGGGAATCAAGTCGATGGTAAACTCGATCTCCCGCTCTAGTGGCATCCCTGGAAGTTCCTCTGGGAAGACATCTGGAAACTCTTCAACTATCCGGGGCAACTGCACTGCTGCTACTGCCATCCGCAACACTGGAGAAGATGGCTCTACTGTGCCTCTGGAAAATGAAAACTCTGGCTCTCCGGGAATACTAAAGACAACTCTGCCAACATGGCAGTCTATCCTAGCATAATGGTTCCTCAACCAATCCATACCTAGGACTACATCATAGTCTGCCATAGGGAACTCTATGAGTCTAGCGGGGAACTCTCTAGCGCTAACTACGATCCGACACGAGGAAAACACTCGGTCTACTCCCACAAGACCATTACCAGTAAGTATATTGAGCCTCACTGATAATGACTCGGGCTCCAATCCTATCCGTGTCGCGAATCGTACAGACATGAATGAATGCGATGCACCAGAATCAAATAATACAGATGCTGGAAAAGTGTTGACGAGAATAGTACCTGCCACTACCTCACCTGGTGCAACTTCTTCATCCATGGTCATCATCATAGCCTGACCTCTAGCTGCGGGTCCCCTCTGCTGGAAACCCCTCTGTCGGTTCTGTGCTGGAGCCTGGGTGAACTGCTGCTGGTTCTGCTGCTGAAAGGCCTGGGCCTGAGGCAACAATGGCCTTGGGTACTGCTGTTGCAGTTGCTGGACTGGAACTGGGGCTGGTCCCCTCACCGAAGAACTAGAAATGTTGGATGATGATGGACCTCCCCTATTCGGGCAGGTCCCTATCTTGTGATCTGCTCCTCCGCAAGCCAGACACAATCCCTGTGCCCTACGACACTCTGCCACTACATGGCCCGGCTTCCCGCAATGAGAACATCCCACCGCGGAAGGCTGCTTCTGCTTCTGCTGCTGCGGGTACGTCGGGGTTGAATGTTGAACCGACGTCACTGAGGCCGCCCGCCTCAGAGTTCCAATGGTTATACCCCTAGCTGCCGGGGCTGGAGCTGAAGATTGGTGCATCTGGTTGTGGGACCGCTTCCTTCCTCCGGTCCTGTCCACAGTTCTCCGGAAGGTATACTCATGCCTCCTTGCTGCCTTCAATACTGCATCGAACGTCTGGTGCTCGAACTGCTCCACAGCTAATAATATCTCTAAATGAAGTCCCTGCTGGAACCGCTGAGCCCTATCGAACTCGGTTGCCACCAAGGTGGGGGCAAACCTACTCAGCCTAGAGAACTCGGTCGCATAGCCATCGACCGTCCTGCCTCCTTGCTTCAAGTTGGTAAATCTGGTCTGCAGGTCGTACCGTGCCACCGCATCGAAGTACTTCGTCTGGAACCTCTCTCTAAACGTCGCCCAAGTGACTGGTGTTGCTAATCCCATGGCCTGAGCTGCCCACCAATCGCGAGCCAAGTCTAACAACTGTAGGCGTACCACCACCACCTTCTCATTCTCAGGTGTCCTAGCTGCTTCTAGAACCACCTCGGTATCCTGAAGCCAAGCGTCCGCGGCAATCGCATCTTCACTGCCGTCAAAGAAGGGAGGGTTCAAGCGCTTGAAACTGTTGGCCGCTTGATTTCCTTGGGGACCTCCTCGGTTTAGTGCATCATGAACTTCCTGGTGCAAGGTGTCGCCTCGACGATCTTGGGATGCAAGCAGTTCCCTGATAAGCCCTACCAAAGGACCCTCATCTTGTCTAGCTGGTTGAACGGGCGGAGCTTCCTGAACCAGAGGTTCTGAGCCTCCGAGAAGCATAACTCGGGAGGCTACTCCAGAGTGCTGAGCTTGATCTTCCTGGCGCTGGGGTGCTTGTCGAACTTCCTCTGGCTGGTTGGCAGGTCCGGGAGTAATGCCACTGAAGAAGACGACATAGGGAACAATAAGGAAAGGACCAGGACAGATCAATGATACAAGCATGTGATCAGGTCAAGAATCTCAGGGATTTGAAGATACGAGCAGAGATCAAGGGCAAATATTGATTGAGACATCTATTCGGTAAACCCTCACATTTTTTGATTGACAAGACCTGCATGGGCCACCACTTAAACGGTGTCACGCCCCAGAACCAGAATACTGGAGAGCGGGGGCAGACACAGCCAGCTACGTATATTGAGATAGAATGCATCTCAATAATACGGTCACGGCTGTCTAGATATGAGGGTTTACTACAAGCCAGCAGTCTCTTAAGGTCAAGCCTATTGTCTCAATCTCAAGCAATTAACAGAGTTACAAGATGTTAGAGCATCAAATATATATATATAAGGCGTCCCAAATATTACATATTGGATGATCATGAAGCTAGTCGTACAAAATGATAGGACTAGCAAGAGTTCAGTCGTACATGATCAACCCTAGGATTTGTTAATCATGTTTACAGCCCGTAGGCAGACAGTAAGTAAATGTGCATCGAGCTAACAGGTGCTCATCGGCTAAACGCCTCAAAAGAATAAATTTACATACAAGTGGGTGAAACAAAAGGGAAAACCCACTCGTAGCCCGGGTTCCGTCTAGTGTTCACCATTGGGCTGGAAGCTTGGTAGATCCTCGGGAGCTGCTCCAAAATCTGGCCACACAAAACCAGCTGGGTCAAACCCCAGAAAGAGCAAGTGCCACAAAGGAGGCCACAAATAAGAATCAAAGCCAGCATATCAGAACATAAAGAATAAAAGAAGGTACAAGTAATAAAAGTACACAGAGCGATAAACGACTAGGGACGTGGAACCATTCCGGGAGCCAGGTTACAATCCTTAAACCAAACAAGGACCGGGATTGTATCCCTTCGCCTGAATAGCTCACTGTCTCTACCCATTTATCGTAAAAAGTAAAACAATCATGCTCGAAGTTCCAGGTACAGGGGCTAGACAAGACTTAGACAGGGCTGGACACCATTCATTCACAATCGGCCAAGCAAGTACTACGGCTTACTACTTTAACTAACTAGGGTTATCACAAGCCTAATTACTAACAAGATGCAATGAGAATTCCAAATCCCAAGCCCTACAGACCATCCAGTTATCCTTTCGCGGGTTGAGAGTTATAGGTGGGTACATCGCCCGGGAGACAAATGTACCCTTAGGTGACTTAGAGGTGCAACACATGACAGTGTGCTGGAAATGTGCTCTACTCGACGGCAAGCTACAAGTCCATTAAGGCTTCCAGATAACGAGACTGCCTGTGACCGGAAATTCTCCATGTTCTAATTCGGTCTACTCATTACCTAGTCCAATTTTTAGTGTGAGTCCCTGGCCGTAGTACCCAGGGAGTCACCCCCTAGACATGATGCAAGACAAGACAAGTGATTTGCACAGAGCAACAGGTAGTACACCCACGGTGTCAAGACAAGTCAAGTCGAGTCAAGAGTGCGCCGCCACGGGCCACTATCAAGTGAAGCCAAGTCATACTAAGTCAAGTCAAGTTAAGTTATCAAGTCATGCCAAGTCGGGAGTGCGCCACCGCGGGCCACTATCAAGTCAACCGAGTTATCAAGTTACAGGTCCCAGTTATTAACAAGATATTTAACAAGATAGGAGAAAACTAGCTGCAGGCCAAACCATGCCAAATCATAGAAAATAGTGTCAAGACGTGTCAGACCAAGTCAAGTCGTGTGGTGGGCAAGAAAATTTCAGAAAAACACAGTTAGCAAGAAACCAAGGACCAAGGTCCACCAGAGCACAGGGTGTGCTGGGCTAAAGGCGACCCAAGGGGGGCGCCGGGTAAGGCTCGGGCTAGGGCGCACGAGCGGCGTCGAGAGACGCGCTCGGGGAACAACCGCTACACGCCAAGGGCGCAGCACAGCGGGGTGCGCGCGCGCAAGAGCGCGGCACAGCGGAGCGCCAGGGGGAGTGCGCCGGGGGCGCAGCGCAGCAGAGTACGCGCGCGCAAGAGCGCGGCGCAGCAGAGCGCGCGGGGAGTGCGCCAGGGCGCAGCGCAGCAGAGTGCGCGCGCGCAAGAGCGCGGCGCAGCAGAGCGCGCGGGGAGTGCGCCAGGGCGCAGCGCAGCTGAGTGCGCGCGCGCAAGAGCACGGCGCAGCAGAGCGCGCGGGGAGTGCGCCAGGGCGCAGCGCAGCAGAGTGCGCGCGCGCAAGAGCGCGGCGCAGCAGAGCGCGCGGGGAGTGCGCCAGGGCGCAGCGCAGCAGAGTGCGCGCGCGCAAGAGCGCGGCGCAGCAGAGCGCGCGGGGAGTGGTGACCTTCTTCTCCAAGTTGGCTGAGAAGAACACCAACAATGGGTTCTAAGGTTCAAAATCTCACAACTTTGCCAATAAAACTCCAAATCCAGATCTTCAAAGCCCTAACATGGGTGCAATTTGATTCTCTTCTACATAGAGACACCAAAACCCTCCAAATTCAACTCAAAATAGATCAAAACCATAAATTTCTGAAAATGGTCAAAACCTAGATCTTGGAGAACGGAAGCTCCAAATCACAAATTTCCAAGTTCTAATGTTGTTCCTAGAGAGCTAATCCATCTAATGGACAAATAAAAACATGGGTTCTTGATCATGGCAAGGTGCACTTGCCTAGGGTGGAGGAGTTGTGTTGAGGAAGAAGTAGATGAAGAATTAATGGAGAATAAAGAGGAGAGAGAAAAGTTAGGTGGGATTTAATGGGGGTGGTTGTGGTGTTCTTGAGGGTGTAGAGTAGGTTAAGGTGTTCCAATGCAAAATAACCAAACCAAACCAAACCAAATCAGACCAACTCCACAAAAATAAACCAAGCCATGGTCCAAAACTCATTTACGAGAAACCTAAATCCGCAAGTCGAGAAAATAAAATATGTGCCAAAAATCCAAATACGAGCATAAATACGAAATACGGGAACGAGGGTGACAGAGTAAATTTCACTATTCATGTTCCCTAGCCAAATCAAGACTTCTTTAGGTCAACCCTAACTAATATGACCATTTTGGACCCAACGGAACTGTCCGTGCCACCATTGAAGACTGTCTTGCGTATTTACTATTCTGTGCCACCTTGATCATTGCAGCACATCAGGCGTAACTACCAGGCAAGTATACCTTGCTAATTAACTGTCATATTATTTATTTTTAGCATATATTTCATTTGTTTCATATTTGTTATTTATAATTGTTATAAACTGCGCGTCCAAGCCATACTTGTGTGCAAGCGACTCTATTAGTCATTTTTCATTGTTTTACTTTATTTTATACATGTTGACTTAGTTTTAGTGGACTACCTTCTTGTTGTAGGATATTCTTATATCTCCTTCGGCCGTGACACTCTCACTATACGGTTTGAGATATTTTGCTAGGGGTACGACTTGCATATTGATTGGCCACCTCTATAGTCGTGTGTCGGATAGATGATCGTAACTGCTACGATTAAGGTATAGAGACTCGATCAGTTACAAAACTGGGCGGGTCATGGACATGACTTGGTCAGTATGGGAAATATTATGGGAGGACAGTCACTAGTGCGTATGGAAAGCCAAACAGGTAAACCATAGTTTTCGAAAGAAACTATGGCGAGATTATATTTGCAGTTACCCTCTGACGTTTTAGACGTTACGGTCGGATATGTATGACTGGATGCCAGTTACGAACTTATAGCCTAAATCCCACCCATGCGAATGAAAGTTGTCCTCTAAATTGCACATTAAACGATTAGAATACCCTTTGCATATTTGTGTCTAGGTTAGTCTTTTGTATATTATTTTATTATTTTGATATTTTATATTAGCATGTTCTTTCTGTATCTTGTTACGTCCCTCTGAGGACATGGTGATTTCTTCAAGTGTGTTTGTGATTTTTGCAGGTGCTCTAGCCAAGGATATAGTTTACAATCTACCTTCACGATGCTAGCTTTTAGATCATCTTTCGCTTCGCTCGACTCTTCCATCGTTACTATGTATTTCTCTCTTTTTGTTGGTAGTGGATTTGTCTCCGCCCAATGTTTTGTACAAATGACATTTTTAAGTTGATTTTATGATATATTTGTTTGTGGATGAGATTAGTTTCATGGTTACTGCATTTTACAGCTTATGTATACATACGAGGTTCTATATATTGGAGTATACTTTGTATGTATACAGCTGGCATGTCTACGTACTTGATCCCTCGTATTTTAGGACTGGTGCGTTACAAAAACATATATATATGAATCTAGAAAACTATTTATAATTATTGAAACTATGTTTTATTTGTCCCAAAATATTTATAGGTAGTTATATGTAAAAAAAAATCATTTTTAGGTCAAACACTATATTTTGCTAAAATATTACATATCATTACATGATATTATGATAATTTGGGACCCCACATTTTATTAGTAAAAATATGCTTTTAGATATATACCACTCAAATAAAACTACCCTTTTATTAGTCAAATAATTTTTTTTTGGTAAATATTTGAGATATAGGAATAACAATTTTAGATAAAAATAATATTTCAATTTGGTAAAAATTACTACGATAATATTTAAGATCAAATACCAGAAAATAATAATATATTAGATTTTGAAATCCAATTTATGTTTACATATAAGGTCAAGCCCCAATGGATTATTTATTATTTTACTATATAGTTTTAGAACTAATAATGCCAATATTAGTAGTGAAAATACCAATAATAAAATAATAATCCTATTGACTAATCATATATGAAATATATACTAGTTTATATACTGGTATTATCTACTATATTTTATAATAGAATAAATATCATTGCTTTCATTACATAATACTAATATGTACTAATCAAGGGTTTGTAAAAGTTTACACAAATAAGTAACTACAAAATGAATATAATATAATGCACAAAAGAAAGTAATAAGAAGATACAAATAAACAGCACATGCCTGCTACTCATGGTCAAATTTCTCCATATAATAAAACAAAATCTTTTGTACTGATGTGTTGTCTTTCTTCTTCTCGAGTACGAGAGAAGGACAGACTTTTGAAACACTCAAAATTATCAAGGAGAAATAAGGGCTAAGTGGAGAGAGGGGAGAGAGAGGGAAGGAGAGTGGAAAAGAGGGAGCTTTACCAGATCGGCGACGAGGTCTGGCCGGAGAGACATTCCAGGCGGTGAAGCAGCGGTGCAGAGGGGAATCAACCGCATGCCGACCGGTGAAGCACGGGCAGAGGCGGCGGTAGAGATGGTGCGAGGTTAGCGATGGCTCGAGCACTGAGGCAGCATTCGGCTCTAGACGCACGGAGGTGGGATCCGGTCGGGACGGTTGAAGGAGGCACTCGCGAGCCAGGGAAGAGGTTGGCTGTGCTAGGCTGCGACGAAGAGGTACGCGGCCACGGGCGGGGCGACAAAGGACGGCGGTCACGACGCTGTGGCAGGTGAGTTAGGTGGTTCGGCGTTTATTTCTTTGTGGCTGTGTTGAGTTTTGCATGGTCGGGTGATTGTGGGGTGATGGTGTTCGGATGGTTGAGTGGCGGCGATGCTGTAATAAGAGCAGGGTTGGTAATGCTACGGAGGCGTCGAGGTTATGAGGATGATAATGGTGGTTCTGGTCGAGTTCTGGGCTGGTGTTGGTGGTTTAAATTTTGGCGGTGGTGGTTACAGTGGGTCGATGGTGGTAATGGGGAGACGATGATGTTGATGATAGCGGTGAATGGGGTTCGATCGATGGTGGCGGAGAAGGTGATTCTGCTATGGTGGCGGGGCAGTGGGATGAGTATCGGGGTCGGTCACGACGAGCACGCGGGTGGGGTGGTAGAGCCAGGGAGCGTATTGGGGCTATTTTGCCGTGGAGGCCACCGGAGGCCGGTTGTTGAAGTGATGAGTCAGGGGGTAGGATTTGTGATGTATCGTATCGGGGTTGTCGACACGGAGGAGAAACAATGTATATGTAAAAGATGGAATAAGATATGGACGGGAGGGGACATGGACACGATGCACTCACGTTTGGTTGTGGTGGAGAAATATTGTGGAGTAGTTGTGGAGAACTCAATGGGCAGCTCCCCTATATATAGGGTTGACAAAATCCTTGGTAGATAATGATTGGGACTTTTTGAATCCAAATAGATAATGCGCTTATTTAATCTAAATTGGATTAAAACTATTTCATTCAAATTTATATTCAATTTAAATGTCGATTATCTTATCTTAAGTTTAACTTCAATAATAAATCAAATCTTATTTTAAATTAACATTAATAGTTTAATATCAAACTAACGATTCCAAAATATATTTATAATAACAAATAAAAATATAATAGTAGTTAATTTCGAAAATCTCAATAATATTTGAAATATTAATATGAATACTTCAAAATACATTTTTAAATAAATTAAGATACATTTCAAAAATTCAAAATATCTACATGAATCAAATTTCATGAAATCACATGCAATAATATATTTACATAAAAATATTTTCTAGTAGTACATAATACTTGTAAAGTTGCATATCATTTATTTCTATACTTGTATAATTAAAAAGTCTTTTTATGATAATAAAATTAAGTAAAATATTTGACTAACTTTTGGCAATAATTTTTATATACAAAATATTTACCGTATATGTATCTCAAATATAAAAAAATTTATTTCTATAGTTACAAAACCTATAGTTAAGTTATTATAAAATAAATATCAAATCATATCCGTATTTACGTTCGACGGGCCAATACTAAAACGAGAAAAAAATCCATACCGGAATAAATTAAAAATTAAAAAAAAGTAGGAAAAATTTAGGAAGTTAACATCCTATCCAACTTACAAGAATTTCGTCCTTGAAATTTAGGAATAAGTAGGTAGGTAGGGTTGAGGTGACAGAACAAGTTCATCGATATAGAAATACAATTAAATTTGGGCGAGGCGAAGAAACGACATTCTACACAAACATGAAATTAGAATTGTCGTGATTTAGATAACTCATAAGAATTTACGGATACGGGTTAGGTATTGAATGAAGGTCGCTAGTTAACGAAGAAATAATGATTAAGGTTCATGAATAAACACGAAATGAGGGTTGGTAAGGAATTGAGTAGATTATGATAGAATAATTAGGGCCTTGGAGTAATGGTTTCTTGTGAGAAGACTGCATAATAGCCATATAGGTTGAGGGCACGATTAAGAGAACTATTGGAATTATTCAAGTGATTAGAAGGTCACAATAGTAAATTTAGGGTCGAGGGAAAGGACGGGTAGCTCGAGACGAGTGGATGTCATTGGGCTTGGTCGATGGTTAGCTATACCCGTGTATACACAAATATCATGGGCATAGGAGAACTTAGTGTCTATCTATCAAGTAATAGGTGAAAGACAAAAATAATAAAAAGATCGAAGAAGATATTTATCGAATACGAATACGTTGTTCAAAGACGATTGAAGGATTTCAAAAGAGGATTGCCAAGGCAGTCGCGAATGAGATTCTATAGGGCAAGTTTAACTATGTCTCCATCCATGTAGAACGATATATAAAAAGCGAACCAAAGTGCAGTAGGTTGATCAGACCATCACGCACCGGTTCTGATTGGACAATATGTTAGTGCGCTCGCACTCAATAGCGTATCTCTTGAACAAGCTCGATAAATGGATAAGCTTGCAAACTAGACTATAGTAGCGACATTAGTCAAGATGGTAAAAATATAGGCACGTGAGATTAAGATTGAAAGAAGTTGAATTAGTTCAAACTCCTTAAAAACCTAAGTCATGTCCTGTGTTGGTGCCTATATAATAGCCCTACTATCTACTTGTCTAAGGCTTGACTAAGGTCATAAGGAAGATTATGTCGTAAGGCATTCTACCCAACTTACAAAAGTTAAACTAATGGTGATTTGGGACAAATGAAACATGTCTAACTAGTAGGGGTTACCTTCCTATGCTCTAGCAAGCACGAAAGGAAGATAAGAATCATGATTTATTTTTATACAATATGTTGGACGAAGACAAATCTACTACCAACTATTTAAAAAAAAGTACAAGACATATGAAATGATTTAGCGAAGGTATCAAGAAAGGCCCAAGATACGTCATCTTCGAAGGAATGGAGAAGATTCACGACCTCGACTAGAATACCTGTGGAAAGAGAAGAACACAAACCTGGAGAGATTACCAGGTCCTCAGAGTGACGTAACAAGATACATAATATCATGCCATAAAAGCTGAGTATAAACTGCTCAATAAATAAGTCAATTGAATTATAACATGGTCCAATACACACCATTGAATTAGCGTACCATCTCCCTAACCAAACAAGGACAAGAGATGGCACCCTAGTTCATAATGACGTATCTTTCCATGCTATGAATCTAATATGGTATCCGGACCCTGACAAGGTTTAGTACCTTCTCATCTGAGTAGTGAGCCACACCTACAACCAAACAAGGACAAGATGTGAAAACTAGTCCGCGACAAGTTACTGTACTAAGCCACGATCAGATATAGGTACCCAAACCGAAAGTACTTATACCTAACGGATAACGTAGCCTATCCAATCTAAGTGAAGTAGTTTTAAGAACAAACCTCCAATGCATGGGCTCTTGCTAATATGGGATCGGCATGGACCCCCTTGGGGCACCAGAGGCCCAATAAGTAAGAGCATGACGTTTCGCAGAACGTTAGTGGCCGTCAGTAAAATAAAGGGTCATCTCACACCGTATCTCCAGCGGAGCTTTCGGATCACAAAAGGTAAGTGTATAGTAGGCCATACGTTAAGAAATTATCCTCCCCGCCCTATGCCTACTATGTTGTATCAACAACACATAACCTCTATTAACCGCTAAGTCAAACTAATCATGCAACACTATTAGCGGTTAATCCTATCGCACGGCTTATACGTACTGGTGGCCAGCCAGTCACGTATGTCTGAGTTCTATATGTGGCTCGCAACTCCGTGTTACAAATGTGTCAAGGCCTATGAATGCTACACAAAAAGGGTAGTCCCTTAAATCTAACTTTAATGTGTATAAAAATAGTACATAACAGGAAATAGAACTGAACAGTAAAATTCTATCTAATTATGCCATATATCACAGTTTATTTTGCAGAAAGTAAATAATAAGTAGATGCATGAAATATAAGCTAAAATAAATAGATAGCAAATGGCAAGATTTCTTGCCTGGTAGTGACTCCTGACGTGGTGTGATGCTCTTGGTGGTACAACATATGGCTTCGGTGATACAACTACGTAAGACGATCTCTAATGATGGCATGAACTATTCCATCGGTTCAAGAACGGTCAGATTAGTTAGGGTTGACATAACGAAGTACATAATTGGAAAGGAAAGAAGAATAATGGGTTTGGTCACGGGTATGAGGATAACCAAAGAAAATTAGATAAATAATATATATATGAATTTTTGAAAACTATTTATAATAATTTGAAAACTATATTTACTAGTATGATAAAGTTGATAAAATTTGGAAATAGAGAAATAAATCGATTTTGGCTAAGAGCCAAGGTTTGAATAGATATGCTTATAGATAATAACTATACTTCATAAACGAAAATATTTTAAATCAATAATCGAAAATATTAATAACCCATTTGGGACAAAACTTTATCTTTGTCAAAAACATATATATATATATATATATATATATATATATATATATATATATATATATATATATATATATATATGAATCTAGAAAACAATTTATAATTATTGAAACTATGTTTTATTTATCCCAAAATATTTATAGGTAGTTATATGTAAAAAAAAATTATTTTTAGGCCAAACACTATATTTTACTAAAATATTACATATAATTACTTGATAGTATGATAATTTGGGACCCCACATTTTATTAGTAAAAATATGCTATTAGATATATACCACTCAAATAAAACTACTCTTTTATTAGTCAAACAATTTTTTTGGGTAAATATTTGAGATATAGGAATAACAATTTTAGATAAAAAAATAATATTTCAATTTGGTAAAAATTACTATGATAATATTTAAGATCAAATACAAGAAAAATAATAATATACTAGATTTTGAAATCCAATTTAAGTTTACATATATGGTCAAGCCCCAATGGATTATTATTATTTTACTATATAGTTTTAGAACTAGTAATGCCAATATTAGTAGTGAAAATACCAATAATAAAATAATAATCCTATTGATTAATCATATATGAAATATATACTAGTTTATATACTGGTATTATCTACTATACTTTATAATAGAATAAATATCACTGCTTTCATTACATAATACTAATATATACTAATCAAGGGTCTGTAAAAGTTTACACAAATAAGTAACTACAAAATGAAGATAATATAATACACAAAAGAAAGTAATAAGAAGATACAAATAGACAGCACATGCCTGCTGCTCTTGGTCAAATTTCCCCATATAATAAAACAAAATCTTTTGTGCTGATGTACTATCTTTCTTCTTCTCGAGTACGAGGGATGGACAGACTTTAGAAACACTCAAAATTATCAAGGAAAAATAAGGGCTAAGTGGAGAGAGGGGAAAGAGAGGGAAGAAGAGCGAAAGAGAGGGAGCCTTAACAGATCGGCGACGAGGTCTGGCCGGAGAGGCGTTCCAGGCGGTGAAGCGGCGACACATAGTGTAATCAACCGTACGAAGGTCGGTGAAGCACGAGGCTGAGGCGGCGGCAGGGACGACGCGAGGTTGGCGATGGCTAGAGCACCAAGGCGGCTCTCGGCTCCAGACGTACGGAGGTAGGATCCGGTCGGGACAGTTGAATGAGGCACTCGTGAGCCAGGAAGGAGGTTGGCTGTGCTGGGTTACGACGGAAGAGGTACGCGGCCACACGCGGGGCCGCGAAGGACGACAGTCACGACGCTGTGGCAAGTGAGTTCGGTGGTTCGGTGTTTATTTTTTTGTGGCTGTGTTGATTTTGGCAAGGTCGGGTGATTGTGGGGTGATGGTGTTCGGATGGTCGGGTGGCGACGATGCTACGATAGTAGCAGGGTTGGTAATGCTACGGAGGTATCGGGGTGATGAGGGTGATAATGGTGGTTCTGGTCGAGTTCTGGGCTGGTGTTGGTGGTTTAAATTTTGGCGACGGCGGTGGTGGTGAGAGTGGGTCGATGGTGGTGAAAGGGAGAAGATGATGTTGATGATAGCGGTGAATGGGGTTTGGTCGATGGTGGCGGAGAAGGTGATTCTGTTATGGTGGCGGGGCAGAGGGATGAGGATCGGGTGGTATGGTGGAGCCAGGGAGCGTGTTGGGGGTGTTTTGTCGTGGAGGCCGCCGGAGGCCGGTTGTTGAAGTGATGAGTCAGGGGATAGGATTTGTGATGTATCGTATCGGGGTTGTCGACACGGAGGAGGAACAATGTATATGTAAAAGATGGAATAAGATATGAACGGGAAGGGACATGGACACGATGCACTCACGTTTGGTTGTGGTAGAGAAATATTGTGGAGTAATTGTGGAGAACTCAATGGACAGCTCCCCTATATATAGGGTTGAGGAAATCCTTAGAAGATAGTGATTGCGACTTTTTGAATCCAAGTAGATATTTTGCTTATTTAATCTACATTGGATTAAAACTATTTCATTCAAATCTATATTCAATTTAAATCTCGATAATCTTATCTTAAGTTTAAATTAAATAATAAATCAAATCTAATTTTAAATTAACATTAATCGTTTAATATCAAATTAACGATTCCAAAATGTATTTATAATAACAAATAAAAATATAATAGTAGTTAATTTCAAAAATCTCAATAATATTTGAAATGTTAATATGAATACTTCAAAATACATTTTTAAATAAATTAAGAAACATTTCAAAAACTCAAAATATCTACATGAAATCACATGCAATAACTTTTGGCAATAATTTTTATATACAAAATATTTATCGTATATGTATCTTGAATAAAAAAAATTTATTTCAATAGTTACAAAACCTATAGTTAACTTATTAAATAAATATCAAATCATATCCGTATTTACGTTCGACGTGCCAGTACTAAAACGAGAAAAAAAACCATAACGGAATAAAGTAAAAATTTAAAAAAAGTAGGAAAAATTTAGGGAGTTTACTTGCACTTAGACCATCTAGTTGCCTATATTCTTTCTTTTGTCATTTCCTTTTTCTTCTAGTTTAATGCTTGGTAGTGGATCTGTCTCCAGCCAACAACTTATACAATAACAATTCATAGTTGATTTATAATATTATTATTCTTTTTTTTGGATGAGATTTCGTGAAGTCATAGCTATTTATATACTGCAAAATTACAGCTTACGTATATTTATTATATGACCGGCATGTACATTCTAGTCCTGCATATTTGAGGACTGGGCATTACATATTTTTGTGGTGGGCCATGCAGGTCAAAGAATAAATTTTTGGTTACATGACTGTACCAAGCAAGCTTGGATATATGATTAGAGTCTAGACCACATCTCCTTCCTTGATTCCATTTTTGAACTTTCGTTTGACTACCTTGAATTTTATCATGCTTGATTCTTTTTCTACCGTAAATCCTATCTTTTTCTTTCGTGCTTGATGGAGGTTAGGAAGATGACTCATACTAGGTATACATGTTCTATTGTTCTATTACACTATTAGTTGCACTCTTATAAGTTGGGTAGTATGCCTCACAACGTAGCACCCCGTTGTCCTCATAATATGTGTACTTATAATTTTGGACTATATATCTTGACTGATGCTGCCATTATAGCCTTATTTTGTAAGATTTTTCTTTATCGAACTTGTTCAGGACATATGTTTATTGGGGACGTCCACTAACATATTATCTAATTATAATCGGTGTATTATGGTCTGATCAACCTTAGTGCACTTGGTTCGCTCTTCATATGATTATTCCACGCAGATTGAGATATAGATGACAAATATACTTGCCCAGGATCTAATCCGCAACTGTCTTGACTACTCTCTTTGAATTATTCAATCGTCTTTGGAACCCCGTATTCTCATTCGATCCCCTCTTCTTTGAACTCTTTATTGTTTTTTGCCTTTACTCATTTTGAAAAGATAAATGCTCGTGCTTGAGGAAAGATAGACACAAAATGTTCCCCTTTGTTCGCCGTACCACCTATGGCCATGAAATCTATATATACACAAGTATAGTTAGCCATTGACCAAGCCATAAGACTACATCCTATGCATCCAGATTGGCTTCGAGTCATTCCTTGAAATATTTCAACAAATTTCTTGCCTTGCTTGGTCATAACCTTGATTTAGATGGGTTGATCAAACCAACCCTAAGTACTAGCTAGAATAATTTAGAACAAGCCTATTAGACATCCTATAGTACATCTGCAACGACAGAGAGTATTTACCATGGCCGTGATTGGCATCCATCATGGGAGTAAGGATATGACAGGCATTTTCTTAGTTACGCCAATGAGACACAATTTAATACTAGTACCACACCCTCGTTAATTTAGTTAACTTGCATAGTGTAATTACCATGGCCTCACTTAAGAAGATTAGGATTCACTAGTTAGCATCAACATTGCCCTACATTCGATACCTTTAGTAGTCTCATAATCGTAGCATAGATAAACTTGTTTAGATTAGCAAATGAAGGATTTAGTCGTTAGAGGATTTCTACGACGTGCCTTAGAGTTTGATAGCCCTCTTTGTAAATCTTGTATATGTTATCATAAGGGTGAAATGGCCAATGTCCTCGGGTTGTATGTCATCATAGCATCTTCTGTCAGGAGAATTCCTTTCGGAACGCAAGTATGACATAGATAATCGTTTTCCCTATATTCGAAATAGGAGAAACGATCTTCAAACTTAATTCATATCTTCCATAACATATTATCTATTACATCTTGTATTATGCTTTAATAACCAAAAGTCTAGGTACGATATCACGACTTGAATTTTTCTAATTTTATTAATTATAGAATCATGTCTTAACTTAATTTCGAGAAAGAAATTTCTGAAGTACATAGGTTGTAAGTCCCTCCAAATTTTAGGATTTACTAGGATTACCGATTGATTAGGATAAGTTAGTTCCCGCTAGGATGATAAATTAGTTCCTCATGAACAACCACTTTCTATTTAGATCATTTGATGTCCTCAATCGTGACATTGATATTCGGAGCGCAATACTACTTGTTTACTTCTAACAAATTTCATATGCAAGACCTAGACGAGTCCACCATCATTTAGGCATATCATGTGTCACGTCCCAGTCCCAAAATATATGGGATCGAGCCACATGACATTGGCCAGCTATGTATTTAATCGGACTCTAGTTCGACTAGAATATGTATAAGCTGTTCGAAATGGTGTACTATTACTACATCAATTCTATATCCCAATCCAAGTAACAGAAATATAAGAAAGGGAAATATGAACACAAATTTGCAGCCCAATAATCATACTTGCCAGAATAGACTCGAAAAAAATAATATGAGTCCATAAATACTAGGCTATTAAGTAGATACAAATAACAGTAAATGCAACATATAACTCTGAAAGATTGAATACCTGTAATGAAATGAATACCATCAATAATCTAGCAAGGCGCTCAACAAAACCTATGTAGCCAACCTGTAACGAAACTAGGTCCTCAAAGGGATGCAACAAGGTACATAATATACAGGCCAAGTGTACGACAGTAATGAATGAATAAATAAGTATAGTGAGACTGGTAAAGTCGGTAAATCTAACATAACCAACTAGTATGAAATATAATTTAAGAAATATCACTCGAACACGAGGACTATCACGGTGTAATCCAGAGATATGGTATGGAACTCCGATAACTATGAAAAATTTGCAGTTCCGATAAGGAGCTGTGGTAACTATTAATATTCGAGGCTTTGGGTAAGAGACAACGGTAACAATATGGGAAAGTAGCCTAAGCATACGGTGTATGTTTCTTCCCGTCCATGTGACTTCCAAATTGTATCCATGAGACGCCCGGCTAGAACCTCTAACTAGGATAATGAGTCATAATAGAAAAATAACAATACTGTATATAAATGTTATCGTCCTAGAAACCAGACATGGATTTTCGTATATCAAGATGTAATAAAAAAAGGAATCCGTCAGTAATATAGTGTCACATGAACATATCCTAGGGTCAGAGTGTAATCGGCAATGAATTATTACGATAATGCAAATATGAATATCTAGTATCGATACCCTATGGCGCTAACGTCCATCGGCACCCGAATGTGATTTAGATGCGAAGTACCGAACACGGCCCTAGGTGATGCAATAACGGAATCATGCAGTTATTTAAAAGCTAAATAATGTAAACTAAAGTACAAGATTTGGCAAGGTACACTTGCTTAGAGTTGTCCAATTTGTGCTGAGACTACAGTACCAAGGTCTATCCCGCTATCCATGAGTCAATAAACTATACTCCATGTAAATATCTATCAACCCAAATAAAAAACAAACATATATCACACATTAAAGTACATGTATGACCCATAACTCCCACCTTGAGAGCTTGGATCATTCTAGTCGCGTATTACCTTAGGTTATCTAAGACACTTGTAATCATATCGCCTAGAACTAGGTCACACTAGTCTTTATAATCATTATTGCTAATAATATAAATTGCAAGTGTAGGTTATTGAAATATCAAGTTTGTACCTCGTTATTCATACAAAAAAACCTACGACACGCAAATAGAGACAAAATAATCAACCGTAAGATTAACAATCTTATCTTTACGATCTATATGGTTACCTAGTCAATTTTAGCGATGTGAGATTACTGGAATCAACTGATCTCAGTTTCGAGAGGCCAACTTTTGGCATCGATTTTAACCAACCAAACGACATCCTATGAAGCTAAAAATTTTATAACACAAAGGTGGTTATACCTGCTATACATAGGAACTAGTGGCGCGTCAAACGGAGCTACGATGGCGGATAAATAAATCCACGAAGTTGGCTCCATTAAACTGTCCAAAATAAATGTGTTTTAAATGGTCAACTTAGTGGCCAGTTTTGATCTATCAAACTATCGAATTAATGGTTGAAATTTTAGGTGAGTGAAGGGGTATATACCAAAATTGAGATGGAAGAATCGGATCGACAATCCAACAGTCAGATTGTTCAGAAAATACGTCCAAAGTTGTTGTCCTGAAAGACGATTCTGGATTCGAATTCGCGCACGTCACGACGGAATATTGAGTGAAACACACGAATAGCTCGTACCGTACGTCGAGAAGGTAGGTGGCTACTAAGGGGGAGTTCATCGAACCAAGTGGGTATCGTGCGACGGTTGTACGGTCATGCGATGGCAAGCAGTGAACGTACCATGGTTGCACGTATGGGGATGCCACGCACAGCAGTAACGACTGCTATCGCCTACCTGCTGGCAACTATGTGTGACGGTACGATGGCCTGACGGTAGATACATGCAACGACATGATAGTAGATACGTACGGCGGTACGATAGCGGATACGCATGACGGTGTGGGGCTATCGCCGTTGCTGCCATGACATCCTGTACGTGTTGCTACGGCTTGTGCAGCTTGCGTGCTTTGCACGGACGCATGGTGCCGTGTTTTGATCAATAGCAGGCTGTATTGAGGTGCGCATGGCATAGTCTTCGACTCCTGCATAGGTCAATGAGGTCGGCGGCACTGGTCGAAAATAGACGGTGGAGAGAAAGAATTGTGGCTAGGATTTAGTATGGGTTAAGAGAAGGATAAAGAGAACATATATAGGGAAAGAGAGACGAAAGGGAGAGAACTGCCGAGCTCGGACTGGCATGTCCTACTCGTCCTGCCATTGGCAGTGGACTATAGTACTTGTGGGTGCGAGAAGATGCACAGTAGGTAATAGTGATTTCGGGTTTGGGTTAACGGGTGAGAGTACGGGTCGGGTCCAATGATTCGACCCTAAGATCTAAGCTCTTAACTAAGAGCTGCTGCTCTTACCTCTGGGTTCCAGTTTTCCTTGGGCTGGGGGTTTAAGAATTAATAGGAATATTAATTTGGGCTGGGCTTAGCGTTTTTAGGAAAAAAAGGGGGAGAAATAATTGTTTGGGTTATAGGGTTATATATATAATTATATACTCTAATTTACATATGTATTTATACCCTCTAAAATATGCTAAAATAATTGGAATTAAAATAATAGGACTGATTTATATAGATGAGGGTGTTTTAATTAAGGAAGGAATAAAATTAGAGAGAAAATGTAATAAAAGCTTATCCATGAAGTTTTATTTCTATCTTAAATCCATAACATTTAAAACTAAATTCATACTAGTCTTTTAACATATAACCTTAATTTCTAAGTTTAATCCTATTAGCGGGAATACTAATGAAAATAATAATTGATATCACATCCAAGCGATACTTATATGTAAAGTGGAAACCCAAATAATGATGTACATTTATACATAAGCTAATTATAATATAAGGTTTTAAATTAGGGGGTGTTTTGGTTCGATTGGGCTAGGTCTGGGCTTGGTGCGATTCATGACTACAATTTAGAACAATTATGATCATGGATGAAATAATAGCATGTGGGAGTTCAATTGGATGGCATATAGGTGGTATGTACACAGTAGATTCAAAATAGGTCAAAACTATATATTGAGTCGATTAGATTGGATCGATGTCGAGCCCCAAAATTAATTTAGAATTTAGGTCAAATTTTAAGGTAGATGGTCAAATGGCCTAGATTGACCAAAAAGTTGTGCAATGTAAATAAAATACAAGAAAATAAGTTTGAGTGAGATATGATATATCAAATTGAAGATAATCTCATCTACTACAAAACTCATGAAGCAAGTTCTGGGAGATTGACATCCCTGGCGCTCTAAAAATCAAAGTCATAAAAAGGTACATTTAATGATCAAAACTAATTATAATATAATTTTTATGGAAAGTAATTCATTTAAATTTTTTAAAAGAACCCTAAAATTCAGGGGGCTCACATCCTACCCACTTTAGAAAATTTCGTGCTTAAAGTTATACTTAGGTATAGTATATAAAAAAAGGCTAGAATATTTATATCCAAAGGAGTCAAGTATGACTAGTCGTACATGGTTCGTGTAGGATGCTGGGGCTACTAGTATCTAGGGTGTATATCCTGCCAAGTTCTACAGTACGTCTTAACTTTGTAATACAACACATGGCCAGGGTCGTAATTCTACCAGTGAGGTGTCTGGGATAACATATTTTTTAAGAAGGGATACAAGAATATAGGTATTACGAGGTGCAATTATCTAGGAAAACCTAGGTACTATCACAGTTCTATTGGTCAATAACTCTATAAGGGAATTACTATCAATTCGTTGCTACTCCAATAGGAATCAAGGGTTGAACAGGTTAGAAGAAACTTGTTCGGTCGGACACAACTAGTGCGAGGTGGCATAGAGAGGTTTATAATTGCATAATCAGGAGACAAGTTTGAGAGAATCACGAACAGAGAAGTTGCAGTAAGGAAAGTTTTGATAAGTTCATGGAGTAATTTTCCACGAGAATATGGCACGACCAGGTAGGCACTTGGTCATGAAATTTGGAAGAAATGGTACCTATGTTAATATGAATATTAAGCATAAAGAGGTATAAAAATCAGGATTCAATTTTGAGATTATGACATGATTATGGAAGAGAAAAGACCCTTCTCGATATCATAGCCGGAATGATCGCGAAGTTGTGATCGCTAAACATAGGATAGGCGATTAAGGGATAAAAGGATAGTGTTACAGTATGAAGCTACAACTCCAGGTCACTTAGAATAATCTAATAATCAAACAATATAAAGAAATTACACACCAGTTCATACTATGATCTAGGCTATCTATCAAGTTTCAGGATAACACATGATTCCTTAAACACAGCTAGTCTAAATTTAATCCAAAAGCTAACTAATAGTATTTTAAGGCCTTATACCCTATTTCTGTTCCACTAGTACTCTCCATGATCTAGCCTTCTTATTTGTAACTTCCACTAGCATAATATCAAGCTCCTTATAATGTAATCTGTCAAGGTTTTCCATTGTCCTAGATTAGCGAAATTCAACATGGCATTTAATTCTTAAGTCCTCCATCTATGGATCTCTTCATCTTCAGAAATTTATCACCCACTATATACTACTCGTCTCTAGTTTCTATTCATCAATCTATTTCAGGATGCTCTACTTTTCTATCTTAAAGTTTCTTATTTTTCTCCCATCTCATGCCATTTCATTTTTTGTTCTTATTTTCTGAATATCTCAATCTTGATCATGTGTCTATATACAATCTATGGTGCTGGCTTCCTAACAATATATTTATAAATCATAATTATTTTCCCTTTCTAACCTCATTTTTATCTTATCACAAAATTTGTATCATCTATTTCTTCGAGATAACCTCATCTTTCTTTATTCGAATATCAACCTTTAGGTTGAATTTTATGGCTACAAAACTTGCTTAAGATATAATCTCTCTGTAATCCTTGTTAAGTCACCATGTATAACCATTGTCATAACTCTTGATTCTTTTTAATTTATTTATGTACCTTCCTGCAATTCCAACTTTGTTCTTCTTTAAGTATTTTGACCTAAACCTAATACTGCCCCTATAATACCTTTATCTCTTTATACGTCCGCTACGTACACCAAATACAATTGTTCCAGTTACAATTCTTCCAGGATTCCTAACTATTTTGCATTGACAAAGGGTTTAGCCTCTTGAGCTACGACATTTCTAACTCTATTGTCAGATCCTTGGCTAAGACTATCCACCGAAGATAGTAAATACTTAACTCAATCAATCCCTCAAATTCTATACCATACTCTTACAAGCCTTAGGTCAAATATATTAGCAACGTAACCAATGTTCTACCCCTTCTAACCGTAAGAAAATTACTCATTCCTTACAAGCGCGCCTAACCATAAATACTTATTTCTGATACCTCTATCGTAGTCTAATCCTATTGGTAAATCTTTTAGTCCCGGCTTCTAATAGGTCGTTCAAGGTTTGACTCAACAAATATGGAGATGGTTGTCTAGTCTATCTCAGACTTATCTACCCCTAGATTACTTTTCTCTATCATACCTCACCTTCCTAGGTTAGTTTCTTATTACCCAAGAAAATTTCTTTTTTATTCTATCATAGTCCTTTATTTCTATATCCTCTACTGAAAATTCCTCAATTTTCAGTTCAATATAACTCCAAAAGTTTATATCTAGTCATGATCATCACGCTCCATAATTTTGTATCATGACGGGATCCTTGGGCTCTATTTGCTATTGTTCTTCATGTTGGCACTCTAAAATTTAATGTGTCTTTCTTCAAATAGTATTCTCTCTCATCTTACCCCTTTTGATCAATGAATATTTATATTCTTCAAACTCGACCTAACTTAGGCAATGGTAGCATGGTTTAGTCTAATGACCCTTATTTCTCTTGTTAAGGCTAAGCCTGGTACCATACTCTATTCCACATGCTATCTTGGTGGTGTGTCTATAGAGCCTACCCACCTTAGCTAATCACCTAGTCCTGCGAAGCATGGGTTACTATATCCTTCAAGTAAAACTTTTTGGCTATTCTATAGGCCGATGTCAAATTACTAATTTATGACTCATGAAATTATCCTTTCCTCAAGTCATATCATTAATAATTCTATTGTAGAAATAGCATTATTCTGATCTTTGTCTAATCCTAATTCAATCTATGCAATTTTCTAATCATATATGTAGTCATCTCAATAATTACTGAATTTCTTCCAACATATCTATAAATATGTAAAATCTCTAATTCTATATCTTCTAGTCAAAGGGTCTCCCCTTCAATCAAGAAATTTTCCTATAGAAGCTAAATCTTCATAGAAATGCCATACGTTTCTTATCGGTCTATCTAGTAGTGACGTCTGTCCAAACCCCTATATACCATAAATAATCACCTATAAAATATTCTATCTTTCTTAGTCACAATCTGTAATAAGTCAAAATGGAGATCAATCACAAAGGTTCACCCTTTCGAGATAGGAAAGGACGAGAGTTCATAAATAAAAATCCAAGGAAGCTATGATTTCAACACAAATACGGAATTCAAAGGTGATAGTAGAAGTCAAGTGAATTTCTAATAGTAGAAGTGGATTGAGATCCTAATATTCTATCCTAGTGCAGGCTCGTTCGGTACTGTGATGTAACTGAGATAATTTATCTTGTCCTGTATGGGCTACCACAAAACCCATGTCATGTCCAGTCCCAAAATATATGGGACTGAGCCACGTGGCGTTGGCCAGCTACGTATTCAACCAGACTCTAGTCCGACTAGAATACGTATAAGTTATTCGAAATGGTGTAAATATCACTACATCAACTCTATATCTCAATCCAAGTAACAAAAAAATAAGAAAAGAAAATACGAATACCAATTTGCAGCTCAATAATCATACTTTCCCAAATATACTCAAATAGAAGAATATTAGTCCACAAGTATTAAGCTACTAAGAAGATACAAATAACAGTAAATGAAACATATAACTTTGAAAGATTGAATACCTGTAATAAAATGAATACCATCAACAATCCAACAAGTTGCTCAACAAAACCTACGCAACCAACCTGGAAGGAAACCAAGTTCTCAGAGGGATACAATAATGTACATAATATATAGGTCAAGTGTACGACAGTAATGAATGAATAAATAAGTATAGTGAGAATGGTAAAGTCGGTAAATCTAACATAACCAACTAGTATGAAATATAATTTAAGAAACATCACTCGAACATGCAGGCTGTCACGGTGTAATCAGAAGATCTGGTACGAAACTCCGATAACTATAAAAAATCTATAGTTCCGATAAGGAACTGTGGTAACTATGAATATCCGAGGCTCTGGGTAAGAGGCAACGGTAACAATGTAAAAAATTAGCCCAAGCGCACGGTATATGTTTCTTCCCGCCCATGTGACTTCAAGAATTGTATCTACAAGGCACTCAGCCAAAACCTCTAGCTAGGACAACGAGTTAATAGAAAAATAACAGTGCATGTATATAAATGTCATCATCCTAGAAACCATACACGAATTTTGGTATATCAAGATGTAATCAAGTATGGGAATCCGTCAGTAATGTAGTATCACATGAATATGTCCTAGGGTCAGAATGTAACCCGCAACGAATTGTTGTGGTAACACAAATATGAATATCTAGTATCGATATTCGATGGCGCTAACCTCCATCGGCACCCGAATGTGATTCAGACGCGAAGTACCGAATACGGCCCTAGGTGATGCAATAACATAATCAAGCAGTTATTTAAAAGCTAAATATTATAAACTGATCATGTACAAGATTTTGTAAGGTACACGTGCCTGGAGTTGTCTAATCTGTGCTGAGACTGCAGTACCAAGGTCTATCCCACTATCCATGAGTCAATGAACCATACTCCATGTAAATATCTATCAATCCAAATCACAAACAAATATATATCACACACTAAAGTACATATATGACTCATAACTCCCACCTAGAGAGCTTGGGTCGTTCTAGTCGCATATTACCTTAGGTTATCTAAGACACTTGTAATTATATCGCCTAGAACTAGGTCACACTAGTTTCTATAATCATTATTGTTAATAATATAAATTACAAGTGTAGGTTATTGAAATATCAAGTTTGTACCTCATTATTTGTACATCAAAACCTACGACACGTAAATCGAGACAAGATGATCAACCATTAGATTAACAATCTTATCTTGGCGATCCACTTGGTCACCTACTCAATTTCAGCAATATGAGATTACTGGAATCGACTGATCTCAGTTTCGATAAACGAAATCCGAAATACGAACATAAAGAAAGTTAATTATAATTAATGGTAACATATAAAGAAAAATCTACATACGTCGTCGGATGATGAAACAAACACCATCAATGTGTCCAGAATGGTCAAATTTGCTAGGATAGCCTACCCATAAGTCCAGCTTGGACATAGGTCTAAGCTCCTAACTAAGAGCTGCTGCTCTTGCCTCTGGCTTCTAGTTTGCATTGGGCTGGGGGTTAGGGAATTAATTGGAATATTAAGTTTGGGCTGGGCTTAGGCTTTTAAAGGAAAAATGGGAGAAGAAATAATTGTTTGGGTTATAGGGTTATACATACTTATATACTCTAATTTACATACGTATTTATACCCTCTAAAATATGCTAAAATAATAGGACTGATTTATATAGATGAGGGTGTTTTAATTAAGGAAGGAAGAAAATTGGAGAGAAAATATATTAATAGCTTACCCATGATTTATTTCTATCTTAAATCCATAACATTTAAAACTAAATTCATACTAGTCTTTTAACATATAACGTTAATTTCTAAGTTTAATCCTATTAGCGGGAATATTAATGAAAATAATAACTGATACTAAAACCAAGCCATACTTATATGTAAAGTGGAAACCCAAATTAATGATGTACATTTATACATAAGCTAATTATAATATAAAGTTTTAATTTAGGGGGGTGTTTGTGTTCGATTGGGCTAGGTTTGGGCTTGGTGCGATTCATGACTACAATTTAGATCAATTATGATCATGGATGAAATAATAGCATATGGGAGTTCAATTAGATGGCACACAAATGGCATGTGCGTACTAGACTCAAAATAGGTCAAAATCATATATTGGATCGATTAGGTCCCGCCCCAAAATTAATTTAGAAGTTAGGTCAAATTTTAATTTAGATGGTCAAATGACATAGATTGACCAAAAAATTGTACGATGTAAATAGATTACAAGAAAACAAGTTTGAGTGGGACATTTATATCAAATTGAAGATAATATCATCTACTACAAAACTCATGAAAGAAGTTCCGGGAGATTGACATCCCTGGCGCTCCAAAAATTAAAGTCACAAAAAGGTACATTTAATGGTCAAAATTAATTATATATAAAATAATTATTTATGGAAAATAATTCATTTAAATTTTTTTAAAAGATCCCTAAAATTTAGGGGGCTCACATCATGTCCTACTCAAATGCATCCCCTTGTACTCTATTTTTATGATACGACTTTCGGATCAAAAAGTCTAAATATAACCTTTACTGTAATACCGATGTACTTCCCAACTTCAATTAGAGATCCAACCTCGACTCAAATCTTTTGACCCAATATATGGTTATGATCTAATCGAAGCCCACGATGCACATACCACTAATGTGCCACTAAATGGAGTTCTTATGTGCTATTTAAACACAAAAGTCACAGAAGGCACATTTTTGGGCTTGGGGAACCTAGTTAACCAACCCGACTGGCAATTAGCCCAACCACTTGAGTTAGAACCTATTCTAGGTTACCCTAACCTAGTAAGAATGGTTTAGATTGATTTTATGGGATTTTGTTAAGCCAATATAGATTAAAACCCAACATTCATTCGATCAAAGGTTGATGTCTAATTAAAGAACCCATTAAAACCCAGTTAAACCTATCCATGCATATCGCCATATTTAGACTATAAAACCAAACTTTATGAAATAGAGCCCTATAGCTATTATGTAGTCCCCATCTCTTGGTCCACTAATCCTTCAACCATAAATCCCTTAATCGTATCGCTTCGTAGCCTATGTTATGCGATGAATGTAATACCGCTGTACTAACTTGTTTCTGGTTATGCTTGACCAAAACCTCTCCTACTGCCTTGATGAAACATGGTCAATATATGAGCAATGTTAAATAAGTAGTACCTAGGCTTCCTTTAGAGTCCGTGACTATGATAAAAATGTCTTATATTCTCATACATCTCCTTGAAATTTAACCTTTTCAGAAGTTCGATTATTGTCCTTCCCACGATTAACCAATTTTTATAAGTTGGGTAGAACCGCAAACTTAGTGTAATCTATCTCTTAGAATGAGATACAATTCGTAACCGTTCTTCCATTTGTTTGAAAGTTGCGATACGATCTTCGTATTGCATTTTATATCCCTTTGCTCGTGCATTTAAATAACCGCGTAAAAGATCGCAACCTTGATTTTTTCAAATTTTGTCCCATCATAGAATCGTGTCATAGTTTCAATTTCGAGAACAAAATTTCTGAAGTGCATAAAGAATTAGCTAATAATTGGGATAGATTGATTCCAATTGAACTAACAAAATAGTGGTTCATAACGTCCACTCCTATCTGTATCAATTGATACCCTCTACCGTGACTTTGTTATTTGGAGCGCAACACAAGCCTTTCCACCCAACAAATATCACACTTATGAACTAGAAGAGCCACTCTACCCACATGACATACATGTCGCATACAAACACACCTTCCTGTGCTCTATTTCAATTACACCATATGTATGACACATTTTCCTGGAGAATAAACCATAGATGCCCATTTTTGTTCCATTTGATTTTAAACCATGCAAAATCGACCCATTCCTTTAAACAAACTGAATACCTATGATCCATGCAAGACACATCACACTTATGATGTATACATTCCATCCAAGCAAGCATATGCCTCTTACACAATACCAAACACCAACTCGCACACTCCAGTCATTATGACTTAAAAGAATAAACGCCTACCTAATTATGCCTTGTCTTCAATTCTAAATCTATGACAAGGCTTTCTACAGACTCTCATCTCTTGGCCCATAATTTTTTTTTTCTGAATTCTTCAATCTCATCTCTTAGTTGCCCATGTTAGGCAAAGAATGAAATCCTTTTGAACCGACACATTTTAGTTATATTCAAACAAGAGATGCCTACTATAGATGTTAATTGCAATAATTCTTCTATAGAGGTTATTGACTAAGAACGCTATGGCAATATCTGGAATCACTTAGAATCTGTCACTGCGGTCAGAAGTGTCTAATATTTTTGTGCCTTTTTTTGGAAATTGTCCTCCTCCGAAGTCTTGTAATGACGATTATTATTGTTAGCCAACTTCTATAAGTTGGGTAGGGCCTTGAACCAACAATACTCTATTTTCTAGAATATGGTGCCAATTTGGATTCCGTTATAACCACCCCTCTATCTTTTTGAAAATCGGGTTACGATTAGACATACTTGCTCACCCTTCGAATTTAATCTCGTTGTTATTTGATATTTGCCTTATTTTAATTTCAAGAATAAAAATTTTATAAGTTAGGTAGGATATAAACCCCCTCAAATTTCCAAATTTATATATTAATTTATTTTCTAATATTAGGAATTTATATTATATTCATTCCTATTTATTCAGAAGGATTGATATATGACTATATCTTATGTTTAATATTAATAAATGCTTATGGTCATCTTTATATATGAAATACAAAATGAGGTAACTTTTTTAACTTTTTTTATATTGTTTGTAAGGAAACTTTAGATTTTTAGAAATTTTTAAACAATTTTTATTAGATTTTTTTAGAGTATTTATATATAGTTTTTTTAATAAATTTTTTTAACCACCAATACTATTCCTGTAGGAACAATATTGGCGGATACCCGAGCCGCAAAGCCCTTCCCCACGCATATATGGAAACAGGGGGCGGTTATATATATGATGTAAAAAAATTTAAAAATAAAACCCTAACCCTAGTCCCTTTGACCCTTAGCCCTGCTACGCACCTGGCCCGACCGCCTGAGCCCCGACGGACCTTCGCCAACCTGACCGTCGGCCGGCCAAACCCGACACCATAGCTTACAGCACCCATCCAGGTACTCACCTTCCTATCCAATTTTCTCTTTGTGTACTCGAATAATTTGTAAGTCGTGAACTCCTATTGAGAGCCTATATGAACCGCTAGAAGTTCTTGCAACTATATTCCTATTTGGTCGAGCCATCGACCCAGGAAATTGATCAAAAATCAACAAAAAAATCATTTCAAAAATAGTTTAGAAACAGTTTGGGCGCCCCTGTTCGAGGATCTATTTCGATCAACTCATGCATAATTTGTTGAAACTAATTGAACATAGTCCTAGACAACCTATAGGAGTTTTAAAACCCTTTTTTTAGATTTACTTTTCATCTGCTGTACAACAAGAAAATCTTTTGCAAAGTTTGAGAAAAAAGTTTTTAAAAATAGAATTTGTAGAAAATTCTCGGATACGACGTGTGCCCGACAAACCAGGCGATGTGGTTACGAACTGAAAGCATCAAAAGATGCATATAGACTTCGCGGACGAGTGAGATTCGACAGAACTCGATTTTGCTGTATGTGCGCAACCAAATTGAGGCATATCCGTTGAGATACCCTGTATCGACCTCTTTGTAAACTAGCCTACAACTGCATGCACGTTCATCATATAGAGACAAAACTTGTGCCACTAGTATCGTGTTATTTTTTTGGACCTGTGAGCCAAGTTTGGTCTGATTCTGAGAAGGTCGACCGGAACGCTATTTTGGCGGGCCCACGACTCAACCCAATGGGCAAAATTGTGCACGGCTTATCGAAATTCAACTTTGGACATACCGTTGACTTTGTATCATCAAAACTTATCCGTAGACATATAACTTGATGACTTTAGAGACCGTAGGACTTGTTCACTTTTTGGTGCAAAGCGGGTCCAACGACGGATATCGTTTTAACCCAAAATTACAATTTTGCCCCTGTATCTAGAATTGGACTTATAGATAGACGATCTTAGACATTTTTTTATACCAAAAATGTTGGTGATGTTCGTTTCAGCAATCGAGGATGTTTGCGAAAGTTGGCTTTCTTTGCTTCAATGGTCTGTCGGTTTGAGCTACTGGATACTTTTATTTTGCACACCACCTTGTTGGCCCATTGGTCATGGTCAAACCTGATTTCAATAATTGATCAACTCTGTCTCAATATAAATGCAAGTCAACTCAGATGTTACCTACGATGTTTTGGACACTGCTCAACAATGGTTATCAACAATGTTCAAGACTGAAGTCGTTTGCCTCTCCGGATGTACTTCCTGCTAAGCAATGTATTTTTCATTTTATTTGAGTCTAGGAATACTTTGTACACCGAGTCGTACTGGCAAATAGGCTATCCGAAAATGTTTTCAAAACTATCCTATCCTTTTATAAGTGACCCATGTTTTTACAAAAATATTTTTTTTACAAAAAGCCCTTGAAGGATTATTCAAAAAACCAAACTTTATTTTCTCCAAATAATGAACTGGCAGAACCTCAGGAGAACTCGGCCCGAGTTCGGCCAGAGTTCGGCCAGAGTTCGGCCATGTGGAACGTTAGTGAACGTTGGGTTTTTGAACTTGGTCATCCTTCAGTTACGGATTGTTACAAAGAGTTCTGTCCGAATTCTGCCCAAATTCTGTCAGAGTTCTGTCTTTAGAAAAGCTATAAATAGAGAAGCATTTCGATCATTTCAACACACCAATTCACTTTCAATCTTCTCTCTTCTTAAGCTTTCAGTCTTCCAAAGAGTTCTTAAAAGCTTTCATTTTCAAATCCCAAGCCAGTTACAATCCTCTAGTCGATTTGCCAGTGCGATATGGTCTAGAAGTTTCAAGAGAGACTGTAATCAGAGGCTTGATAGAAGATTCAACTCTTCACAATTGAAGTTGGACGAGTTCTTCGTATCAAAGCTCGCGTCTGTAGAAGTTGCAAGGACTTTGTATGAAAACTTGCGGGATTTTCCAATAGTGGATTCAACTAGAAGCTAGAGTTCTTCCGATTGGACTAGTCCTCACCAGAGGGAAACCAGTATAAATCTCGGTGTTTGCGTTTGCCTTCTGATCACTTTTAAATTCTGTCATTTACTTTTTATGATTATTATTATTTCTGTGATCTAACTGCTAACAAGCTTTTTATTAGCAATATTCCGTTGCCTACTCTATTCACCCCCCCTCTAGAGTATTCTGCTTTACGATTTCGTTCCTACAATTGGTATCAGAGCAGGTTCTCCATCTAGAGGTATTATATTCTGATCCTAATTGTTCCTACAATTGGTATCAAAACGGGTTATACAGGTAAAGCAAGGTAAAACAGCAGTTATATTCAATTTTATATAAATCACAGCTTTACACATGGCAACTGTGAAATTCACATGTGAAGGCCAAGCTACAAACAGACCTCCACTGTTTGACGGCACAAACTACACCTATTGGAAAACACGTATGAGTTTCTTTCTGAAATCTCTTGATTTTGATTTATGGCCTATTGTTATTGATGGCTATAAAAAGCCACCTCGTATAAATGTTGATGGAGTCTTAACTAAAAAACCCCATGACAAATATACAGAGGAAGAAAAGAAAAAGGCCAGTCTTGACGCACGTGCTATTAACGCTTTATTTTATGCTTGAGATAGAACTGAATTTAATAGGGTATCTATCTGCACAACTGCAAATGAAGTATGGAAACTTTTTGAAGTCACACATGAGGGCACAACTCAAGTCAAAGAATCAAAGGTCAGCAGACTTACTCAAGAGTATGAGGCGTTCAAGATGAAGCCCAACGAAACAGTTACTCAGATGTTCGAAAGATTCTTGGATATTGTAAATCCTTTGTCCTCCCTAGGCAAAGATTACAGTAACCATGAAATGATTCACAAACTCCTGCGAGCACTTACAAAGAACTGGATTTCGAAGGCTACTGCAATCATTGAAGGAAACGACCTCACTACCATGACACTTGAAGTACTCATGGGTAAGCTACTCACTCATGAACTAGAGCTACAAGACTTTGTAGAGCCTACACCAAAGGAGAAGACGATTGCTTTCAAAGCTCAGCACAGAAGATCTACTGAAGATGATTCAGACAATAGTGAATCTGATGCTGAAGATCAAGCACTCCTTGCAAGAAAATTCAAAAGGTTCTTGAGATATAAGAAGAAGATAAAAGAGAACAATGGCAGCAACAACTGGTATCAAGATGACGCTGTCTGCTACGGCTGCAAGAAGAAAGGACACATGAAGAAGGACTGTCCTACAAACATAAGCAAGAAGAGCAACAGATACGAGAAAGGGAACCTGAAAAGATCAACATCTCAGAAGCATGCCAACACCAGCATATGGCATGAAAGTGAAGCCAGCGACTCAGAAGATGAACAATCAGAAGGCTGCAAATGTATGCTTTATGGCATCCGATCAGGTACTATCTGAACCTATAGTTTATACATATGATGACTTCACCTTTGAGCAATTAGGAGAAGCCTTCAGTGAACTGATAAGTGATTACAGGAAACTGCGTAGCAAATATCAGACCTCTAAGAAGGTACTCAAAGAGTACAAAGGTGAAATAGGAAGACTTACCAACCTACTAGCTGAGGTTAAAGATAATGTTAGTGAGTCTGGTGAGCTTTCTTTTATTAAGCTCTTATTACACGAGACTACCAAGACATCCGAAGAAAAAGACAAGGTTATTGACCAACTTAAAGAAGAACTTTCTAAAGAGAAGAAAAGTCTTTAAAGTGCACAAGTCAGAATGGAAGCACTCACTTCTGACTATACTAAGTTATATGACACTTCCAAAAGATTGAAAATTAGGTTAGGAAAACAGCCTGAGACTGTTGCTTCCTACCCTAACACGTGTCACTTACCGAAAAATCGGAACATTCCCAAACCTAACACTGTCAGACCTAACCCTATCAAACCTTTACCTAAAAAGGTTATGCCCAAACAGGATAATAGGTATGCTTTATTCTATACTAGAAAACCTAAACCTACCTACCATGCTCACCACTCAGCTTTCAACACTCAACATGCTAAATGTCATTATTGTGGCCTTATTGGTCATATATCTTCTGCATGTAGAATCAGAAAGCTAGTAGATTTAAATATTTATGCATGGATACCGAAAGCTAACCAGTCAGGACCCTACAAGAAATGGGTACCAATAGTTTCATCTGCAAATTATTTTGTAGGTGGGACACCCTTCACATGCTAGGAGCAAATGGATCATCGACAACGGTTGCTCACGGCACATGACCGGCGATGCTTCATTGTTCGCAACACTGTCGAAGAAGAATAAAGAAGGATACGTCTCCTTCGACAATAATTTAAAAGGGTATATAATCGGTATTGGTGATATTGGTAAAGCTCCCTATTCAGTGATTAAAGATGTTTGTCTTGTTACTGAGTTAAAACATAATCTGCTCAGCATAAGCCATTTAGCTGATCACGGTTATGGTATTAACTTCGTAAAAGACAAATGTACTATTATTGTTAGTTCAACTGGTAATACTATATTTGAAGGAATTAGAGAAGACAATATATATGTTTTCTATTTGTTGGAAGATACTAATATTTCAGGTAGATGTTTAATAGCTAAAAGCGATGAGAGTCATCTGTGGCATATGAGACTCGGTCATGCAAATATGGATACTATTTCCAGATTATCGACAAAGAAGCTAGTACGCAGTTTACCGAACATTACATTCAAGAAGGATGCGGTATGCAGTCAATGTGAAAAGAACAAAGCTACTCGATCCTCTTTCAAGTCAGTAAATGCTGTTATGCGGGCAAAAGTAAAGGATACAGAGTCTTCAACAAAAGAACTATGATCAACGAAGAGTCGATCAATGTCACCTTTGATGAACTCAATCAAACGACAATCGATGACAATGACGAAGATCTCAATGCACCCAGCAAAGCACCAGCTGATCCTCCTAGAGAAGATCCAGGAACCAGCTACCTTCAGAGTCTACCAAAAAGATTAAAGTTCACGGCTGATCATCCAAAGGATTTGGTAATTAGTGAGATTACCAAGGGTGTAAGTACTCGCTCCTCTAATAAAAATATAGCTTCTTGTGTTGCTTTTGTATCTCAGTTTGAACCGAAAAATATTGATGAAGCATGTAGTGATAATTTTTAGATAGATGCTATGCAAGAGGAATTAAACCAATTTGAACGGAATCAAGTTTGAGAACTCGTTTCTAAGCCTATTGATCATCCGGTCATTGGCACCCGATGGGTATTCCGAAATAAACTGAACGAAAATGGTTTAGTGACTCGTAATAAGGATCGACTCGTAGCTTAAGGATACAATTAAGAAGAAGGTATCGACTACGATGAGACTTATGCCCCAGTTGCGAGATTAGAATCCATTCGTATGTTATGTGCATTTGCATGTTTTTATAATTTTAAATTATTTCAAATGGATGTCAAAAGTGTATTTCTAAATGGTTTTATAAAAGAAGAGGTTTATTTAGCTCAACCACCTGATTTTACTGATTTTAAATTTCCTGAATATGTTTTCAAGTTGAAGAAAGCTTTATACGGTTTGAAACAAGCCCCTCGAGCTTGGTATGATCATCTAAGCTCTTTTCTACTTGATAACAGTTTTTCAAAGGAAAAGATTGACACTACTTTGTTTATAAAGTCCTTGAATAATAATATTCTTTTGATTCAAGTCTATGTAGATGATATTATCTTTGGATCTACTGATGAATCTTCGTGTCAAGAATTCTCAAAGTGTATGCAGAATGAGTTTGAGATGAGCATGATGGGAGAGTTGAAGTTCTTTCTCGGACTGCAAATCAAACAAACCAACAATGGGACGTTCATAAATCAAGCTAAGTACACAAAAGATCTACTAAAGAAGTTTGACATGGAAGCAGCAAAGCCACTTAGCACTCCAATGGCGACTTCAACCAAGCTTGATATTGATGAACAAGGCAAACCTGTCGACATAAGTAAGTATCGAGGTATGATCGGTAGCTTACTCTATTTAACTGCCAGTCGACCAGACATTATGTTTAGTGTTTGCTTATGTGCTCGTTTTCAAGCCAATCCTAAGAAATCACATCTGTGCGCAGTTAAGCGTATCTTTCGATACCTTAAAGGCACTTCTTCTGTCGGCTTATGGTATCCCAAAACCACGTCATTTGACCTAACCGGTTATTCCGATGCTAATTTTGCCGGATGCAAAGTAGATAGAAAAAGCACCAGCGGCACATGTCATTTGCTAGGAAAAGCTCTAGTCTCTTGGTTTAGTAAAAAACAAAATTCTGTTACATTGTCTACAACAGAGGCTGAGTATATCGCCGCAGGACGTTGTTGTGCACAAATTTTGTGGATGAAACAAACCTTAGAAGACTATGGATTATATTTTATACATATACCCATTTTTTGTGATAACACTAGTTCTATTAATTTGACTAAGAATCCTGTATGTTATTCTCGTACTAAACATATCGAGATTCGACATCATTTTCTTAGAGATCATCAACAAAATGGCGATATAGACCTTGTATACATAGACACACAAAATCAATTAGCTGACATATTCACAAAACCATTAGCGGAAGATCGTTTCAACTATTTACGTCAAGAATTAGGAATTTTAGATATCAATAATGTTAATTAATTTTGTTTTATTAATTATTTATTTGATACTCATAAACTGTTTTCGAGACAAGCCTAAAAAGAGTCTGTCTGTCACCACGACTACGGTCGAAGCGAAGCGGTACTTAAGAGTTCCCCGGTGAACCTCCGTTAGCTGGGACAGTACTCCTACAGCTAATCTGAGACAAATGTTGAGTAAAAAATATTAGTTTATAAAATAATATTAATTATATTATTTTGAGATTTAAAATTACTAAACTTTGAATTAAGCATTTGAAACGAATTAATGAAAAAGAATGTGGTCTCATTTGATTTTATATATATATATAGCTAGGCAACCCTAGGCGAATTCGGCCAGAGTTCGGTCCGAATTCGGCCAGAGTTTCGTTGGGTGTTTATATATAATAGCAGCAACCCGAGGCCTCTTTTTTCTTCATACTTCCAAAAATCCTCTCAACAGCAGCTCCGCCCCTCCGAAACCCTAGTTCTACTCCCTCTTTGTTCTCCCAATTCGTGTGGTGTTTCTCTCCAAAACTTTGGATTCGTGCGGAGATCGTCGTCCTCTACAACATATCCGATTCTTGGAAGGTATAATCCCTTCTTCCACCATTTTTCAATACTTAGGGTTTATAGAAATTTTTGGGAAAGAATGCCTAAGTTCAAACCCTTCAAGACGAAGAAGACCAATGCCAGTGAGGAGGCATCATCTTCAGATCCACATACGGATTGCCTCTTTTCTCTGGTCCAATCGGACGATGGTGCGTCGGATGAGTTTTATTTTAAAATTTCCGATCAAGCGTTATTATGGTACGCTGATTTTAACATGCGTACTATTTGTACCGGATCACCGATCAAGTGGACTATCTTTCCGGATCACCATTCTTATTTTGAGGTATTAGGGTTACAATACTTTATCACCTTATAATTCCCCATTGCCACTAATGCCATTAGATTATTCTACTGTAATTTCGTGTTAGACACTTTTACAGCGAGGACACGTGTCGGAGGAATTGATATCGAATTCACTGATAACACGTTAGCAGAAATCTTTGGTATTCCAAACAAAGGTGCCCCGCTAGATGACATCACTGATTTTGATTTTCCCGATGGCACGACACTCGTGAGTTTTAAGAATAAACTATGTGCGCCTGCACGCGTTCTTCCTGGAAAGTTCAAGGCTAATAACTTGAACTTGTTTAACTACGAATTACATTGCATCATCTATTCCATCTTACTTCCTAAATCCACTTCAAAAGATGATGTCACTATACTTGAGCTTTCTGATCTTTATCATATTCTTAAGGGGATTCCTTTTTCTGCCCCTAAGACTATTATTCAGATGATGGGTAGATGTCGCGGGAGAGACCGCAACCTATCTTATGCGATGCTCCTTCCTCGTATATTTCAGAGATTTTATATTGATTTATCTACTTGTGCTGTCGACCCCGAGCCCAAGTTCCTCAAACTCTCTCGTCGCAGCATTGCATCTGCTCCTGCACCCACTGCACCTACTCCTCCTGTACCTACTCCCACTGATCCCACAGCACCTGTTCCTCCTCATTCCTACCCTATGACATTTGAGGGCATCCATCAGCATTTATCAGATCTGTAGTCTTTTTATGTTGAGACCTCTAGGGAACACGAGTTTCGTGATGTGACTCGGTTCCAGGCGATTGCCAACTCCTTCGCCGATCTGAGGTTTGCGCAGACGGGACATTCTGCTAGCTCTCTGCCTCGAGACCCTTCTGTTTCTGGCTACCGCATTGACGATGAGGCGGTACACTCTCTGTTCCAGCCAGGGAACACATATGATTGGTATCGTACGACTGGCGCCACCCCTCTCACTTCTGGCGCTGGTACTTCTAGAGCTGGTCCTTCTGGACATGGTGGTGCTGCAGCTGATGATGATGATGATGATGAGTTTTGATATGTTAGATTATTGAGACTGTTACTTTCTGTCTTATGTTTACTTGGAAATGCTCCAACATTCCAAGATTTTATCAGTACTTTTTAGATTTTATAAGTACTTTTTCTTATATGACTATTCATGGATATGGTTGTTTTTGGTTATGCCTCAGTTTTTGGCATCTTAGTATATTTATTCAGCACTCTATTTGTTTCAGTTTATAGTAGCACTATTTTTTTATGTTGCTTCATTCTTTACATACTGCTTGAGACAAATACATGCCTGTGATGTTATTTTATTTCTACGTCATGATTATTTATTTTTCTTGTGTTTCTTCACTGTTTGTTACTTATGCATTGACTACGGGGGAGCCTCTCTCTTATGCAATTATTTTGCTAAGTGACAATGGAGGAGAAATAAGGATCTAACATCGTTTATGAAATACAGGATATAAATAATTTTTCTTTACTATTTTGATTTGATTCCAAGCTTATATGTTATATCGGCAAGGTTTGTCAATTATCAAAATGGGGAAGATTGTTGGCCCATTGGTCATGGTCAAACCTGATTTCAATAATTGATCAAACTCTGTCTCGATATAAATGCAAGTCAACTAAGATGTTACCTACGACGTTTTGGACACTGCTCAACAATGGTTATCAACAATGTTCAAGACTGAAGCCGTTTGCCTCTCCGGATGTACTTCCTGCTAAGCAATGTAATTTTCATTTTATTTGAGTCTAGGAATACTTTGTACACCGAGTCGTACTGGCAAATAGGCTATCCGAAAATGTTTTCAAAACTATCCTATCCTTTTACAAGTGACCCATGTTTTTACAAAAATATTCTTTTTACAAAAAGCCCTTGAAGGATTATTCAAAAAGCCAAACTTTATTTTCTCCAAATAATGAACTGGCAGAACCTTAGGAGAACTCGGCCTGAGTTCGGCCATGTGGAACGTTAGCGAACGTTGGGTTTTTGAACTTGGTCATCCTTCAGTTACGGGTTGTTACAAAGAGTTCTGTCCGAATTCTGCCCTTATTCTGTCAGAGTTCTGTCTTTGGAAAAGCTATAAATATAGAAGCATTTCGATTATTTCAACACACCAATTCACTTTCAATCTTCTCTCTTCTTAAGCTTTCAGTCTTCCAAAGAGTTCTTAAAAGCTTTCATTTTCAAATCCCAAGCCAGTTACAATCCTCTAGTCGATTTGCCAGTGCGGTACGGTGTAGAAGTTTCAAGAGAGATTGTAATCAGAGGCTTGATAGAAGATTCAACTCTTCACAATTGAAGTTGGACGAGTTCTTCGTATCAAAGCTCGCGTCTGTAGAAGGTGCAAGGACTTTGTATAAAAACTTACGGGATTTTCCAATAGTGGATTCAACTGGAAGCTAGAGTTCTTCCGACTGGACTAGTCCTCACCCGAGGGAAACCAGTATAAATCTCGGTGTTTGCGTTTGCCTTCTGATCACTTTTAAATTTTGTCATTTACTTTTTGTGATTATTATTATTTTTGTGATCTAACTGCTAACAAGCTTTTTATTAGCAATATTTTGCTGCCTACTCTATTCACCCCCCTCTAGAGTATTCTGCTTTATGATTTCTTTCCTTGTGAGACTCGTCTCACAGTATCGGTATTTATATACGGATACGTATTTTGTATTGTATTTCGTATTTTCTCGATTTTCGGAACGCTTTAAAATTTTCCCAAATTATAGATTTTCTCCTTGGCCGGTATACCGACGGTGTACCGGAGTACACCGACGGCATGCCGCTCGGATGGATTTTCCACATTTTAGATATTTTCGATTTCAGATATTTTCGTGAATAGTGTTTTCGATATTTTCATAAATAGTGTTTTGGATATTTTGATGAATAGTATTTAGATATTTTCGTGAATAGTGTAGATACATTCTATTATCCATTGGACAATTGGTTTTCTTTCAATGGCTAGGATTGATCTAGATTTTGACTCGGATCACGATCCGACGGTCATGATTAATTCACCCTCTCTATATATATCCTATGAGTTTCTCTCTCCTCTCTTTTCTTTCTTTCTCCATTTCCTCTTCCTCCTTCCTCAAGCCTAGGAAAGCTTGGCCTTGAGGTCTAGAGTGTGGTTTCGGAACCCCTCTTGGTGGTGGAGTAGAAGATTAGGCTCGGTTGCTAAAACCTAGGCAAGTACATCTTGCTCAAAAGTGACATGACCATGCTAAAATTTTGTTTTCCATAGAAATTAAAGTTTTATTGTTCTATAATATGCTCCTCTAAATTGTTAACAAGTTTAATGCATAGCACTTTTGGTTTTGATCGACAATATTACGTAGATCTGAGTTTCTAGATATGATTTTCGTGTATTTTGAAGTTTTGATCTATCAAATGTTTTAATTTGTGAAAACTAATACTTCCATGTTGTAGGAAATTCAATTCTATTCAATTTTGACTTTTGAAAGTCCGAATTTCGATTTAAAATGAAGTTTTTATGGCCGAAACGAGTTTTACCAAAAATTTGGATTTTGTTGCTGTTTGGAAAAACGGTATACCGCCGGTATGCCGCAGTATACCGCCGGTATGCCGTTTTTGGCACCAGAAACTTACTGTCTTTAGTCCGGTATACCGCCGGTATGCCGCAGTATACCGCCGGTATGCCGTTTTATGCTGTTTTAGGCTGTTTTTGTCCGTTTTTGCCCGTTTTTGTCCGTTTTTGATATTTTCTCGATTGTAATGGACTCTTAACATGATTAGATGACCTTGGATAGTTAAAGAATGATTGTACACTCTATATACATGGTACATGCTTATGTTCACGTATTGTTCTATATCCAGATTATTGATAGTGGCCTGTCATGGTGCACTCCAGATTACTATATATGCTTAGCTCGATTTAGTGGCTCGTCGTAGCGCACTCATGACTTGATTTTCTTATTGATTTCTAGACTTGAGATATGAGTACATGTTCTTTCTTGACACCGTGGATATAGCTTGTTGAATGTATAATCTATTGCATCTTGGCACTGGACAATCGAGTGTGAGTATTGTTCCGTGTATCACGTGATGTTAGTACGGGGATGTTCGTAAGTGATAACTTACGAATTACTCGTACATAACATACGTCATCTTAGGAAATTCTTGAGTGTCCACGACTTGAGAACTTGACATGAATATGATAAGGTAAATGACTAGTAAATTCAAGTAGATCATTGTAGGAGGAAATTCGCACTACCAACCCCGAGCTCCAAGGGCCCCATGAGGCATGGCTCAACCCTGCTAGGCAAGGGCTCCATGACCTACCAAGTTTGCGTGTATTGATATACGATCGAGTCACATGTCGTGCCGGGTTGCGGCACAGTCAGTTATATGTTTTCTTTTACAAGTATATGATATGGTTGTTCATGTTACAAGTCTAGACACGTTTCATCTGCCAGCAGTCTTGTTGGGCAATAGATGTACTACTCGTACCCCTGGACATCCGGGTATCTGCAGTCAGGTAGTTGCGAAAATCCTCAACTTGCATACTAGTAATTAGGATTGTGATAACCCTAGCTAGTTAATGATAGCAAGCCGTAGGTAATGATTGGCCGTGCACTTTTGATTGTGTGTTACCTTATATGCTCTTGTGTCGGTGAGTGGCCAGAGGCTAAGTTCTGCTAGGAAAAGATCTGTAACCCCGGTCCTTGTTTGGTTTAAGGGTTGTAGCTCCAATTCCTAGTAGTTCCTAAACCCCTTGTTGCTCATCGGATTATTTTGTTCCATAGCTATATTATTCAGTATTTCCAGTCATTTATATTTTTGAGATACGTGCATTGGTACCGCACTAGTCTCGATCCGCATTTATTTACTTCTGTCATTATGCTATTGTGTTGTTGTTGGATTTTTGTCATGCACCTCGAGCTTCCTTGTGGTACTTGCTATTTGGGGCCTGACCCCACTGGTTTTGTTTGGCCAGATTTACCGCTGGAGCCCGAGGATTCTCCCTACCTTTCTCTGGATGACCCGCCGCCTGCTTAGATCTGCGGTTGTTCCTCCTCGCGAGTGGGTTCCCTTTTTGTGCCGCTCGTGTTTCATTTCATTTTGGTGGTGTTAGCTAGGGCATGTGTTAGCCCTATTATTTTGAGACTTTCTCAGACTTCGGTCAACATGATGTATTATATTAGATCTAGACTGATATAGTGATCATGTATATTGGTACTTTGCTAGTGTAGCATTTTGTATTCACTAGCTTCATGATCATGTATGATATAGTATTTTGGGACGCCTCTTTACTTTCATATTTGATATACTCTTGATACTTGTTGTTGTTGGATTGAGATAGGATTTGTTCGACCATAGGAGTCGTCAGTGGCATGCTAGAGTCTTCCCACTTGTCTTCTAGACAGCTTTGATCGTATATTGGGGTACTGGCGTACTCTAATACACGTAGCTGGCTTTGTTTCGCCCCTACTTTCCAGTATTCTGGTTCTGGGGCGTGACAGGGTTTTTTGGTGGCCCATGCAGGTCTGTTTTCAGACTTGTGGGGGATTCATCTTGTTAGAATCTCAATCCTATATTTGTCTTTATTTGATCTCCCTTTGCTAATCACATTCTCGTTTGCCTTGAACTGTAAACATGATTGACATATCCTTGTTCTATTCCTGTCCATTATTGATATCTCGTGTCCTTATCTTTCAGGGACACACCGCCTGCTTCTTCTTTCGAAGGTTCAGTTGCTCCGCCGTCTCAGGCAGCTCAGATGGAAGGTCATGATCAGACCCCGCCTCCGCATAGTCAGACACCAGTACCATCTCAGCATCCGTCGGTAGCTCAGTCTGTTCCTGTTCAGTCAGCTCAGCCAGCTCCGTCAGTACCTTCAGTACAGCCAGCCCAGGTAGACCAGCGTGCCCTGCTCGAGATGATGCAGGGCATGATGGAGACACAACAACAGCAACATCAGAATCAGCTTCAGATCCAGCAGCAGGTGGTTCAGTTATACCAGCAGTTGCAGCAGGGCCAGGACCATACCAACAACACCCTCTGCCAGGGTGTTACCGTAGCTTTGGAGGCGAGTGGTCGTCGTGGTCACAACTCAGCATCCGACTTTAGTCGCCTGCGTCCAGCTCAGTTCTTCGGCACCGAAGATGCAGTATCAGCCGATTCTTGGCTTCAGGACACCGAGGCCATTTTGGAGGCAGCTAGGACTCCAGCAGAGGATCAGGTAGCAGTGGTGAAGCTGCAGTTATCAGACATTGCCCGCGACTGGTGGGCAGCACAGGAGATGGGTCTTCCTAGGCCTATTAGTTGGGAGACATTTCGGGAGCGCTTCCAGGAGAAGTTCTTCCACACCTCAGCCAAGTTCCAGCTTCAGCAACAGTTTATCAACCTTCGTCAGCAGACAAGGACTGTGGATCAGTATGCGGCAGAGTTCAGTAGGCTCAGTCGATTTGCATCACACATGGTAGCTTCCGATGGTGATAGAGCTCGGAGGTTCGAGCAGGGCTTGCACTTGGAGCTTCAACAGCTTATGGTAGGCCATTTTTATGACACCTATGATACAGTACTGAGAGCAGCTAGATCCTTGGAGATGACCAGTCAGAGGATAGCCGATAGGACCGGAGGTCAGAAGAGGTCACACTCGACTATGAGGGGCATTACCATTCAGTCCTCTGCCCCAGTTCCAGCAGTCAGAGCTCCAGATCATCGACCTCCTCGTCAGACAGTATCATCATCCCCGACAGTGGCATCAGTACAGCAGTCCAGGCAGTCAGGTCAGCCAGGATGTGATTATTGTGGAAAGCCAGGGCACACCAGAGCCCAGTGCAGGAGGGCCAATCATCAGTGTCTCAGGTGTGGTGCGTCTGACCATATGATTGGGTCTTGTCCACTATTGCGTCCAGAGGGTTCATTAGTTATCCCAGTGCCATTGGCGATCGAGAGGGCACCAGCAGAGTCAGCTCGATCCCATGTTCAGCGCCCACTTCCGACGCAGTCCCAGCAGTTTCAGCACCAGCGTCCAGCACAGTATGCCCAAGCCCTGCGGGCAGGACCGAGCCAGCAGCAGACTACACGATTACCCGTGATGCGTGGGCAGGCTTTCAACATGAGCTTGCAGGAGCTGTTGGCCGAGGGCGGTCAGATTGTAGGTGAGATTTTGAGCACTCCTTCAGTTTATCTTACTCTTGGGTTTTGTTGACGGTCTTGTATTCCACCTACATTTAGAGTACAATGGTCGCCTCGACATATTCGACGAGTGAACGCGAGTTTCTCGTACCACTCATCTACCTCCGTATCTCGTGATACACGATATCAATCATGTATCCCGACTACGTAGGTGCATCCTGGATTAGTGCCATGTGTTCGACTGAGTCGTTGGTACCGACTTACTTCGAAACTTGACCCTTGTCCACTTTGTGAGTCAGCGTAGGCAAGCGAGGACGAATCCCTACTCAACTGACTCAGGGGTATATTATTCCATATGCCTCCTTTTTGTATTATATATGTATGTATTTATTATTTTCCGTGTTTATTTAAATTCTGTATCTCAAATATCACTTGTATACGAGATGTTTTCTTTCGATGTGTTATGATTTTACATTATTTTAGCATGTGCATTTTTGCTCGACTGGCTTTAGGAAATTCCGAGGACGGAATTTTTCTAAGTTATGGAGAGTTGTGAGACTCGTCTCACAGTATCGGTATTTATATACGGATACGTATTTTGTATTGTATTTCGTATTTTCTCGATTTTCGGAACGCTTTAAAATTTTCCCAAATTATAGATTTTCTCCTTGGCCGGTATACCGACGGTGTACCGGAGTACACCGACGGCATGCCGCTCGGATGGATTTTCCACATTTTAGATATTTTCGATTTCAGATATTTTCGTGAATAGTGTTTTCGATATTTTCATAAATAGTGTTTTGGATATTTTGATGAATAGTATTTAGATATTTTCGTGAATAGTGTAGATACATTCTATTATCCATTGGACAATTGGTTTTCTTTCAATGGCTAGGATTGATCTAGATTTTGACTCGGATCACGATCCGACGGTCATGATTAATTCACCCTCTCTATATATATCCTATGAGTTTCTCTCTCCTCTCTTTTCTTTCTTTCTCCATTTCCTCTTCCTCCTTCCTCAAGCCTAGGAAAGCTTGGCCTTGAGGTCTAGAGTGTGGTTTCGGAACCCCTCTTGGTGGTGGAGTAGAAGATTAGGCTCGGTTGCTAAAACCTAGGCAAGTACATCTTGCTCAAAAGTGACATGACCATGCTAAAATTTTGTTTTCCATAGAAATTAAAGTTTTATTGTTCTATAATATGCTCCTCTAAATTGTTAACAAGTTTAATGCATAGCACTTTTGGTTTTGATCGACAATATTACGTAGATCTGAGTTTCTAGATATGATTTTCGTGTATTTTGAAGTTTTGATCTATCAAATGTTTTAATTTGTGAAAACTAATACTTCCATGTTGTAGGAAATTCAATTCTATTCAATTTTGACTTTTGAAAGTCCGAATTTCGATTTAAAATGAAGTTTTTATGGCCGAAACGAGTTTTACCAAAAATCTGGATTTTGTTGCTGTTTGGAAAAACGGTATACCGCCGGTATGCCGCAGTATACCGCCGGTATGCCGTTTTTGGCACCAGAAACTTACTGTCTTTAGTCCGGTATACCGCCGGTATGCCGCAGTATACCGCCGGTATGCCGTTTTATGCTGTTTTAGGCTGTTTTTGTCCGTTTTTGCCCGTTTTTGTCCGTTTTTGATATTTTCTCGATTGTAATGGACTCTTAACATGATTAGATGACCTTGGATAGTTAAAGAATGATTGTACACTCTATATACATGGTACATGCTTATGTTCACGTATTGTTCTATATCCAGATTATTGATAGTGGCCTGTCATGGTGCACTCCAGATTACTATATATGCTTAGCTCGATTTAGTGGCTCGTCGTAGCGCACTCATGACTTGATTTTCTTATTGATTTCTAGACTTGAGATATGAGTACATGTTCTTTCTTGACACCGTGGATATAGCTTGTTGAATGTATAATCTATTGCATCTTGGCACTGGACAATCGAGTGTGAGTATTGTTCCGTGTATCACGTGATGTTAGTACGGGGATGTTCGTAAGTGATAACTTACGAATTACTCGTACATAACATACGTCATCTTAGGAAATTCTTGAGTGTCCACGACTTGAGAACTTGACATGAATATGATAAGGTAAATGACTAGTAAATTCAAGTAGATCATTGTAGGAGGAAATTCGCACTACCAACCCCGAGCTCCAAGGGCCCCATGAGGCATGGCTCAACCCTGCTAGGCAAGGGCTCCATGACCTACCAAGTTTGCGTGTATTGATATACGATCGAGTCACATGTCGTGCCGGGTTGCGGCACAGTCAGTTATATGTTTTCTTTTACAAGTATATGATATGGTTGTTCATGTTACAAGTCTAGACACGTTTCATCTGCCAGCAGTCTTGTTGGGCAATAGATGTACTACTCGTACCCCTGGACATCCGGGTATCTGCAGTCAGGTAGTTGCGAAAATCCTCAACTTGCATACTAGTAATTAGGATTGTGATAACCCTAGCTAGTTAATGATAGCAAGCCGTAGGTAATGATTGGCCGTGCACTTTTGATTGTGTGTTACCTTATATGCTCTTGTGTCGGTGAGTGGCCAGAGGCTAAGTTCTGCTAGGAAAAGATCTGTAACCCCGGTCCTTGTTTGGTTTAAGGGTTGTAGCTCCAATTCCTAGTAGTTCCTAAACCCCTTGTTGCTCATCGGATTATTTTGTTCCATAGCTATATTATTCAGTATTTCCAGTCATTTATATTTTTGAGATACGTGCATTGGTACCGCACTAGTCTCGATCCGCATTTATTTACTTCTGTCATTATGCTATTGTGTTGTTGTTGGATTTTTGTCATGCACCTCGAGCTTCCTTGTGGTACTTGCTATTTGGGGCCTGACCCCACTGGTTTTGTTTGGCCAGATTTACCGCTGGAGCCCGAGGATTCTCCCTACCTTTCTCTGGATGACCCGCCGCCTGCTTAGATCTGCGGTTGTTCCTCCTCGCGAGTGGGTTCCCTTTTTGTGCCGCTCGTGTTTCATTTCATTTTGGTGGTGTTAGCTAGGGCATGTGTTAGCCCTATTATTTTGAGACTTTCTCAGACTTCGGTCAACATGATGTATTATATTAGATCTAGACTGATATAGTGATCATGTATATTGGTACTTTGCTAGTGTAGCATTTTGTATTCACTAGCTTCATGATCATGTATGATATAGTATTTTGGGACGCCTCTTTACTTTCATATTTGATATACTCTTGATACTTGTTGTTGTTGGATTGAGATAGGATTTGTTCGACCATAGGAGTCGTCAGTGGCATGCTAGAGTCTTCCCACTTGTCTTCTAGACAGCTTTGATCGTATATTGGGGTACTGGCGTACTCTAATACACGTAGCTGGCTTTGTTTCGCCCCTACTTTCCAGTATTCTGGTTCTGGGGCGTGACATTCCTACACACCTCAGGTGAGATATCTTGCTATATTTTCTGCTTATATTATTTTACATCTTATTTTTTAGTTAGTACATGGTTACTATTTATTTCTTTATAGTTTTTCACTTGCATCATTATTTACTGTTCATGATTTACTTTACTGTGCTTCCAGTTATATATGATGCAAATGCTAGTCATATTTTTAGATATGTCTTTAAATTTGCATATGAAACTAGAGTTAAGGGACTACCATTTGTCAGTAGCATTTCATAAACTTTGACACATTTGTACCACGAGATATGTTTGAAATATGAGTAGCATATAGAGGTACTTGCGTGTTGGTTGATCACCCGTGTGCATGCATTATGTCTTAATGATAATAGAGGCATGTTAGGAGACTTAGCAGTTAGTAGAGGTACATCGTCATAGTTATGACTTAGTTAGGTGCATAGGATAGGAAGAAGAGTTGCTTACGTATGGGCCACGTATGCACTTATCCATTATAACATGTGACCTCCGCAGGAGACACAGGTACTGATCCTTTACTGGATTGATTCCCTACTGTATTGATTCCCTTTGACGTTCATGGAGCATTACGGACGTAGGCCCCTGGGGCCCATATAGACCATGCTAATCCCATTATAGCCCGAGGGCCCATGCATTGAAGGTTTGTTCTTTACTGCATGATCATAGTAGAATGGTAGGTGACCTTCGTTGATGTCATGTCACACTCCCTTCAAGTCATTGTATGGGGCAGGGTCATATCACGGACTAGTGTGCTACCTTTGTCATTGTTTGGTTGTAGGGACAGTCTACTATTTTGATGATGGAATGTTGGGCCATGCTATGTTTTGGACTATTTACTTTTACTTGTTACTTTGTTGCATATTTTATATTCAGTTAATATGGTATGTTTATATGTATCTTGTTACGTCCCTATGAGGACCTGGTGATTTCTTCAGGTGTATAATTTTATGACTTTTTGTAGGATTTCAGCCAAGATCACGATCTTCTCTCACGATCAAAGATGATAGGCACTTGGACCATCTAGTTGCCTGTATTCTTTCTTTTGTCATTTTTTTTTTCTTCTAGTTTGCTTGGTAGTGGATGTGTCTCCATCTAACAACTTGTACAATGACAATTCATCGTTGATTTATGATATCATTATTCTTTTATTTCTATGGATGAGATTTAGTGAAGTCATGGCTGTTTATATACTACAATATTGTAGCTTACGTATTATACTATTGGCATGTACGTTCTACTCCAACGTATTTTGGGACTCGGGTAATACAGTTGCTCGTTGACTAAAAATTTGTTGATTCTCTTAGCCGCTCACTGGGTGTTCCATACAATAAGTCTAAATATGTGGGCTATGATATGTGTGCTTTAATGAATTCTTAATGATACAAAAACAAATAACCATGATACGATACAATAATAAGTGGATAATGTCTGCTTGATGTCTTAAGTGTGGGATTCATAGAAGACAATTGTTATATGACAATTAGCAGTTAGTTATGGCATAGTATGTTGGAAAGGAATGTGCATGGATTCCAGTGAATGGAAATCGACATAACTTTGAGTTGGCTTATGTGTGTTGGCTTGGTTATGTTCAGATGCGGATGCGAGGAAATTAGTTGGTATTTATGGTTACCAGATCCACTACGGGATGGATAGTCTAGAATAGATGTTGGATCAGTGCGAAAGATGAGTATTGTGTCAGGAATGGCTTGAGCTCTGAGTGGTACATGCCTCTACCCTCTTAGTGATAAGATGTTCCGTGACCCTGTTCATAGTATATTGATGATTTTCCTATAAGGTATTGAGTAGTATCGAGTCGTAGCTGGGATTACGAGTGATACATGACGGTTGGATGTGTCCCTTGAGGATTAAGTTCAGATAACTCATTGCGAGACTATGATAGTTAACATTATGCTGGGTAATGAGAATTGAGAATATAATAGGAATGCCTTGGTTGGGAATGATACGGAATATGGATTCAGGTGATGGCTTTAATCAGTTGGCTAAAGGATTGTAGGCTCAGTAACGATGGTGGGGTGTTGCTATCAAATGATTTGGGAGAACAATATTGACCAAATATAAATGATGTTGGAATTGAGTAGATGGAGTTGCATGTTGGACATCTACAAATTGATGGTGATGTTAGGCGCTTATTAAGATATTGTGAATGATTCAGAAGATGCAGAAAGTTGCATCAATAAACCAAATGTAGAGAATGGACTTGAGAAAATAGATGGCTTTTGCACATGTGCAGTTGTGCTTGTGAGACTTAGACGTGTCCCGAATTAATAAGTATGACCCATGACTATTTTGAGGTATAGAGAAATAATCACTTGTCTCTTGATGCGTGAAAGAGTAGATGTTCTTTATGAGAGTTTGACGGCTGGAATATAAATAAGTATCGAGGTGAGCAATATATAATAGACCCTGTCGGTGGATGATATTATCGCATGAATAACGAGTTTAGGTGGAATACAGAATTGTTGGATTATGACTTAGCTAAATGAGTTATGTCATATCTAATAGATAATCGAGATACGAATGCTAGGTGATTGGTGCCATAAAGATTGGATTAGTACATGAATAGTAAATCTTCTTATGGAATCATAAGATGATGATACAAAATGAATATTGATAGTTAACATGAATTGCTAAGAGATGACCGTGTTTGGTGCTAATAGAAATTTATAAATGATGTGTCAGTGGAAATATGAATATACAGTTGTCTTATTTTGTTGGTTAAAGAGTACAGACTGTACCAATGATCTGAAAATGTAGGAATTGAATATGTTGGATAACAATATTGGATTATGACTTAGAATAGATGGATCGATTGAATAGACACAATTTGAGTATGATATGAGAATGCAAATCGGATCAAGCTGGTGATACTGCGTCTATGCAAGTGAAAACTAGAAAATTTGGTTGTTCGATTGACAGAATTTATATGATTGCTTTGAGATTGACCCATAAGAATTGTTGGATTGATTTTATTCATTGTGGGTAAGTCTGTAATGACTTCTTTGTATATAACCCGAAGATGAGTACGGGTAGATAGACTTGACCCTAGAGTGTTGGTTGGTTGCCTAAGTTTCAGTTTGGTCGACGATAATAGTCAGTTGTTAAACTTGGAAATAAGTTCATGAGATTCTGGTAGCGTCCCATGTCCCTTAGATTGGTCGGATCATAGATTACCCCTGATAAGATAGAGTCCCTATAATAAGAATTGGTTACCCACAGGATAAGAGATATGTATGTCCCTAATTGCTATCCATCTCAAATGAGTTTGCCAAATGTCTAGTTTAGCTTAGAATAGTTGACCGTAGAGACTTGACTGATGCCTAAGTTGACTATTGGAGACCCTTAGGATGTCCCTATTGATGTTGCATGGGTATAATCGGAATGAGTGAGATATGTCGTGAAGTAAACTTCAGAATGGAGTAGAGATTGGGAAATTTGATGTTATAATGTTGGATGGAATGACAAATCATATTGATTTCAGAACTTGGTTGCCTTTATTTTGAATGTCAAAATTTGGTTGGATTTGATTGGTTGGTTGAATCATATTGAGCTGCACAAAATGGAAGGTAGTTGCTTTGAGATAGTCGAAATAATTTTATTGATGGATAATCAGATCAAAATTGAAGATAAAGTGTTATATGGGATGGGATAGTGCATGTTATCGAGATCGATGAGAGCGAATACAATTTTAAAATAACCCTAATAATTAATGTTGCTGGAAATAAAAGTTGTATATTCGAGATGATAATATGTTGGCTTGATTAATGTGAGAAAATTTTGAGTACATCGAGAAATTTTATTAGGAACGATGGTATAACTTTGAAGATGGATCATAATAGAGAAATTTTGCAATTAAAGTGTATGGATGCGAACGATAATGGGTACATGATTTGATCGATAAGAATCATAGTGTCGAAATAAAACTGTGGCTATTAGCTTTATCAACTTTGGTAGGGTGAATGACAGTTGACGTAAAAGGGAACTCTGGATTCGTTGGAAAACTTGATATTACTAAGATGAAACACTTCAAAAATTTAGTTATAGTTGTAGGAAATGACTCAAGTTGGAATTGGAAACATTCATTGTGTTAATAGTTGGTTGGGAGATTGAATAAATGAGTTGAGACGGTATAAGATGTTCAAGAAGATTTGCTAGCATTCGGGAATGAAGTTACACCTGTAGCTCGTTCGTTTTCTGTGTCACTGAACTTGGTTGAAATGCATATATTTCTGGGATGCCTAAAATATGTGTATGATCCAAACTAAGTGGTATGCTAAATTCAAACGATGCCACAGGAGAGAATTATCATGTGCTAAGAAATTGTACGAGTGTTGAAGGAAAGAACATGGATGGTAAACTATTTCGAACCAAATTTGAATGTTGTGGCAAGATGGTACATCGTTTGGAATCAATCGAGACCTGATAGAGAAATGTTAAATAATGCATGTTGATTATGGGAAGTTTCATAAATTCAGTTGAAGTTATGGGGATGAGTTTAGCTTAAGTTTTAAGGACAAAATTTTTTCTGAGTGGTATATTATGTAGTGCCCCGATCCACATGGTGCATTATAATGGCTGGTAGGTTTGATGAAGCCTTGTTAGACTTGGGAATATGCGAAAGGATCGCTCGGAAGGCTATGCGATCGTGGCAGGATCGTCCTATAAATATGAGTAGTATTGAGTCCTTCGAAGATCCTTTAGCTCTACGCTTAATAAAAAAAATTGTATGCTATATTGGCTTGCTGAGTTGCTAAATATTATCTTATATGGAACCCAGAAAGATAATAAAAGATAATTAATCACATGACCCAAAAACTATTGGAAATTATTTCATGAATTGTATGCTTGCGTGCTATTATAATAAAATACATGACAAATGAAGCAAAAGTCCCAAATACTTGGGCGGTGTGTATATTGAGACTCAGTTCGATGAATGTATAGTAACACAGATGTTAAGTCCCAAGAATCGAGCGGTGAGTACATTGAGTTTTGGTAGGAAAGATGTATGGTATCAAAGAAGTGGGAAGAATGATTAAGTCCCTAATTTGGACAGATAAGTCCCTGGATTGGGCAGTTGGTATTTGTAAGCTCAACTCAATGCAAATGTGGCTAGATGGATGGAAATGATTGCTTATTTACGTAGTTTTTCTTATCATGCATTATATGCTTTCTTCATAGATAAGTTGCATATACTTTCATGGTCATGGACAACTTGTGCACAAGGTTGTTCCTCGAACCGTACTCCGAAGCCACGAATACGATTCATCCTAGGGGAATAAAGGATGGAGTCGACGTACTGACATCAGGATTTTGGAACTTTCAGTGGAGCTTTCTACCTTGCATTGAATGGGCACCGAAATTCTATAGTGCTGAAATAGTAGCACGGTGATTCAAAAATCTCCCATGGGCTCGCAATGTAAACCCCATGGGTTTTAGGGTTTCTTTAAAAAAAAAATTAAATGAATTATTTTCAATAAATAAATTTATTATAATTAGTTTGATCATCAGATGCACTTCCCTGTGACATTGATTTTTGGAGCACCAGGGATGTCAATCTCTAAAAACTTCCTTCAGGAGTTTTATAGTAGGCAAGATTATCTTCATTTTGATATATCATGTCCCACTCAAACTTGTTCTCTTGTATTCTATTTATATCATACAACTTTCTGGTCAATTTAGGCCATTTGACCACCTACAGTAAAGCTTGACCTAACATCCAATTTATTTTGGGGCTCGACATCGATCCAATCTAATCGAACTAATATATGGCTTTGACCTATTTTGAGTCTACTACACACATGATACTTGTTTGCCATCCAATTGAGCTCCCGTATGCTATTATTTTATCAATGACCATAATTGATCTAAATTATAGTCATGATCGCACCAAGCACGAGCCTAACCCAATCTAACCAAAACTACCCCCTCTTACAATAAATTTTGTTTTACCTAAATGATTTAAAATTTTATATTAACTACTATTGTACTTAGACGTGAAATGCTTCACTGATGACTAATCTATTTTATACATGTTTCCTTTAATAAACTTTAGCTTAGTTGTTAAGATTTTTCCTACCTTAAAATTTTTTAGTACTAGGTTAATAATTTAAATAAATTCCTTTTTGGGCTTTCAAGCCCATGTGTATATATTATACATATTAGGTTGGGGCTCTCAAACTATTGTAATTATTAATAAGCCTCATGCCATTTTAAATATAGTTTCCCTTGGACCTTAATTTATAAAAGAAGTAAATATAAAGACCATGTATTACATATATATACATGTGGTATAATCGTATAAGGTCAAGTCCATATATATATGTTAATCATAGCTAGAGCTCAACCAAAGCCCATGATACAGCCCTTCTCAATAGTTTTGATTTTTATTTCCTTGACCCATAAACCCATATAGGTAACACTTATTTGTATTGGGCTAAGCTATAACACAAAAAAAATATTTGGGGTAGGCAATTTGAATCCATATATATTTTTGTGCTACTTTCTATGGCTTCAAAGCCATATATGAATCCTATTATTTGATATGGGTTCAACCATTTAAATGTTAGCTGCTTGAACCCCAACCCGACCATCCCTTTTTTAACACTAGGTTTAACAGTGTGCCTTCTCCCCCAACTGCTCGCGTGCGAGTATAGTTCCTCGGCGCCCCTGCCATACCCACAGAAGCACAGGCATGCGACGACCAAGCTATTCTCCTGTCCATATATCATATACTCCTTAAACCCTAGTCGCAAGATGTTTTTCGCCTCTCTTTCATCCTCCTACACCATCTTATCATGCTACCCTAACTGCTGCCGGTCGACACCCCCCCGATACCTCGCACATAAGCTAGCTGCAATCGTAGCGACACCGCTAGGACGGCGGCCTCCCCGCACACATATGATGGCGACCGAGCGTAGACAGACGCGGCATACGCGCACTGAAGCAACAGCAGCCGCAGCAACCCCGACGAAAGCACAGCTCCGAAGCAGCCAACGCCGCTGCCAACCGCTGCGAAGACCACACCCCTATGACCGCCGGACCCTGACGACCTCCCCTTGACATTCTCCTTCCTCTCCGACGCGATACACAAGCTATTCGTGCATTTTGTACAAAAACCCGTCGTGATGCGCATGAATTCAATTCCAGGATTGCGTTTCATCGCAGCAACTTTGGATATGTTTCTAGAAAATTCGACCGTTGGATCGTCGATCTAATTCTTTTATCTCAATCTCGGTTTAGACCCCTTAACTTATCTAAAATTTTAACCGTTATTCAATCGTTTGGTAGATCAAAACTGACCACCAAGTTGACCGTTTAAATTGTATTTATTTTAGACAGCTTCATAGAGTCAACTTAATAGATTTGTTTCTTCGCCATTGTAGCTTCGTTTGATGTACCGCCAGTTCCTTTCCACCGCAGGTATAGCCACCTTTATGTCATAAAAATTTCAGCTTCATCGGACGTCGTTTGGTTGGTTGAAATTAATGCCAAAGTTAGCCTCTCAAAACCGTAAAATCCAACTTATAAAATATCAATTTTGAACCCGGGACTCCGTATTCTAGTTCTGACGCTACCAGTGGACTTGTGGCGTCATTCTGGTTAAAATTCATATATAATTTGCTGAGTTTGGAGGACATGGGTCCCAGAACGCATTTATATGCAAACTAGATCCCGAAATCCGGATCAACGAGTCATTTTGAGATTTGCTCATCGAAATCCAATTTCGGATATACCGTTGGGTTTATATCGTCATTCTAGACTCGTGGACATATAATTTGGTTGGTTTAGTAGACTTTTACTTTGATACATTTTTTGGTGCAAAGCATGTCCAACGACGGACATTGTTTTGATCGAAAATTATCGTTTTGCTTCTCTATCAAAATTAGATTTATGGATAGACTATTCTAGCTAATTTGACCATTCTGGACACTTTGATAATTTTTTTTCATCATCCGATGACGTCTGTAGATTTTTTCTTTATGTATCACCAATAATTATAATTAATTCCTATTTATGTTCATATTTCGGAATTCGTGCGTCAAAATTGAGATCAGTCGATTCCAGTGATCTCACATCGCTAAAATTGACTAATTGACTATGTGGATCATTAATATAAGATTGTTAACCTTGCGTTTGATCATCTTTTCTCGATTTACTGTTGTAGGTTTCGTTCTACGAATAACGAGGTATAACTTGATATTTTGAACCTATAACTTGCAATTCATATTGTTAACAAATAATGATTATAGAGGCTAGTGTGACCTAGTGCTAGATGATATAATTAAATGTGACTTAGACAACAAAGGTAATAGGTAACTAGAATGACCCAAGCTCTCTAGGTTGGAGTTATAAGTTATATGTATACGTTAGTGCGTGATATATATTTTTTTAGTGATTTGGGTTGATCGATATTTGCTTGGAGTATGGTTCTAATGGATAGTGGGGATAGACCTTGGTACTGCAGTCTCAGCATAGTTCAGACAACTCAGGCAAGTATACCTTTCCAATTTGATATACAGTATTCACATGCTTGTTTCCTTATCAGTCTTTCACTTGGATATACTGCTACATTATTCACATGCTCTTTTTTGTATACTTTCATGACTACACCTACTGGCATATGGACATGATAAATAGATTCACATTGCATGGCATATATGATGGAACTGGGGATTCCTAAGACCCTTACTTTGGTGTGCATATTGATCGATAGAAAGTTAAACAGATTTAATTCGTGTTCTAACCCTTCATAGGCGGAAACTAGGGTTCAAGAATTATACCTGCAGTGGAAAGAAGACAAGTAATTCCTGGCAATCTCAAGCGAACGACCCCTAGATCTTCTACACGTGTTCCTTCCTTGAGTTGGACGTCGTGTGGACGACGATCTTCCAACCTTTTCTTCTCCTTGGCAGCCCTCTCTTTCTCTTCTTACGTGAATCACGAATATAGAGAAAGTTTCAGATTTCTGATCAGTAATTTGGCGGCCAAAGAATAGAGGATATATATAGGCTACGACATGGACCATGAGGAGAAATTAGGGTTAGGCCTCCTAACGGATCTGGATATCCCGTGTTCAGCCCGAACACACAATCCAGGCCCATTAACAATAGCTCGGTCCACTAATGAGCTATTGTTGCACTACCTCCCTAATCCTAAATTATGTTTGTGGGCTTCTTTTATTATATGCTCATTTGGCTCCCCATGTTAAGATATCGTATGTCCGTCGATCAAATTAAGTTACTGACAACTATATTGATTCGACATCTTTTATCCTTAACTAGTACCGCTCAACTTTATTTGTCATGTCGGATATAATCCACCTGTAGGGTATACATGACAATCCTTATGAGCACCTTAAGGGGACATCATCAACCCGATGTATCGGGACATGGATTTTATTTATAATCAACAGCCCATCATACATACAATGTTATTACCCAATTCATAGAGGTTGTTCATCCATAATTAATCTCACTCTTTCATGAGTCAAAGTAATGGACACTGTATATACATGTTTGTTATTATATCCGGATTAAGAGCACAAGCATTCATAATAACAGAGGTGTTTGTTCTCTTATGTAATTAGTACAAAGAGAACAATGTCAAGTGGTCCTGTTCAATACACACAAAGTGGACTAGTGCAAACCTATAGTCAAGATAGACTAATACAAGATTACACTACAACCTTTCCAATAGATTGTCCAAGTCTATCTAGGTTGTGAACTATTTATATACGCCATAGGAAACTGATAATATGATCTTCTGTGTGACACCACACAACATATTATCTACAATATAGAATATCAGACATTTGCATTAACACTTGCAACAAATACAATATGCAAATAATTGCCCATATAATTCTCATTCAAAATTTAAAAAAATAAGGTTACTACAAAAGTGATGCTTTTAGTATATAACCCTAACAATCTCCCACTTATACTCAAAGCATTGCTTTTCAGTATACTCTTACAAATCTCCCACTTACACTTAAAGCCATGCTACTACACATATGACTCCCATTCCTTCAACATGACTATCAAAAGCCTTAGCTGGTAAGCTCTTTGTAAAGGGATCAGCTAGGTTGTCGGCTGATGCTATCTTGATCATAGCAACTTTTTCTTTATTTACGAAATCTCGTATCAGGTGGTACTTGCGCTCAATGTGTTTACCTGTCTTATGAGCTCGTGGTTCCTTCAAGTTTGCAACTGCACCACTATTATCATAATAAAGTATAGTAGACTTAGGCAAACTAGGTACCACATCCAAGTCCAACAGAAAGTTTCTGAGCCAAACCGCTTCTTTGGCTGCCTCAGAGGCTGCCACATAATCGACTTCCATGGTGGAATCATCAATACATTTTTGCTTGATACTCCTCCACACAATGGCTCCACCTCCCAAAGTAAACACATAACCTGAGATAGATTTCCTGGAATCCCTGTCTAACTGAAAATCTGAGTCTGTATACCCCAAGGGAACTAAACTATCTTCCTGGTAAACTAGCATATACTCTTTAGTCCTTTTCAGGTACTTCAAAATATGCTTTACGGTGCTCTTGTCCTTGGTTAGACTGATATCTGCTGACTATGCCTACGGCAAAGCAGATGTCTGGTCTCGTACATAGTATTGCATACATTAAGCTTCCTACTGCTGAAGCATAAGGAACTGCCTTCATGTTCTCTCTCTCTTTAGGTGTCCTCGGACACTGCTCCTTTGATAAAGCAATTCCATGTCTGAAAGGTAAGAAACTTTTCTTAGAATTTTGCATAATAAAACGAGTTAGTACAGTATCGATATATGAAGCTTGGGATAAGCCCAACATCCTTTTCTTGCGATCTCGTAGAACTTTGATCCCAAGGATGTGACCTGCTTCTCCCAAGTCCTTCATATCAAATTGTTTGGATAACCATACCCTTACATCAGATAACACCTTCACATTGTTTCTAATGAGCAAGATATCATCCACATAAAGTACTAGGAACACCACCACGTTTCCGTCACACTTTCTGTATACACATGATTCATCCTGACATTTATCAAATCCATAGAATTTTATCACCTGATCAAAACATATGTTCCAAGATCTGGAAGCTTGCTTAAGTCCGTAAATGGACTTCTTGAGCTTACAAACAAGATGCTCTTGGCCATTTTCAATGAACCCATCTGGTTGCTTCATATAGATGTCTTCCTCAAGACTTCCATTAAGGAAAGCTGTCTTGACATCCATTTGCCAAATCTCATAGTCGAGATGAGCTGCAATAGATAAAAGAATCCGGATAGACTTAAGCATGGCTATTGGAGAAAAGGTTTCCTCATAATCGATACCCTCTCTTTGAGTAAAACCTTTTGCTACAAGCTGAGCTTTAAAAGTTTCAACCTTACCGTATGATCCTCTTTTTCTCTTATAGACCCACTTGCATCCAATGGCTTTTACACCAACGGGTTGTAGAAGTTCCCAGACCTGATTAGAATCCATAGATTCTATTTCAGATATCATTGCTTTTTGCCAAGACTCTACATCTTTATCTTGTAGTGCTTCATTGTAGGTACATGGATCATAATCTTGTTCCTCAGGAACGAAGTCTGACGACTCTCCCAAGAACATATATCTATCAGGTTGTATCACAACCCTCCCACTACGACGAGGCACTATCGGTTGTGGTGTAATATTTGTGACACGTTGTGCAGTTATTTGTGGTTCATCCTCTTGTACTGTTGGTGCTGAAGTACTTGGTATCTCACTTCTCAGTTCTTTTAGAACAACTCTACTTGTGGGTTTATGGTTCATCACATAGTCTTCCTCTAAGAATCGAGCATTGGTGCTAACAATGACCTTCTGATCCTTATGACTATAAAAGAAATCTCCTTTCTTTCCTCATGGATAGCCTACAAACAAGCGTACTTCTGTACGAGATTTCAACCTATCTGCTTTCCCATTCAGCACATGTGCTGGACTACCCCAAATACGAACATGTTTCAGACTAGACTTACGCCCAATCCACAGCTCTGTGGGAGTAAGAGGTACTGACTTAGAAGGAACCAAGTTCAAAATATAAGCTGCAGTCTCTAAGGCATATCCCCAAAATGAATCTGGCAAATCCAAATAACTCATCATTGATCTAACCATCTCCATAAGAGTTTTATTCCTTCTTTCGGCTACACTATTCTGCTGGGGCGTTCCAGGTGCAGTTAATTGGGATGCAATCCTAGCCTCTGATAAATAATCCCTAAACTCTCCAAAGAGATACTCGCCACCACGATATGATCGTAATGACTTGATATATTTTCCATAACGTTTCTCCGTTTCAGCCTTGTACTCTTTGAATTTCTCAAAGCACTCAGACTTACGGCGCATCAAATAAATGTGTCCATACCTTGAATAATCGTCAATAAATGTGACAAATTATTCAAAGCCACCTCTAGCTTGGATAGTCATGGGTCCAAACAAAACAGAATGAACCAATTCCAACACATCTTTGGCCCTATACCCCTTTGCCATAAAAGGCCTTTTGGTCATTTTACCTTCCAAGCAGGATTCACAGACTGGTAGTGCCTCCACTTCCAATGAACTCAAAAGTCCATCTTCAACTAGTCTTTGAATCCTTCTTAGGTTAATATGCCCCAATCGCAAGTGCCAAAGATATGTTTGGTTCATACAAGAAGGTTCTTTTCTCTTATTTAAGTTAGATGACATATTATTCATTTCCATAAGTTACATTGTGGACAAAATAGGATTAATGACATACATATTATCAACCAATGCACCAGAACAAATATAATGTTTATTTTTTCTAATAACAACATTGTCATTAAAATAAACTGAATATCCATCCTTAACTAATATAGAAACCTAAACTAAATTTCTTCTAAGTGAAGGTACATAAAGGCAATCTTTCAATGTCAAAGACTTATTTCTACCAAAAGATAAAGTAACATCTCCTAATGCAATGACCACTACTTTTGTAGCATCACCCATGAATAAGCATATCTCTCCATCACTGAGCCGTCTGGTTTCCTGGAACCCCTGCAATGTATTTCAGACATGATTAGTGACTCCTGTATCTACACACCAGGTGCCGGCAGATAACACCGCTAAACATGTTTCAACTACTAGTAAATGAGATATACCTTTTTTGTTTTCTTGTTTGAGAAGTGGACAATCAGTCTTCCAATGTCCTGACCCTTTGTACTTGAAACATTTGCCTTTCGGCTTTTTCACTGTGCCTTGAGGTCCTATGCCCTTTTTTGCTAAGTTTGCCTTTTTCTGAATTTTATTCTTCTTCTTACAGCCTTTTAGCTTAGAAGTAGAAGCCTTTTCAGAAACAAAAACATAACCACTCTGCCTAAAGAGAGATTCAGCATCCTGTAGCTCTTTTGCAAGTTCTGCCAAACTATACAACCTTTTGTTCATGTTGTAATTAAGGCAAAAATTGTCAAAACTTTTAGGCAGAGTCCCGAGAATGATATCGACCTGGGATTGCCCATCAGTTTCAGCTCCAAGGATCTCCACCTCATTCAGATGACCCATCATCTTGAGAACATGATCCCTTACTGGTGTACCCTCAGCCATTTTTGTATTCATCAAACATTTTATAGCAAACTGCCTAGCTGTTCTACTCTGATGTCCGAAGAGTTCCTTGAGATTATACATCATGTCCTAAGCTATGGCCATAGCCTGATGCTGATGTTACAGTACATTTCAAATAGATGCCAGAATGTAACACAGCGCTATCTCATCTGCCTTTTTCCACTTCTTATAAGCCTCTTTGACCTCTTCATCAGAGTTAGCATCAGGCTTAGGTGGGCATTCCTCAACAAGTACATATTTGTACTCCTCATCAGTCAAAACAATATCCAAATTACGTTTCCAGTCATTATAATTAGGTCCATTAAGTTTGTTTTCTTTAAGAATCACCATAAGTGGACTGAAAGAATCCATTTTTGAAATTCTGAGAATCACATAAATAAAATTATGTAGGACAAAAAAAACTTTTTGAATTAATTAAATATTGATTCCTTCAAAACAATAATAAGAAATTCACCAACACCTGGAACACCATGAATTTAGCATGCCACGATAGTGTGGACGTATACAAATTCATCTTTGTTCAAGTAGGTTTTTCTTATTAATTTTACTATCATGTCAACATAACTTTATGACAAATAAAATTAATATATTGGTCTTGCTCTGGTCATACAAATAATAGCAGTGACTCCGATGGGAAGGATACCATTATTTGTATCTAAGTGTATACCATTACTTAATACTAAGTCCATTACCTTGTAATGAGTTACTTCAGATGGAGAAGTGAACACATACTAGGTAACTTTCTACAATTATCCCTAAGGAAGTTTGTACTGGTGATCTATAATTATACTCATCCGATATGGAGGAAGGCACTAAAGCCAACGCACAAGTATAATTACATCACCTACAAACCAGAAATGGAGACCATATGATTTATACTAAATAAATATCCTCTCCCACTTAGTTATTTAACAATGAGGGTTTTTCTACTAGTTGATATTATGTCCATGTTGTCATTATTAATGTAGGCTTAGTTTTTTCAAAAAATATCCACACAATAATAAACATGCATAATCAGAAAAAGCAAAATGACAACAAATAAGAGAAAAATATCCAACTATTATGGTCATCTTTTCTGCTCCGTCCTCAACTATTTAACAATGAGGGTTTTGTTTTTTTTAGGTTTTGGCTGTCGATTCCTTTATCGAAAATTATCTGTCTGTCTCTAGACTGCTTAAAACCAGCATCTCGTCCGGCGTCAGAAACAACCACCACCGCCATCACGATTGATCAAAAATAATTAAAATTATATCAATCCTATGCCTCCCGAAAGAGTTCACACATAATATAGATTGAAAAATTTAAATAATAAGCACGATCAACCCTCGTGATTTTAATTCATCCACAGCAACAACAACATCCACGACATGTCCATGGTTTAAACAACATAATAAAAAACATGCATTGGACCATAATAGTTGGATCTAAGCTGCATGCAAAATCGAGTTAGAACAGATCTACATCTACCGACTATTACATAGCACAGGTTTTATTGTACAACATGGACGTATCAATCAATACGCAGATCCAAAGTGGCTCTGATACCAATTGATGGAACTGGGGATTCCTAAGACCCTTACTTTGGTGTGCATATTGATCGATAGAAAGTTAAACAGATTTAATAGGTGTTCTAACCCTTCATAGGGGGAAACTAGGGTTCATAAATTATACCTGCGGCAGAAAGAAGACAAGTAATTCATGGCAATCTCGAGCGGACGACCCCAAGATCTTTTGCATGTATTCCTTCCTCGAGTTGGACGTCGTATGGACGACGATCTTCCAACCTTTTTTTCTCCTTGGCAGCCCTCTCTTTCTCTCCTTACGTGAATCATGAATTTAGAGAAAGTTTCAGATTTCTGATCAGTAATTGGCAGCCAGAGAATAGAGGATATATATAGGCTATGGCAGGGATCATGAGGAGAAATTAGGGTTAGGCCTCCTAACGGATTTGGATATCCCGTGTTCAGCCCGAACACACAATCCAGGCCCATTAACAATAGCTCGGTCCACTAATGAGCTATTGTTGTACTACCTCCCTAATCCCAAATTATGTTTGTGGGCTCCTTTTATTATATGCTCGTTTGGCTCCCCATGTTAAGATATCGTATATCCGTCGATCAAATTAAGTTACTGACAACTATATTGATTCGACATTTTTTATCCTTAAGCAGTACCACTCAACTTTATTTGTCATGTCGGATATAATCCACCTGCAGGGTTTACATGACAATCCTTATGAGCTCCTTAAGGGGACATCATCAACCCGATGTATCGGGACATGGATTTCATTTATAATCAACATCCCATCATACATACAATGTCATTACCCAATTTATAGAGGTTGTTGATCCATAATGAATCTCACTCTTTCATGAGTCAAAGTAATGCACACTGCATATACATGTCTGTTATTATATCCGGATTAAGAGCACAAGAATCCATAATAACAGAGGTGTTTGTTCTCTTATGTAGTCATTACAAAGAGAACAACCTCAAGTAGTTCTGTTCAATACACACAAAGTGTACTAGTGTAAACCTATAGTCAAGATAGACTAATACCAGATTACACTACAACCTTTCCAATAGATTGTCCAAGTCCATCTAGGTTGTTAACTATTTATATACTCCATAGGAAACTGATAATATGATCTTCTGTGTGACAGCACACACCATATTATCTACAATAAAGAATATCAGACATTTGCATTAACACTTGCAACAAATACAATATGCAAACATTTGCCCATATGATTCTCATTCAAAATTTAAGAAAATAAGGTTACTACAAAAGTGATGCTTTTAGTATATAACCATAACAATATAGGAGACTTGATTATGATTCATTGGATATTTACTCGATAATGGATTTTCTGCGTACATGTCGATTGGACTTCTGGACTTATCATCTTCTAGAGTCAGACTGGTCGTGTCTTAGATGCAACACGGATAGTATCATTGGTGGGGAAGACGATCACTAGGCGGAGGGGCTACTTGTAGCTTTGTTAGTGATGTTGCTGCAGCTGGTGACGAGCCACTGCACGTGTATCCCTTAGAGAGAGCTCCACTCCCCGAACATTATCCTCAAGTACATCTCACCAGGTTGGATAGTCTGTATAGTAGTGGTGTTGTGATCACCCGACTACTTTTATGTTACTTGTTCCAGGATCATATGTTTACTCTCTTCACATGTTATTTATTGTACTTTATTTTGGTATGTATATTATATATCTTGCTACGTCCCACTGAGGACTTGGTTTCCTTCCAGGTGTATGCTGAGATCTAACATAGGATATTGAGGGTTACTTCTTCGGGATTTTCTTCAGGTATCATTAGTTGATGTCTTCTTGTCATTCTTCCATAGTTATTTTCTTTCAGAGTTTATAGTATTGTAGATTGGTGTTATGGATGTTGCATTGGATACTTGGATTTTTACCTCATCAGGACAACTTATACGTATTTCAGTCAGACTGGAGTCCGCTTGAATGCATAGCTGGCCATTGCCATGTAGCCTTGTCACACATATTTTAGGACTGGGGCGTGACATGGTTTTTGTGGTGGCCCATGCATGTTTTGTCTTCGTAAAGTATACGAAGTTGTAGTGGTACTTAGGATAGGTGTACTACTATGAGCCTGTGACCAATTAAAAAATAAGATTTGATGATACATCCACAACTAGGATTCTAGGTTCTCTAGGACTCTCTAACATAATCGCTCTCATGTCATATTCTTTCTCGACAAGATTACTTTTGTGTTCCATCTTTCCTATGATTTGGCTATACTTTTTGCTGTTGACCTCTTGAGTAATTCTTCTCGTTGCTTTTTGATAATTGTTGGAAATGCCTTATGGATGGGCCCAGAAAGAGTTCGAGGAAGTATAATTTTCCTTATATTATGGAATCGAGATTTTTTGCAGCCAGAGAAATACTGGCAAATCAGGACTTTAGATGACGCCATCACAGTTACATATATTTCTTGAATTCTACTTGAATCACATGCTATGCATTTTTGAGTAACCTCTTCCCCTATAATTCACTAAAAGTAGATTTTGTAAGGATCACCTGAACAGTGACAATTATGATATTGTTTCTAACAATGACTTATGCAGGCAGGATAAGTATTATAAATACACAGGGATGGCTATATGACTGTGGATAAGAATCACCAAGGGTGATAACATATATGCTGGCTATGAATAACATGCATTCTTTACTTCTGTCGGATATAAACTACTAATCGACCCTAAGGCAACGAGAAAGACCACTCTTAATAATGTTTGTATAATATGATTACTTAGTATTGTCTTCTTAGGTGAGTTGGTCCAGCACCGGTCGGCATCGATAAATCGGATGGGTATGCAGAAGCTCTTTTTGTAAGGCGATGTCTTCTGCTATATGGCACATAATGTATAGAACATTATAACTCAGATGAACTAGTGAGATTATAAGCCAAGTCGACAAGTTCATTGTAAGCCAAGTCAGGATGTTCGGTTGTAAGCCTAAGTGGCAAATAATTCAGTTGGCTATCCAAGAGCCGTTGTAATTGTAGAAGCTCAAAAAGTATAAACATTACCATACGCTACTCATAAATGGCGCTAGGAACCAAATCATCATGACGCTGGTCATCAGATGGCGCATGAAATCAGTAGGCGCTGGACCTAAGTAGCTCTGGCCGCCACATGGCAAGCTTCCTCAAGAAGTCAAAATAGTTGTCATTATGACTGACAGCACGTCAGTCGAGGAAATTTATTCGAATCCTGAGAGCGAGGTGCTCAAGAAGATTGTGCAGATTTGTCATAATGATTGACATCTGCCTTGTGCCGTTTGCATTTGGCGCGAGATAATCAATATCATTATATTAAGCAGAGGCCATTAAACAGCAAGTAGCGCCTAGCGTCATTCAACAGTTGGCGCTATCTGATCAAATCATCCAGAAGCAGTTAGATGATGTGGCGCGCAGGTCAATAATCTAGAAGAATATACATATGACACTGCGCACGACCAAGCGCATCTCTCTTACAAAATGCCATGCATCATATACAGTTAAGTTAACCATTCGCGCAACTGGGTGAATGGCACGCCAATTATAGAATGCACTAATCAGGATAACTACTTAGCAGTTATCTCTAAACTCCATAAATAGAGTTCCAAATCACTTCACAAGCATCACTAATGATCATAATCTCCTGAGCACTTGCTGCAGCACTCTCCAAAGGCTTTCTTCTTCGACATCGCATCGTCCAAGGGATAAAGTGATCGTCTTCTGATCAAATTCCTATAATTGTACTTCCCCAGAAATCAAATCGTACTCTTGTACCTTTTTTAGTTTGTAATCAAACTATTTTTGTTTTTGTAAACAAAATGGTGACTCTGCTGGGGACGACTTTCTCCTCCGACGAGAAAGTGACAACTCAATACAATATTGCGTCGGTCGGTACGATGCAGAAGACTTTTGGTCGTGAAAGTCGACCAAACTGCCTACGAAGCTATGATTGGCGCAGGGGGTGCCAGGCGTGCCACCACTATTGCTGCCAAGAACAAGGCGCAAGCTGTATGGACTCTAAAGTCCTCCACTGCACCAATCATGACTCATGCACCAACCAAGGAGAAAAGCTTTGTAACTATTTCTTCTTCCTCACCAATTCTAAAATTAGTAGAGGGTGTGCCAGTCATGGCCTTAGCGCCAATCAAGGGATAACGCCATATGGCTACTCCCTCTTCCTCTCCAGTTCTAAACTCGGTGGAGAGTGGACCAACCACTGCCTCTGCACAGAACAAAGGAAAATGCACCATAGCTAATCCTCATTCCTCCCCAGTCCTAAACTTGATGGAGAAGTTACATATCACTGCTTCTATGTAGAATAATGGAAAGCGCCCTATAACCTTTCCTTATTCTTCTCCAGTCTTAGACTCGAGAGAAAATGTATTTGATCGCGCCTCTGTGTCAGTCAATGCTCAAGCACTTCTGAGTAGAAACTCTACTTCTCTTGACATAGACAATCAAATCAATTACAAGAAAGTAGGTGCTACTCAAAGTTCACTTCCTACTGCCCATCTGTGCCGTACAAAACGTGTTGGAACAGGGTACACAGAACAGTAAGGCATCCTGCCCATTCCTCATCCAACTGGCCAGCGCCAACGAAGCCAGAGCTAGGATCTTCCTACCCTGCGCATATCAAGAATGAGACAGGAAAAACTGAGGGTATCTCAGACAGACAGCCAGGTGGCGCATAACTCTGACATGCACACCTATCTTATCCAACATAGAATAGCATCAACTTCATCAAGTCTGCACCAAGCACAATTTGTGCCACCTACTAAATTTTGCACAGTGAAGGCTTCTCAATTCAAGAATCCTCTCACCAATGCCAATGAACCTAGTATTTCTCTGTACACACAGGAAACAAGGCATCTTAAGAACCGAAACCAAGTTCCTAATATAATCAAGGAATATATACCTCCAACTTCTCCTTATCCTGTCACTGTAACTGATCTCCACGAACTTCTTATACAAACGCGGAAGATCGCAGGACCATCTCATCCACTTGTAACTCCACATCAGAAACAACACTGTAATCATCACCATGAAGTAGTGATCAAATGTTGTTGTCAATCAGCTAAACGGTCTATCTTCGACCATTTGAACTACACTCAGACTCCTGAACTCATTATGGTGGATGAAGAAGAATTGCTATATGCTTCGGTCAACATGACGTCCCAAAGTACTGGAGAAGAAAACGTCCAAATATCCAAGACGTAATGTATCTCATAACCCAGTCAACAATACATTGATCGTATCCGTGACTCTAGCGAAGGGATCTACCAAATACAAGGTCAAGAGAACGAGAATTACTCGGTCAAAGGAATCTTCTCAATCCTTTTCTTGGAGATGCCCTCGGTTAAAGGAATCTTCTTACCGACCAAGAACAATTGGTCAAAGAAATCTTCTTGATTATGACCAGGAAACAATCGGTCAAAGGAATCTTCTTTTCGACCAAGAAACAATCGGTCAAAGGAATCTTCCAGATTCTGAACGAGATCTTCGCGGTCAAAGGAATCTTCCCACTCCTCATCTTGGGGGTAGTTCCTTGCATGACTTCGATGCCGATAGCGAGAGCTCCGATCGGACTGTCTTTTCCACCAGTTCATCTTCGGTGGCCAGAGAGGTGACTGCCTATGTCACCAATGAAGAACAGAATGCGTCCAGCTCCGACAATCAGAAGCAGCGAATTGCTGCTTTAGAGGCCAACTTAAAAAATATGGCCGAAATGGTTACAAATATGCATGCTGTGATCATAGCACAACACACTATTCCACCGGTTGCGGATCAAATTCTAACCCAAGAATACATAACAGCATCTGCACCTATCAACACTGGTCTGGGGGTACAATCTCCTCTCAATGCTACCATGCCAGCTCAAGCTACTCCAAGTCAGTCTGGTGCTGGGGGTGGTACTTATCATGCAGTTCTACCTTCTAACACATCAAACCAATCTACTGCTCTTCAAGCATCAGAAGATCCTCTTGAGACAGTAAAGCTTCTGCGTAATCAGTTTGAAGCCTTTAAACATAAGGACGGTCTACAAAAGTTAGGGATCAAACAACCTTATCTTGTAGAATGGAAGGAAGTCCCGTTTCTACCTAAGTACAAGCCACCAACCATCATACTGTTTGACGATAGCCTATCTTCGAGTTAGTATCTCAACCATTTTGAGGCAATGACTGATCAGCTCCAACCGAACGATGCTCTACTCACTAGAGTATTCGTCGGGTGCTTGGCGGGTGTAGCCTATGACTGGTATCGTAGCTTGCCATATGGCAGCATAACATATTTTATAGGATTTAAGAAATGTTCCTGGAATGGTTCTATAAGGGAACGAATGACATGACTATGTCGGCCTTCATCAAAATCAAACAACGGCCTAATAAAACTGCTGAACGTTTCATAGAGTGCTTTCGTCGCGAGGCACTCAAAATACCTCTGGGTACTCCAGATGGATTGACTATAGATACATGCAAATCAAACTTGTTACCTATAGTCAGCATATGGGCCAGACCCACACAATTCCAAGACTGGCCCTCCTTTATAGTAAGTGATAGGGCAGCCGAGGATAGTACGGATAAATTCAAACAACTGGGCATCCAGATGCCTAATCTTCATAAAGATGAACATTCTGCAACCAATAGCAGTGGTCGTCAGAACAACAGCAAAGGCAAAGAAGCTTTGGCCATCAATATGGGTTAAACAACACCTATCGCGACGACACGCCTACAGAGAGCACCGCATCCTAAGGAGGAATATTCCTTTGACGAGGACGACATTATGAGCATATTTGATTATTGGATCAAAAGTAACAAACTTTAACTGCCCAAAGCTAAACAGCCAGATGAAGTAGGTAAAATTTATAATTGCAAATATTATGTACATCACAGGTTCTTGGAACATCCAACCAGAGTATGTTATGTACTCAAAGGAAAGATCCAAGAACTAATCAACACCAAGGCAATCACTCTCCAGCAAGATGAAAAGACGGTGAGTGCTAATGTTATCTCTCTGTAATTCGACAACTTTTCTGCTCAATTAGTACAGGACGGTACGTCCCTATTCCAAAAGCTACCCTGGAGATCGTCAACCTTCCACCAACATGAAGTGACAATCTTGTACCCTAGTTAATCGACAAAGGGGAAATCATGTTGATTCACCCCGATTTGGTTGTCAACTTTGAATCAAAGACACTTGCTTCCTCTACCAAGTCAAGAAAGGCAACCAAGTACGAGTCATGTCATATGACATTATTGGGCGTACACCTTCCATCTTTGGATGCTACATTCATTCTAGCGACGATTTTACCTCCTTCCGAAATAGTGATACCAAAACCGAAAATCAATTAGCAGCCAGAATTCTATCGATACAGTGAACAATCCCGCGAACTGATGACTAAGATATGATATTATCTACAAAAAGCCCCCGGCTTGAAAAAGGGGAAAGGTTTTTCTATACCTTTTTCTCTATGTCTTCAACACAATCAATCCCGTGTTGGCCTGGAATTCTGGACAGATCCTTCATCTCTCCAAAAGAAGTCTTCTAGAAGCAAGACTCAGATGAAGGACTGCAACATGGTTTCTTTTGCACCGGTTTAGGAAGAAAAAGCCATGACTGGTACCAGATCTGGGAAGCTCTATCTCAGAGACTATCTAGAAGGACAAGAGAATACAGTCACTCATCCTCCAGTCTTTGATGCCCCTCCAGCATCTTCTTTACTGGCTGTTAATATTCTTTCGGTGTCAGTACCCCAAACGGAACCTGTTCCTCCTAAACCAACAGCAGCTGACAAAGGCAAACATCCAGCTAACTTTGATAAAATATTGAAGAAAACTCTATCTCATGGACTCGAAAAGCCATATAACTTTAACATATTGGCTCAACTAGCCAATACTCCGGCAAGGTTATCAATTTTCTAACTCCTGCTTCTCTCGAAGAAAACTCGAAAAACATTAAGTGAAGCCTTGATACAAGCTGACGCTTGTCTGGCCCATCTTAAGAAACCGAACGAGGAACCAGAGGCATGCTCTCACTGTCAAAGTATGATGGAACTGATTCCCAATATCATCTTCACTCAAGATGATATGCTTTTGGAGGACAATCGACATGACCAACCTCTCTACTATACGGGATATGTCGATACCAAGAAGGTCGATCGCATTCTAGTTGACCCAGGATCTGCACTCAGTATTATGCCAAAGACTCTATTGGATGCGTTTAAGATCCCAGTTCATAACCTCTCTACAACAATCATGACTATTCTGGGGTTTAATTCCAAGAGAAGCGAACCGTTGGGAAAGATTCGCCAAAAAGTTCAAATTGGAAATCTTCGTACGAAGGTCACCTTATATATGATTGACAATCACATCTCCTACAACGTCATATTGGGAAGACCGTAGTTGCATGAACATAATAACGTGCCATCTACTCTCCATCAGTGCTTCAAGTATGTCGATGACAATGGAGAAGTACGGACGAAAGTGGCTGATCTTAATCTATTCCGAGGCATCGAGGCATATTTTACTGACTCCAGAATGTATAAAGAGGAGTTCATGAAAGTCGTACTGGCCATGGGCACTGAAGAAGACCCGAAAGAGAGTCCGAATAATGTCCTGGTAATTTCGGTCAAAGGATGACTTATCGTCCTTCGTCTTCTCATAGGTTGACCATCAATCACTCTCTTTCTATTAAGCATCCTCATGCTGAAAAGATGGAGCATAGGGAGCTCACCTCTTCTGAGCCTCTTGCTATCGACCTTCATCGTAACATGCCTTCTTCTTCTCCTCCTCTTGTTAACAATCTTAGCAAGCCATCGGCTAAGGTCAAGAGTACTATTATAAACGATGATGTAAATATCAATAAAGTAGCATCTCCTTTGTAGTACATTGATGTCAATCATTACACACGACGTTATTTAGAAATCTTGGATAACTTCAAACCCCTTACATTAGGAGCAGTTCAACCTCTTCAAGATGAGGTATCACTTGAATCAATACAAGATTCATTCTTCCTAGTTCCCTTCTGGAAGAAAGATGAACATCCTATCCCCTTCAGCAAAGGGTTGAATCAAAAGGCTACATCCGATAGCGAATCCAAAAATGACGACAATAGACGACTTCAACTATGTCGTTACAATCAACAATCTAAGAACATTATCCCAAAGATGGACTACAATTTCAAATCCGACCTCAACGGTGGTAGGGATTGCGAACGCCAATTCGTATACCTGCTCCAAAAGGAAAATTACTGTAATATTATAACAAAACTAAGCGTGTCACGACCCGCACCCTAGAGTAAGGGCACGAGACGTGGGTATGTCCAGCCTACGCCGCAGTGTCGGCGGTAGAACGCTGTCCTAGGTCACAACATCTAACAGTTGAAGGTAATAATAGTTATACTCCCCGAATGGGGGTGACATAACAGAAATATAAACTCAACCACAGCTAAGGTAGAACAGGTAAGATGGAATGATAATGAAGATAAAATATGATAATATCTAGGAAAGAAACATCACAGAGATACAACCAGAATTCTAAGTGTCTATAATAAATACATGCCTCAGAGTATCTCAAAATCTAATACAGTAATCCAGGTAAGTAAAGACAGTCCTAGTCTAAGGGAGTGTCATCTACTGCTAGTGGATCCTGCTGCTGATCCAAGTCCAGGCACTCGTCTAGTGTAGCACCGTAGTAAGTAGGGCAGAACGCCTCAGCCTCGTCCTCTGTAATATTTTAACAGGTCCAGTCAGGACAGGAGCGAGCACAGTACATCTCAACAAATCATAGCAGGCCAGGATATATAATCATGCTAGAGAGTAAGATACAAGAGACTGAAGAATAATATGGTAAACAGGAAAGACTATAAATAAATAGCTACAGTATAATAGAGAACTAATAGTGTCTAGTGATTCAGAGCACAAGATGGTTATGTAAACGGCACGATGTTATACACGAGTAATCTACAGAGGTTGTACACGAGTAATCTACTAGATTGAATACATAACCACTTCTACTCCCCCGCCCCAATCAATGCACAAGGATCTGGCTAAGTTATGTTATTGTACACGAAGGTCATGTGAATACATGATTATACATGATTTCATACGTTTCGTACATGAATGTCACAAATACAAGGAGTACACGATGTTCACGAAAAAGTACACGAACACGAAATACCCGATGTATCCGCTAAGGGGATAATATCGCCCAACAAGATCCATATAGTACTAATCCGTGTTTCTAACGTGTCAGCATCATGTAAAGTAATCTAAAGCAGGAAATATACTCCTAATGCAGGATATGAAATGATCAGAGAATGTACTCGCCTGTAACCGGTGAATCTGAGAGAATATAGACTGTCCGAGGAGTGGTGTCTGTCTCCTATAGAACAGTACAAGTCACTATGAGTCTACAATGAAAATACGATGCAAATTAATGTATTCTACATGAAACTAGGTCAATCTAGACCAAAGTCAACTCTTGGTCAACTCTGGTCAATCCTAGAAGTCAAACTAGGTCAACCAAGTCTAATCTAGGTCTAGCAAGACTATTCTAGGTTTACTAGGTTATTCTAGGCAATACCATGTCAAGCCTACCAATACACATCTACCCAAGATTATCACTATAGCTAACAATACACACATTGGTATATAGATTATAATCTAATCTTAGAAATGCATATCCTATAGCCACTATACCACATTACCCAATACTCTATAACATAATCTATAATACACTATATCATATATACAATACATTAAGTCCTATGGTATTCCATACTCTATGACATCATATCATAACATAAATCCCACATATCATGACACCATATATATAATATATATATATTAAAATACATATACACATATATAGGAAAGCTTGTATATATATATAACAATGCTTATATATATACACACATAGGGAGTGAGGGGAAAAACGCATGAGTACATGTGTGTGTGTGTGTGTAAAGAGAGAGGCATGTTAGAGTGTTAATGAAAAGCAAACAGTGAAAAAGGAAGAGGAAAATCAGTGAAGAAACAACCAATCTTAACTAAAACTCAGATATTCAATTTTCAGGTTTACAAATGAAACAGTGCAATACCATAACTCAGGTTTTAAGAATTTCATTTCTGTGTAAAGGAAAAAAGTTTGTACATGTGCAATAGATGTGTGTGTAAGAGTGTACTAGTGAAGTAAGGCATGAGAGTGATAGATAGAGGGTGTGTTAGTGTCATAGGCATGTTAGCTTGTGTGTGAGTAATGGAGGAACAAATAGTGACAAGAAAACAGTAAGAACAAGAGCAACTGTTGTGTGTGTCAGGTTTATACTAAAATTTTAGTTTACTCAACAATCAGCCCAACATCACATTCCCAGGTTTAGAAGAATTGAAACTCAGTTAATATATTTAAATCTCAGGTTTTATGAAAAAAACTGGAAACTAAAACTCAGTTATCCCAAATCTCAGTCAAGAGATTTCCTCAGGAATCTAACAGTTAATGAACACCACTCAATTCAGTTCCTTAACTCGAATTAAATCCCAGGTTTTATGTAGAATTCAAACTCAGTTGAAGTACACATTCACAGGTTTTCAAAGAATTGGGACACAACGAAATCAATACACAATTTAAAACACACCATATCAGTTTTGAAGAGATGACAGTATTGCAAATCTAATACAAGGGAAAACTCAAGTTAATGTTCATGATCAACCCATTCTCAGGTGAACAGCTAATCAACATTTCAACAAAACAGGAAATAATCAGTTTAAGTTAACAGTTTAAAAGAATAAATCAATGCCTACCCAATTAACCAAAGACTCAAACTCACAACCCATTTCCAGGTTTGAACTTAATCTCAGGTTATCAAACTGAATCTCAGGAAATCAAGTCAGTTCAGATGAAAGAAAAACTCAGGTTTTAGGAGTTTCAGAACTAAGTCAATAAACAACCAATTCGAAACCAACCTAGTATTTAAAATCCCATTCACACAACCAAAATCCTATAATTGAATGAAATAACCTAGCTAATATGAAATGTAATATGTGGGGATCAAATACAATTGAGAATCATAACTAATAGGGAATTAAAATGGTATTGGAAAACTGGAAATAACAGTATCAGTCAGTGTGTATCAGAAAAAACACAAAAACCCCATGTTCGAAACCAAATTTTCTAAACAAAACCTAAACTAACATGTAACCTAATGTAAACAGGAATTACACAACATATATAGAATCCATTTAACAAATTTAAATATTATTTAAACTATTTAAAATCGAATACAAAGTGAACACCAAACTCGAACACTGAACTACACAGTGTACATCACTTGTACAGACCATAACTTGTCCGACACGACACGAGGACTCGTGAAACTTTACGAGCCTCGTGTCAGTCATTGACATAATGTGTGTGTTGAGTTTCGTGGGTCGAGATGCTGTATGCAACGAGCAGTTCTGCCCGAGTAGCAGGGGATGCTCCTGCCCGCGCGAGCGCGTGCACGACCGCGTGTCCACGCGCTCGTGTCGGCCCAACCCGACACGAAAACGTGCTCATTGTCCAAGATTAGCATAAGCGAGCCTAAAATGGATTTTTCCATTCAAACACAATCACAAAAATCGAACAAAAATGCCCTTTGAGGCATATCGTCGAACACCAACCTAACCGCAGTGGTACGTGTCCGATACGGACACGAAATGGGTCCAAATTCTAGGGTTAGCCTATCCTACTGTTAGGTTAGGGTTAGGACAACCTAGAAATGATTTTTAACAGAATTTAAAAGCAATAGAAGGAATTATACCTATAGGTGAACAATAGGTCAAAATCTCTAAATGGGAAGAGCTCTACAAGCCACTAAACTTTCTCAAATTGTGTGTTCCTTGAAAATACTCATCAACAACAGCAAGAATACTAACATTAGGTCCTATTGCAATTTGTTTGAAGGAATTTGGAGAAGAAATAGATTTTCTAAGAATTTACAAAGATGGGGACTCTCCTCTTCCAAATGGCAAAGTTTCCTAAAGAGGCAACCCTAATTTTTGGAGCATATAAATAGGGGGGACTGACCATAGTGGGCCGGCCATAATTTCTAGGGTTAGGGCTTGGTTCAATGGGTGTGGGCTATGGGCCATTAAGCCTATTAGTCATAAAATGACTTGTGATTTCACAAGCCATTCCTTAATCAAACTAGCTCCTATTTTCACCAAACTAATCCCAATGAGCTAAACCTCACTAACTTAAGTCAACCTAGGTTTTCAAATCCTAATCACTTAGCCATGACCTAGGTTAGCCACTAGGTTAGTCTCCGAGGTCAACATAAGTCAAAGTCTCTAAAACACCAAAAATCAATTATTCTAAAAATTACTTAAAAATCACATTAATTATAAATAATAATATTAATTCAAATTAAATTCTAAAATTTTGAAAATGACCAAAATACCCTCAAGCTAGAAAAGTGGTAGTGACAAATCTATCCCCCTTAAAATAATTTCGTCCTCGAAATTTAAAGGCGAAACTAACTGCTAAGAAGGACAGAAAAGTATACCTCAAGGTCCAAAAAGATAGGGGTACCGCTCGCGCATCTCATCCTCCTGCTCCCAGGTAGACTCTCCTGGAGAATGATGCCTCCATGCGATGCGTACCAATGGTATCACCTGGTTCCTCAATACCTTCTCCCGGTGATCCAAAACCTCCACAGGCTGCTCTGGATAACTGAGAGTAGGTCCAACCTCTATCTCCGAGTGGTCGAGCACATGGCTAGGGTCAGCCACGTACCATCTCAACTGTGATACATGAAATACGTTGTGAACTTCCACTAGTACAGGTGGCAAGTCTAGCCTGTATGCCACGTCACCGACTCTCCCACTGATAACGAAAGGGCCGATGAAGCGCGGGCTAAGCTTCCCACCTCCACCAAAACATATCGTACCACCAGTCGGAGATCATATCTGCAGAAAAAACCATGTCTCCAACCTAACCACAAGCAAGGTCTCAAGTTACTAAAAATCAAACATGATCAATCAAACAAAACAAAACAAAAATATACCCTACTTCTAATCCTATCTCTAAATCTGTACCTCGAACTCCAGCGGCCTCCGATGGCTATCGGCCCAGTGCCGATGTCTGTCCTGCACCATGCGAAGTCTGTCCCTGATGAACTTCACCTTCTCGGCTGCGTCAACAACCATCTCTGGTCCCAGTAAAATTCGCTCTCCAACATCATCCCAAGACAAGGGTGTACGACACCTACGCACGTACAGAGCCTCAAACGGTGAGATCTCAATGCTGGCTTGATAACTGTTATTTTAAGCAAACTCTACCAAATGCAGGTGATCCTCCCAGGAACCTCCAAAATCCAGGACGCACGTCGGCAGCATATCCTCAAGGGTCTGAATAGTCCTCTCTGACTGTCCGTCCGTCTGGGGGTGGTATGTAGTATAAAACTTAAGCTGAGTGCCCAAGCTAGTCTGCAGACTCCTCCAGAAATGAGAAGTAAAGCGACTATCCCGATCTGAGACTACACTGACGGAAACTCCGTGAATCCTGACTATCTGCCTCATATACAACTCCGCGAGCCTCTCCGTAGACGTGCCCACCTTGAATAGCAAGAAGTGGGCCGATTTGGTCAACCTGTCAACGATGACCCAAATTGCGTCTTTCTCTCCTGGTGTACGCGGCAACCCCGATACAAAATCTATGGTAATATGTTCCCACTTCCACTCTGGAATGGATAACGGCTGCAATAATCCTCCGGGCCTCTGTCTCTCTGTCTTGACCTGTTGACAGATCAAGCATCTAGCTACGAAGTGGGACACCTCCCTCTTCATCCCGTACCACCAGACATGCTCTTGCAGATCCCTGTACATCTTGTTGGCACTAGGATGTATAGAGTACTGCGATCTGTGAGCCTCCTGCATAACCTGCTCTCTGAGCTCCCCGCTAGGCACACATAACCGATAACCGTGCCTCAGGGTACCATCCTCTACAAGTGAGAACTCAACATCCTCCACTCCTGCACTGATCTGCTCTCGGATACACCGCAGAGCCACATCATCAAACAGTGTCGCCTTGATCCTGTCCATCAAGTCCGACTGTATCTGAAGGCCCCATAACTGCATCTGCACCCCTGGCTCAATCACCTCAATCCTAAGGCTCTCCAAATCTGCAAGCAGGTGCCGATCCATAGTCAAACACATGGCTGTCGGATACCTACTCAAGGCATCGGCAACTACGTTGGCCTTTCCCGGGTGATACTGAAGTGCGATGTCAAAGTCCTTCATCAACTCAAGCCACCTGCGCTGCCTCATGTCGAGCTCTTTTTGTGTAAACACATACTTCAAGCTCTTGTGATCTGTGAAAATCTCCAACCTCTCGCCATACAGATAGTGCTTCCATAACTTCAAAGCAAAAATCATCGCTGCCAGCTCCAGGTCATGGGTAGGGTAGTTCTTCTCATGGGGACGCAATTGCCTGGAAGCATAGACAATCATCTTCCCATGTTGCTGCAAGACGCAACCCAGCCCCTTCCCTGAAGCATCACTATAAATAGTGAACCCACCTTATCATGAAGGCAATGTCAGAATCGGAGCTGTCATAAGCCACTTCTTTAACTCATCAAAAGCTGCCTGACACTCCTCTGACCAAACATACTAAGTATCCTTTCGGGTCAACCGTGTCAACGGCTCTGCAACCCGGGAGAAATCCTGCACAAATCTTCGATAATATCCTGCCAGCCCCAGAAAACTCCTGATCTCTGCCACTGAAGTCGGTGCTGTCCAAGCCTCAACTGCTACAATCTTCTTGGGGTCAACTGAGATACCATCTTCAGTCACCACATGCCCCAAGAAGTCCACCCGGTCCAAGAAAAACTCATACTTGGAGAGTTTCCCATAAAGCTGCTCCCGCCTGAGAGTCTCTAGCACTATCCGTAGATGCTCCTCGTGCTCCTCCTCTGTCTTGGAATATATTAAGATATCATCAATGAACACCACCACGAACTTGTCCAAGTACTGGTGGAACACCTTGTTCATTAAATTCATAAACACTGCTGGTGCATTGGTTAGCCCAAACGGCATAACCAAAAACTCAAACTGCCCGTACCGCGTCTTGAAAGCGGTCTTGGGAATATCCTCCCTCTTCACCTTCACCTGGTGATAACCCGACCTCAAATCAATCTTGGAGAACACCCGAGCTCCGCTCAACTGATCAAACAGATCAACGATCCGTGGCAGTGGGTATCTGTTCTTGATTGTCAGGTTGTTAAGTGCCCTGTAGTCGATACACATCCGTACCGACCCATCTTTCTTGGGTACGAAAAGTACCGGTGCACCCCAAGGTGAAGAACTCGAGCGAATGAAGTCCTTGTCCTGCAGCTCATCCAACTGCTTCTTCAGCTCCACCAACTCGCTGTTGTTCACTCGATAGAAATGCTGGGAGATCGGTTCCGCACCGGGAACCAAGTCTATCGAGAACTCTACATCTCTGTTCGATGGAAGCCCTAGCAACTCCTCTGGAAATACGTCCATAAACTCTACGATCAAGGGATGCGGTGCCACCTGCTCCTCGACTGATGCTCCATAGAAGACTCAGCCGTCCTGCTCTGCGTGCCGTCGGGTGTACTCAAACTCTGGCTCTCCTGACGCCCCGAACAAAACTCTACCCCCACGGCAATCAATACGGGCGTGGTGTCTACTCAGCCAGTCTATACCTAATACAATGTCGTAGTTCGGTAATGGCATGACTAGTAGACTCACCCCCAACTTTCGGCCTCCCAAAATGACACTCCGCCCTCTGCAAATATCACTCACGAGGATGACTCCACCCCCGGTCGTGATCTTGCAGGTCCTAGGCAATGGTTCAGAAACCAAACTGTGTCTAATAGCATACGATACTGACACAAAGCTGTGGAAGCCCTGGAATCAAAGAGTGCAAATGCTGGAAGGGAATCTAGAAGAATCGAACCTGCTATCAGCTCCCCGATGGCCTCGGCATCCTCAGCTGCCATGGCGAAAGCTCTCTCCTGCTGTCCACCTCGTGCCTGCTGCTGGTGCTGCTGGAACCTCTGCTGCTGAGTCTGCAGGGCTGGTCCCCTCTGCTGGCCTGCTGGAGCCTTGGCTGCCCCAGCTCCTCCTGGTACCGGACGCATCGACGCAACTGGACACTCTCGCATCTGATGGTCTGCTGATCCACACATCAAGCATCTGCCGAGTCTCTTTCTGCACTCGTCCCACTTGTGCCCAGGCTTCTTGTAGAAAGTACAACTAATAGCCTACTGCCTGGGTACCTGCTGCCCTCTCTGCTGCTGGTACTGCTGTACTGGCCTCTGCTGCTGATGTTGCTGCTGATACTGCTGCACTGGCCTCTGCTGCTGCTGCTGCTGGAAGTGAGGCCTCTTGGCCTGCCCCTGACTGCTACTGCCACCTTAGAAGTTACAACCCCTCTTCAGCTTCAGCCCTAGGTCGTCCTCCGCCGCCATGGCCCCAGAAAATATCTCAGCAAAAGTGGCATTCCGGTCGCTCTTAGTCAGCGACCGAACCTCTCTAATCAAACCCCGGCGAAACTTTCTCGCCTTCGTCTTCTCAGACAAATCATCAATGAACCGGGCCAATCTGCAGAACTCCCCGGCATACTCAGCTACCGTCTGGTTCCCCTGAGCCAGAGCCTCGAACTGTGCCTCGATACCTCCCAAGGCAACATCAAGAAAGAACTGCTCCTTAAAAAGCTCCTTGAACTGGGCCTAAGTCTGGCCCTCAACTCCTACCCTGGGATCTGCCTGATACCACGCTCGGGCCAAATCCTGCATCTGGCTGCCCGCCGCCTCGATCTGGAGTCGAGCTCGTATCTCTGCTAGTCGGAAGATCTCCTCGATGTGCTCTATCCAGTCGTCTGCAACATGGATGCCCTCTGTGCCGAAAAGAAATATAAAGATGTCCACTAAAATGTCTCAAAGAATCAATAAGCTCGAAATCAGTAGGAGATGCCTCGTCATCAATGTAGGATGGATCCAGTGCCACTCCATACTCCTGCGAGAATTCGTCTAATCCTGGAGAGATAACCAGGTCCTCAGAGGGACGTAACAAGATACAAGAAAATGCTATTCCATATAAACTGTGATATATAATAGTAAAAAAAGGAATGTATACAATAGGGTGCCTACCAGTTCTACAGTGATAATGCAGTTAAGAATAAACCTTCAACGCATGGGCACTCTGGCTGCAGAAAACTCAGGTATGGTACTACCAGGATACCAGGGACCTCAAAGCATAATATTCATTGAATGTCAGAGGCCAACAGGATCAGGAAATGGAAAAGTGCATACATGGCCCATATGTTAAAGAACTGTTCTCCCTACCCAATGCCTAGTAGGGTCACATCCATGACTCATTGGAACCTCTAGTAACTTCCAAATCCACTAGCATGCGATTATATTGGCAGTTACTCCTAACCGTCGTACGTCTCATACGTATCGGTGGCCGGCCGACTACGCGAGTACACATCCTACATGTGACTCACAATACATGATACGATATCTGTCAAGGCCGTATGAGATATGCCAATACCTCATTACCAATAGGTGGTCACTAGTCTAAGTCAATGCAAGAAAATAAAAAAAAATAAGAAAAACGACTGATACAGTCGCTTGCACCCAAGTGTGACTTGGACGTACAATGATATAATACTCTCAACAGGTAAAAATACTGAAAATAAATAACTAAAAATAAAATAAAGTAAATCACAGAGTAAAGTGGTAAGGTATCTTGCCTGGCAGAGCGGGAATAGCAACTCTAAGCAATCAATTACGTCAGCAAAAAAATCTCAAAATCCACGAACGACTCCGGATGCTGAAATCGATATCAAGAACATTCCCGGTGTAAAAGATATATCTAGGAAATGCCTGTCCAAAATTCCAATTCTGGAACAGAGGCAAAATCATAATTTCGGGCCAAAACGATATCCATCGTTGGATCTATTTTGCACCGAAATATGTGCTAATGTTTATGGTCTCTAAACTCATCAAACTGCATGTCTGCGGATCCGATTTGAGGAGACGAACCAAACCATATGTCTAAAGTTGGAATCCGGCAGACCGTGTATAATTTGCCCGTTGGATCGGGTCGCGGGCCCACCAAATAGGCGTTTCGGTCGACCCTCTCAGAATCTGACCAAATTGGCACACAGGACCAGAATTTCGGTACGGTCCTGTTGGCGCAAGTTTCGTCTCGATACGACGAACGTACACGAAGTTAGGCCAAGTTTTAAAAGGTCGATACGGTGGTATCTTGACGGATACGCACTAATTTTGTCGCGCACAGGCATCGAAATCGAGTTTCGTCAGTTCCCACACGTCGGCAACATCCATACGCGCCATTCGATGCATATAGTATGCGACCACGTCGTCCGATTTGTCGGGGTACATACCGTATCGGGATAAATTTCAAAAATTTCTATACTTTTAAGGCAGTTTTTCTGTCAACTTCGACGCTGAAAATAATTGTGCATAATAATCGAAAAGTTGATTTAACAGGTGCATTGCAAACTCTGTTATATTATGTTTAACTATTTTTAATTAGTTTCTACGAAACCCTAATGTACAGTTCATAAATTGGCTTCCAAGTTGTTATTTTAAAACTATTTTTAACAGTTTAGAAAATAGGTTTTTTTTTAACTTCGTCTCGATTTTTTGAGCAAGTCGATGGGTCATTTTGAAATCCACCTGGAGGATCTCGAAGAGGATCATGTGGGCTTCGCACAGGAGTTTATAGAAGCAAAAACGAATGAACGAGCATAAAGAAATTGGTGCACGAAGTTAGGTACCTTGCTGCGTTTTCGAAACATGGTGTTATGTTTCGCAGCTCGGTTTTCCTCCGTTCTCCGACGATGCGGCGGTCGACGGCGAGGTGCAAGCGGCGGGGTAGCTGCGCAGGGATGGCAGCGAGGCTCGGGTGCAAGGAATTGAAGTTTCATAGAGAATCAAGGAAGAATTTTAAAGAAATCCAATTTTTGGTTTTATGGAGTATATAGGATTTAAATTCGAAATTATCTAGGATTGAATTGAGTTTTTGATTCGGATTTGGGTTAATCTAGTGGAGGACCTAATTAGGATTTAATGGGAAAAGATTTGGTTGGATTTGATGGAGAATTGGATTTGTTTCGGATTTTTGAAGCCAACGAAAAGTTCGTTGAAGGGGCTCTGGTTTACGATAGGGGGGCCCGGGTTTGCACTGCTACTGTAGTAGCGCTACAGTAGCGGCTGCTGCCACTACTTTTTCTTTTTATCTTTTTTTTTCTTATTTGTTATATTCTTTTCTTATTTTTTTTTCATTTCCAATTCTTTTTCTTTTCCTTTTCATTTCTTTTAATTTCTTTTCAAATTTTATTTGCATAATTTTATTTATGTTCATATTCGTATCATTATTATTATTATTATTTATTTCTATCTTTATTATTTACTTATTATTATTATAATTTTATTTGCATAATTTTATTACTATTTATTTAATAACTCACACTCTTATAATTATTTATATACATTGTTTTTAGCTGAAATTTCACATTAATAAATATATTTAATATTTACAAAACTAGGGTTTTTTACATCCTACCCAACTTAAAAAAATTCGATCCTCGAAATTAAAATAACGTCGGGGGGGGGGGTTATGCAATGCAAATACAAAATTTAAAGGGCTAACATATAAGATGTACCTTGGTTTTCAAACAAATGCGGGTAGCATTTCCGAATGTCGTCCTCGTGCTTCCAAGTAGACTCTCCTGGCAAGTGATGCTTCCATGCCACGTGAACCAACGGTATAGATTATTTCAGCAAAACCTTCACTTGGCGATCAAGGATACCTATCGGTTGCTCTTGGTACGACAAGCTCGGTCCAACAGTTATTTCGGAGTGATCGACCACATGACTGCTATCTGCCACGTATTGCCTCTGCTGCGACACATGGAATACGTCATGTACTCCCTCTAGCGACGGGGGCAATACCAGTCTGTAGGCAACCTCTCCTACACATTCCAAGTCATCGAAAGGGCCGATGTATCTTGGACTCAACTTGCCACGTCCTTCGAATCGAATCGTGCCTCTAGTGAGGGATATCTTCAAAAAAACATGGTCGCCTTCCTTGAACTCCAAAGGTCAACGACGATTATCTGCCCACTGCTTCTGTCGATCCTGCGCTACTCGCAAGTGTTCCTGGATCTTCTTCACCTTCTCCACTGTGCTCAACACCAACTCGGGACTCAATATCTGTCGCTCTCCAATGTCGCTCCAACAAACAGGAGATCGACACTTCCTTCCATATAATGCTTCAAACGGAGCCATCTGAATGCTCGCTTGATATCTATTATTGTAGGAAAACTCTACAAGATGAAGATGGACTTTCCATGATCCGCCAAAATCAAGCATACATGCTCTCAACATATCCTCTAGCATCTGAATAGTACGCTCTGACTGGCCGTCTGTCTGTGGATGGTACGATGTGCTAAACTTAAAATGTGTACCCAAATTGTCCTGCATACTCCTCCAAAAGTGCGAGGTAAACCTCGAGTCATGGTCCGACACGATGCTAACTGGTACACCGTGTAGCTTCACAATTTGCTTCATATACATATCCGCCAAAACTTCTGTGGACTGCCCCACTGTGGAAGGTAAGTGTAAAACCCCTAAATTTCTACTATATTTTTTTTAATTAAATTTAGTACCGATTTAAAATTTTGAATTTGTACGTCGCATAGTCGTATTATACGTCGCGCACGAAATTTTATTTTTCGTAGTTGCTCGTCGAGTGGGAATATGTGCGAGCGTACATATTTTAGAAAAATATTTTTCTCTATTTTATTATATACTTTCAAAATATTATATAAATATTCTTGCTATAAAAAGCCTTTGTTTATAAAAGGTTATTAATAATAAATAATATTTTTGTATACTAGAAAAGCCTAATTATGTAAAGAATATTTTTGCATACAAATATTTCGTAATTATTTATTGGTCTATTTTAAATAAAAGTATAATTTTCGAGATTTATTAATATTAATATTTTATTATTCAAAAAGATATTTAAAAATATTTATTATTTTCGAAATTATTATTATTGGTATTTTAAAAAATATATTTGGAAGTTATTGTGGCCATTTAAATCTTGATTTGATTTTTGGATTATTTAAATAGTTAAATATTTGAAGTTTGATTTATTCCAATTGATTTTAAGCCAAAAGATTTTTAATTAGATTTAAATTGGATTTGTAATTGGATTTGGATTTAAATTGATTTGAATTAAATAGCGAATTATCTATTTTTGGGTTTTAAATAATTCATATTCCTATCCAATTGGGAATTCCCACATCCTATAAATAGGCAGGTACTCCTCCAATATTTTCTCCACAATATTTCTCCAAATTCCATCCACCATAAGTGCGTGCATCGTGTCCGTGTTTCCGTCCAATTCTTATTCTATTTTTTATAACTACATTATCCATCTCTCTGTGTCGACAAACCCGACACAATCTAATACCTAATTCCTAAACCTATCCTAACTGACGACAGCCTTCCGGCGACACCATAACCAACACCGACCGCCGACTTCCCAACTCCGACTAGTCTCCCTCCTTGCCGACACACCACCCGGACCACCGCAGTCGACCCTAGCTTTGTTGTACCACCATCCGCACCTACAGCCCGGCCACCGTTCGACCCCCCATCCGATCCCTGCCAACCCGACAACTGCCACCCCTACCAACACCATCGTCGCCACCACATCGTCTTCGATATCACCACTCTATCCCACGACCACCACCACTGCCGTCAACGACCAAACCACCACCGGAAAACCCAACGTCGGCCAACCCACAAAATAGCAAACCAACCAAAATAGAAAAACCCCTCACCTGTCTGCCGCCGCCGTTCCTGTGCCGCGTCGCCGACCTCCAACGAGTCGCATGACCAGCAGATCCGGTCCACCATCCTCGTCGACTCCCCCGCCTGACCTCCATAGAGACCACGCCTTCACCAAGGCCGTCCAGAGCCGCGCTCCGGCCACCCCGCCACGAGCGGACCACCCAAATTCTGCTGTCGCCACCGCGCCGGAGGCGCGTGCGCCCCCACACCGCCGACCTCCACGCGAAGATCCCGACTCTGCCTGCCACCATCCGCCCGGCGCTGCGACCTCCCCGCACGCCGTGGCTAGCCGACTGTCCGCCGGAGACGCGTCCCCAAATCCTCCTCCGACGCAGGCCGTGCGCGCCACCGCGCCGCCTCCCTCTGGTGTTGCGATCGCCACGCCTTACCGCCTCCGATCTCCCTCGATCTCGCCCTCGAGCCCATCTCCTCCCTTCGCCACCGTCATCCGCGCCGCCCGCCGCCCGCGCGCGAAACCCCCCTCTCTGTTCGAACCCTCCGCCTCACCCGACTCCCAAAACCCTCGCCGTGCCCGTCCGCCGCCGCCCGAACTTCGCTCCTCCGCCGATCGAGCCTCGCTCCGCTCCTCTCCTTCCCAGCCTCTCTTTCTCTCTCTATCCCTCTCTTTCCCTTTCTGATCTGTCCTTTTCTTTTCTTTTTTTTATCTCTCTCTCTCTAGAGAGAGAGAGAACAGCTGTTTATAAACGTTAGTTAATATTATTATTATTATTTATTTATTATATTTTGTTTCACTGTTACTTACTATTATTATTAATTTATCATTATGATTATTATTGTTATCCTTATTATTATTATTATTATTGTTATTTTCTGTTTTTAGGCCCATATTGGTAGAAACTTTAAGTATGTACGTATATTAGTATAACCAAAATTTATTATTATTAGTATTATTATTATTCATATTATTTCTATTAAGGTTATTGTTGCTCTTATTGCTAAAACTATTTATTTACATTATATTTTTAGGAATTTTTATGAAAATATTATTTTTCCAAACTATTTACGTATTAGGGCTTGACCTTATACGTAAAAATTTAAAAATGAAATTCCAAGCCTACTGTAGTATTATTTATGATATTTTCTGTTGCTTTGACCTACAAATGTTATTTTGACAAAAAATAGGTTTTTCCTTAAAATGAGTTTTCTGTATTTTCAAAGGTTTATCTATAAATTATTTTAACTAAGAAAATATATTTTTAAGTATTATAAATAATTTCTAAAAATAGGTACCTAAAAGTATTTTAACTAAATCTAGTTTTTACTTAGAAAACTTATTTTTTGACAAACTTACAGTTTTGCCTTTAAACAACCTTTCAGATATTTATTTGAAAGCATATTTTGATTAATAGATTATATTTCAATATTATAAATAGATTACAAAAATCGTATATATATTATTCCTCTGATTATCCCTCTGCCCGTGACCAGCCCATTTATTCCTATTCCTTCGCCCATTTCGAGACTACCTTATGTCCACCCCAACTAATTTGACCCTTCTGGACTCAATGGAACTGTCACTGCCATCAACAGAGGTCCCCTTGTGTAGTTGTTACACCAAAGTTGCAGATCGTGCCACCATGATTATCGCAGCACACCAGGCGTCCTACCAGGCAAGACACCTTGCCATTTGCTGTTTATTTATTTTAGCTCATATTTCATGCATTATTTATTTTCTTTATGCAAAATAAACTGTGATACATGGCATAACTGTTAGAACTTACTGTTCATTTATATTTCCTGCTATGTATTATTTTTCTTACACTTAAAACCTAGATTTAAGGGACTACCTTGTGTGTTGCATTCATTGGCCTTGACACGTTGTAACACGAAGTTGTGTGTCGCATGTAGAACACGGACATGCGTGACTGGCTGGCCACCGATGCGTATAAGCCGTGCGATAGGAATAACCGCTAATAGAGGTTGCACGTTAGTTTGACTTAGCGGTTATAGAGGTTTACTGTTGTGGATACAACATGGTAGGCATTGGGTGGGAAAAACAGCTCCTTAATGTATGGGTCATATATACACTGTCCTGATTGCCGGTTATCTCCAGTGGGAGGTACGGTCCTGATAGCCGGTTATCTCCAGTGGGAGGTACGGTCATGATTCCTGATTTTCCTGATCCGGCCCACGCGTCAAAGGTTTGTTCTTTATTGCATAATCACCACAGTATGGTTAGGTACCCTATTACATATCTATTTGAGCAATATTTATTCAGTTTATATGGCATGATATTATGTGTCTTGTTACGTCCCTCTAAGGACCTGGTTATCTCTCCAAGTATGTACTATTATCTTTCGCAGGTGTTCTAGCTCTAGCCGTTGTCATCGCTATTCTGTTCGAGGATGATTGCATTTGGATTGTCTTCGTTTCGCTCGCAAAATCTTTCTTTTGTTATGTATTTCTTTTCATAGTTGGTAGTGGATTTGTCTCCTCCCAACTACATGTACCAAATGACAATTTCATAGTTGATTATATGAGATTTTCTATTCATTTATTTTGTGTGGATGAGATTAGTTATGGTTCTACTACATTTTACAGCTTATGTATTTATACGAGGCTTCCATATATTGGAGTATACTTCGTATAAATACAGCTGGCATGTCTACGTTCCTAGTCCTACATATTTTGGGACTGGGGCGTTACATGTTTTTGTGGTGGCCCTTGTAGGTCAAGATAAATTGTTTGGTTACTTTACCATACCAAGCAAGCCTGCGAATAGGATTAGAAGTCTAGGATCTCATCCACATATTTGACCATTTTCTTCAATCTACCTTTCGACTCATCGATTGCATCTTGCTTGATTTCTTCTATCATTATTCTTATCTTCCATTCGTGCTTATTAGAGAGTGACCCTACTAGTTGGATGTCCCAAAACACCCTTAGCTTAATTCTTTTAAGTTGGGTAGAACACCCCACGATCTGGCACACTCATTTGGTCAACCAAGCCTTAGTCACTAAAACCGTAGAATGATGGTATAGGAATAAACAAGACTTAGATCCTTATGACTCTTAGACTATTCATATTGTTTTTATTCATCTACCATCGTGCCTATATTTTTACTATCTAAACTAATGATGCTAATGTAGCCTAGTTTTTGCAAGTTTATCTTTTTATCGAGCTTGTTCAAGACATATGTTATTGGAAGAGCTTCCACTAACATGTTGTCTAATCAGAACCGGTGCATAATGGTCTGATCAACCAAGTGCACTTTGGTTCGCTTTTGTCTATTACTCTACGTGGATGGGGACATAATTAAACTTGGCCCTTACAATCCCATCCACGACTGCCTTGACACTTCTTTTGAAATTATTCGATCGTCTTTGAATCACGTATTCGTATTCGATAACGCCTCTTTCGAACTCTATATTGCTTTCGTCTTCACCTATTTCAGGTAATAATGACGTTGGCACATCAGCATAGCGCGCTTTGATATTGGCGCAGTTCAACCTCGCGTAGTTGATTTGTTGCGCAGTCTGCTTTCTGCGCAGTTCATTGAAGGGTGCGTAATTTGATTTTCATTGCTTTTTTGATGGGTGCAACTTGATTTTTAGGACCTACAACCACTAACAGGTACAACTCCTCCTCTAGTGAGGATTCTAATATTCTTAGATAAGGGTGTGATGGGAATGCTGTGTCTAGTGGCAAAACTAGTGGCTATGAATGAATGGGTGGCTCGAGTGTCAAACAATATAATGGCAGGAAGTGAAGCAACTAAAACCATACCTGCTATGACCTCTGCCTCTATCTCTATCTCTACATCCTCAATAGCTAGAGATAATACCTGCCCATAATTCTGTCCAAGGTCCTGAGCTCTGGCCCTCTCGAAATGTGCTCACTGGGTGGTACTGGTGGGCGAGGTGCTCATATTGCTGGCCGAGGTGCTGGAAGTGCTGGGACTATCGGTCTCGGGTTCTGCTTGAGGCTACGGCAGGGACCATGAAAAGAAATTAGGGTTAGGCCTCCTAACGGATCTGGATATCCCGTGTTCAGCCCGAACACACAATCCAGGCCTATTAACAATAGCTCAGTCTACTAATGAGCTATTGTTGCACTACCTCCCTAATCCCAAATTATATTTGTGGGCTCCTTTTATTATATGCTCGTTTGGCTCCCCATGTTAAGATATCGAATGTCCGTCGATCAAATTACGTTACTGATAACTATATTGATTCGACATCTTTTATCCTTAAGTAGTACCACTCAACTTTATTTGTCATGTCGGATATAATCCACCTGCAGGGTTTACATGACAATCCTTATGAGCTCCTTAAGGGGACATCATCAACCCAATGTATCGGGATATGGATTCCATTTATAATTAATAACACATCATACATACAATGTTATTACCCAATTCATAGAGGTTGTTGACCCATAATGAATATTACTCTTTCATGAGTCAAAGTAATGCACACTGCATATACATGTCTGTTATTATATCCGGATTAAGTGCACAAGAATCCATAATAACAGAGGTATTTGTTCACTTATGTAGTCAGTACAATGAGAACAAACTCAAGTGGTCATGTTCAATACAGACAAGTGTACTAGTATAAACCTATAGTCAAGATAGACTAATACCAGATTACACTACAACCTTTCCAATAGAGTGTCCAAGTCCATCTAGGTTGTGAACTATTTATATACTCCTTAGGGAACTGATAATAAGATCTTCTGTGTGACACCACACACCATATTATCTATAATATAGAATATCAGACATTTGCATTAACACTTGCAATAAATACAATATGCAAACATTTGCCATTCTTATTCAAAATTTAAGGAAATAAGGTTACTACAAAAGTGATGCTTTTAGTATATAATCCTAACAATCTCCCACTTATACTCAAAGTATTACTTTTCAGTATACTGTTATAAATCTCCCACTTATACTTAAAGCCATGCTGCTTAACATTTGACTCCCATTCCCTCAACATGACTATCAAAACCCTTAGCTGGTAAGCTCTTTGTAAAGGGATCATCTAGGTTGTCGGCTGATGCTGTCTTGATCACAATAATTTTTCCTTTCTTTATGAGATCTTGTATCAGGTGGTACTTGTGCTCAATGTGTTTACCTATCTTATGAACTCACGGTTCCTTCGAGTTTGCAACTGCACCACTATTATCACAATAAAGTGTAATAGACTTAGGCAAACTAGGTACCACATCCAAGTCGAACAGAAAGTTTCTGAGTCAAACCGCTTCTTTGGCTGCCTCAGAGGCTGCCACATACTCGGCTTCCATGGTGGAATCAGCAATACATTTTTGCTTGATATTCCTCCACACAATGGCTCCACCTCCTAAAGTAAATACATAACCTGAAGTAGATTTCCTGGAATTCCTATCTGACTAAAAATCTGAGTCTGTATACCCCAAGGGAACTAAACTATCTGCCTGGTAAACTAGCATATACTCTTTAGTCCTTTTCAGGTACTTCAAAATATGCTTTACGGTAGTCCAGTACTTTTGTCCTAGGTTAGACTGATATCTGCTGACCATGCCTACGGCAAAGCAGATGTCTGGTCTTGTACAAAATATTGCATACATTAAGCTTCCTACTGGTGTAGCATAAGGAACTACTTTTATGTTCTCTATCTCTTTAGGTGTCCTCGGATACTGCTCCTTTGATAGAGCAATTCCATGTCTAAAGGTAAGAAACCTTTCTTAGAATTTTGCATACTAAAACGAGTTAGTACAGTATCGATATAGAAAGCTTGGGATAAGCCCAACATCCTTTTCTTGCGATCTCGTAGAACTTTGATCCCAAGGATGTGACCTACTTATCCCAAGTCCTTCATATCAAACTGTTTGGATAACCATACCATTACATCAGATAACACATTTACATTATTTCCAGTGAGCAAGATGTCATCCACATAAAGTACTAAGAACACCACTACGTTTCCGTCACACTTTCTGTATACACATGATTCATCCTGACATTGATCAAATCCATAGGATTTTATCACCTGATCAAAACATATATTCTAAGATCTGGAAGCTTGCTTAAGTCCATAAATGGACTTCTTGAGCTTACAAACAAGATGCTCTTGGCCCTTTTCAATGAACCCGTCTGGATGCTTCATATAGATGTCTTCCTCAAGACTTCCATTAAGGAAAGCTGTCTTGACATCCATTTTCCAAATCTCATAATCGAGATGAGCTGCAATAGATAAAAGAATTCGGATAGACTTAAGCATGGCTACTGGAGAAAAGGTTTCCTCATAATCGATACCCTCTCTTTGAGTAAAACCTTTTGCTACAAGCCATGTTTTAAAGGTTTCAACCTTACCGTCTGATCATCTTTTTCTCTTATAGACCCACTTGCATCCAATGTATTTTACACCAACGGGTGGTTCTACAAGTTCCCAGACCTGATTAGAATCCATAGATTCTATTTCAGATATCATTACTTTTTGCCAATGTAAAATCCCTAAATTTTCACTAATATATTTTTTTTGTAAATTTTATATTGTCGCATTGGTTTTCTTTTTGACATTATATGTAGCGTGCGAATACGGAAATGCCAGAAAATGTTTTTTTATAAAAAAGTTTTTATAGGCTTCTGTACATATAGAAATAAATAGTTTTATTTAAATACATTTAGAATATATATTACGTATATAAAATTATTTTATATAAAAAGGTTTTTTTTAAATGATATTTTTATTAAAAATGTACTATCGCATGTAATTTAATTCATGTATATTTATTTTCAAAAACTAATTATGACCATTTTTATCATTTGCAAAAAGACATTTCAAATAGTTATATTAATTGCTATTTTTGAAATAAATATTTTAGTTATTTATCGTATATATTAAAAAAATACATTTTGAAAGTTGTTTCATTAAATCTTTAATTATTATGGTAAATTAAAATTTGAAATTTTTTTATTTTGATTTTAAACTAAAAGGTGGAATTTATCTAGATTTAATTAAATGATGATTTTGATTTGATTAATTCGGTTTAAAGCAATTTAAAATAAATAGTAAATTATCTATTTGGATTTAAATAAATCATAGTCTTTATCCAAATGGGATTCCCACCTCCTATAAAAGGAGAGGTACTTGCCCTCTTTTTCTATGAACTCCACAACCCCAAATTTCTACAACCAACGGTGCATCGTGTCCGTGTCCGTGCCTTTCCATCCACTATAATTTTTTTATTATATTTACATGTACCAATCAACGTGTCAGACACCCCAGGACACATCTCTACGTCCTCTTTCCCGTGTCGGATACAACCAACACCATCCTAATTACATCCCGACACCACCAAAGCCTGACCCTAGCCTTAAGCCTAAGTCTATCTATCAGCAGCTTTCCATGGCCAGTCATAGATCCTGCGATCGGCCGTCGTGCTCGACTCAAGCCATCTCCATCGTATCCTCCTTCCCTGTGACCTCTTCCCTGTGATTAGTCGACCAAACCATCCATCTCCACCTGGACTCCTTCCGCAACTGCCGACACCATCTCCCCAATCCAGCCATCGCCAACAGAACCGCTACCCCTGCTCAGTCGCAACCACCATGCCACCCGGCCACCTTGTGGACAGATCTCCTCCACTGCCTACGCCTTCGCCGTGGATGCCAACCACCATCAGGCCCTGTCTCCACCATTACCGTTCCCGACACTACCGCCGTCACCGGCATCCCCCAACACCACCACCGCCACCATCCTGAAAACCCCCAACAAAGAAAAAAAGAAAGAGAATCCCGAACCCCTACCTCCAATGTTGCCGTCGAAACCTCCACCGCTGGGGACCCCACGGCGAGACCCCATGTCAACCAAATGCTGCGCCGTCGATCTCGTGGCGCTTAGCCGCTGCTCCGGTTGGGTGGCCTCCGCCGCGCGTCCACGCCGGCCACCGCGAGCGCCGCGTGCCCAGGTCGTCCGACGCGTCCACCGGCGCCCGCACCTGTCCCCGAGCCTCCGTCGACCTAGGTTCAGCGCCGCCCGATCGGCGAAGCTCCTCCGTGTCCCACGCCGTCAGCATCACGGCCGCGGTCGTGGTCTTCCTCCTCGCCAGAGCCGTCGTGCGTCGGTGAACTCGTCCGCCGCACCGCCTCGAGACCCCGATCCCGCCGCCTCTTCCCCCTCAAAACCCCCTTTCTCCGCCTCTGCCCTCCATGCGCCGCACACCGCACACCGCATGCAACCCTCCTCTCCACCGACTCTCCCTATCTCCCTCTCTCGTTCCCTCTCTATTCTCAGCCTCCTCACCCTCTCATTCTCTCTCTCTGTCTCAAATGAAAAGGGAAAGTAAAATATGGTTATTATTGTTATTATTATTATTATTATTATTAGTTAATAGTTTATTTTTTTCTGTTATTAGTATAATCAATTTATGATTAGTAAACTCATGAGTTGTGATTATTATTAAATATTAAGATTATTATTATTGTTATTATTAACAAAGGTTTGCTAATTCGTTATATATTTTTTTTATAAAAATATACTTATATAAGTAGTTCCAAAAATAGATGTTGAATAAAATATATATTTACGTTTACTTATTTTATAGGCCATATGTTGACAAATATTAATTTTTAAAATTATATAGGCTCTAGTATAGATTTGTGTGTTTATATGTATAAATATTAGTATATATTTTATTAGTATTATTACTACTATGGGCAATATTAGCATTAATTTTGTACTAAATATTATTTTGGAAGTTATCTTATTAGTTATGCATTTTAAAATAGACCTATTTACCTAAGTTTTACTTTAACAAAATTTGGCTTTTGTCTTAAAACTGGTTTTCTAGATTTGTAAATATTATCAATAATTATATTTTTAAACTAATGAAAATATAGTTTTCTACCTATAAATTCATTTTTGACAAATTTAGGGTTTAGCCTAAAAACGATTTCTATTTTTCAAGTATGCATATATCTAAAATTATTTTTCACTGTAAAATATAGCTTCAAGCATTATAACTATTTTTTTAAAAATACTATGTATGTTACTTTCACAAACTCTTCGAATATCGATTCTTGACCATACCAATCCCATTATTCCTATTCTCTCGTCAATTTCTGTACCTCTTTATCTTGTTCCTAACTAAATTGGTTCTTCTGGACCCAACGGAACTGTCTGTGCCACCATCAGAGGTCACCTTGTGTAGTTGTTACCCGAAGCCATACGTTGTGCCACCATGAGCATCGTATCACACCAGGCATCCTACAAGGCAAGTATACCTTGCTAATTGACTGTTATATTATTTATTTTCTGTATTATTTACTTTGTTTCATATTTGTTATTTTTAATTGTTATAAATTGCGCGTCCAAGCCACACTTGGGTGCAAGCGACTCTATTAGTCGTTTTACTTTTATTTTATGTATGACTTAGTTTTAGCGGACTACCTTCTTGTTGGAGGATATCCTTATATCTCCTATGGCCATGACACTCACACTACACGGTTTGAGACATTTTACTTAGGGCATGACTTATGGACTGGCCATCTCTAAAGTCGTGTGACGGTAGATTTTCGTAACTGCTATGACTAGGGTTTTAGAGACTCAAGCAGTTACAAAACTGGACGAGCCATGGACATGACTTGGTCAGTGTGGGAAACATTGGGGGAGGACAGTCGCTAGTGCATATGGGAATCCAAACAGGTAAACCACAGTCTCCGGATGGAACTGTGGCGATTTATATTTGCAGAAGCCCTCTGACGTTTTGGACGTTACGGACGGATACGGATGACTGGATGCCAGTTACGTACTTATAGCCTAAAATCCCACCCATGCGCATAAAAGTTGTCCTCTAAATTGCATAATAGATGGTTACCATTCCCTTTTGCATATTGGTGTCTAGGAGAGTCTTGCATATTATTATTATTATTTTGACAGTTCATATTAGCTTGTTCTTCCTGTATCTTGCTACGTCCATTTGAGGATCTGGTTATTCCCCAGGTGTGTGTTCATGTCTTCCGCAGGTATTCTAGCCAAGGTCGTGGTCTTCTCTATTTCTTCGAAGATGACGTGCCTTGGAACTTTCTTGCTACTTTCGCCAATCCATTCGTATGTCATGTATCTCTTTTCTTTTTATTAGTTGGTAGTGGATTTGTCTCTGCCCAACTACATGTAAACAGACAAATTCTGAGTTATTTCTATAAAAGCTTGATTTTATTTTGTGGATGAGATTAATTAGCTGTGGTTTACTGCATTTTACAGCTTATGTATACATACAAGGCCCATGTACTTCGTATGTATACAGCTGACATGTCTACGTAATTAGTCCTACGTATTTTGGGACTGGGGCGTTACAGCCAAGACTCTGCATCTTTATCTTGGAGTGCTTCATTGTAGGTACAGGGATCATAATCTTGTTCCTCGGGGACAAAGTCTGACAACTCTCCCAAGTGAAGAATAGATGGCAACTCTAGAGGGGGGTGAATAGAGTTTATAACGATAATAGCCAATTAAAAAATAAACTCTTTCACAAGCTGAAAGTAATCGGAGTAAATGCGGAAATAAATAAGGAGCAAGAAAGCATACGCAAATACAGCCAAATTTTAACCTGGTTTCTCTCGTGGAGGACTAGTCCAGGCCTGAGAACTCTAGCTCAGGATTAAATCCACTATTTGTGAAATAGTAGTTACATCCCGTGCCTTTTCTTCAGAAGAGCACGTCAACTTCTTACAAAGATCGCAGTGGCGATGCTTAGAATTTTCCAAGCTACTTCTTGAACTCTTGCACAAACTCCTAACTGAAAAATGCTGAGCACTTGAGGCTTAGGGAGCTTGTGGCTAGTAGATGAAGAAGGGTATGGCTTGTATTGAGCTTTAGAGAGAAGAGAAGAGAAGATTGGATGATTTGAAATGAGATAATTCATGGCCTATTTATAGGATACCAGGTAGGCAGAATTCGGCTAGAATTCTGGTTGGATTATTCAAAAATTTGGCCGTTGGACAACTTGCAACCAGCCAACCCTAAAAATTAGGGTACTGATTTTTAGGGGACAAAGTTCGGCCCGAACTCTGTGTGGAGGCAGAGTTCGGCCGGAACTCTGTCTCCAGAACACAGAATAGGTCATTGGTCCAATGGGCTTATTTGGATGTGTGTTGAGCTTTTGGATTTTGGGTAGGGTATAGGTTAAGTCTCAGATGCTCAACACAACTTAGCTTACATAAGTCTAGACTCAATAAAGTTTATAAAATATAGACTCAAAAAAGACTTGCATTGCAAAACTGGGCTGTCGTCTGACTTGTGCTGAATGTAGTCTTCATGTGTCGTATTGAATTATCACAAGTATTATTTAGTCAATTCTATCAATATTTGGTTGACTGTGACTTTGTGTCAACAATCTCCCCCATATTGATAATTGACGAAATAATAATTGTATATTCAATATTCATACCTGGACACATTTAAGGACAAAAAGCATAGCTCCCCCGTAATCAGTGCCGAGCTAAAAAAATAGCTCCCCCGTAAACATTGCTTTGAATCCTGTTGGCCTGATAAGAACATTCTCCCAAAAGCACAGATACAGAGACAAAAAGAATATAGAATATACCAAAATATCTCCCCCTTTTGGCATTTAGCAATTAACCATAATCAAATAAGAACTGGCAAGCACACCAAAAGATAATAGAAGAAACGGCATAGAAACTGATAAAACTACTAAATGTCTCAAGAGTCACAACTCATAATAAGTCTAAAGCGCATAAAAGCAACTATATCAACTAAAATATAAAATGCATAAATCATAAGCTAAGATCCTCAGTAGCAGCAGCAAGTAGAAGTCCATATCCATCATCGAGCTCGTGAAGGCCCAGCGTCATCTGATGGATCAGTGAAGGAACGACGAGGGTCCATGAAGGCTGCATCCGGATCCAAGTAGCGAATAACCCAAGGGTCATCGATACGATATCCCTCACGACCAGGGTCCCGCTCAATAGGAATAGGCATAGAAGGATGGCGAGACATGGAGTACCGAATATCGTACAGTGAGTTGCTGATGGCACTCATCTGCAGGGTGGTCCGGTAATCCAGCTGAGTCCAACGATCATCCTCTAAGGTGAAGCGATTGTGGAGCATAGTCTGAAGAGACTCGAGAGTGGCAGGAGGAGGAGGAGGATCCTGTCCAAGAGGAGGTACATCGGGCTCATCGTCAGAGTGCTCAGACACGACGGGTCTGCCAACGGCTGCCTGAAGCCTCCGTGCCTTAGAGAGGAAGGCAGGGGCAGGTAAGAACTGGCACTCATCAAGTGGTATGCGAAATGCACGAAATATCATAGGAAGATACAAAGCATAAACCAAGGATCTTGGTTTCTTCCTACAATTAATCATCCAGTCCATCATGGTACGTAGAAGATTAAATGGTACATGAAAGTAAAGGTGATACAAGGCCGAGATTTCAAAGTAGGTGACTTCATCGGTGGATCCCGCTTTGGGTAGAATAGTGTTGAAAATAATCCGATGAAGTTCATAAAAATAGGGATTGAGATACTTGGCCAAAAGCTTACGAGGACGTGTGTTAGGGGTACACAAGTCGTCCTTGAAGCTTTCAAATGAAGACCCATCAGGAAATTGAAACGATCGAGCTTCAACAAGCTTTTCCCATGAGTTTGGCTCTTGGAGTTCAAGGTATTTGGCCAAATCGAAATCATCAAAAGAGATGTCAATTCCCGTAACCCGTGAGAAAATATGTGTATCATCATGGGTTAGGTTGCAGTAAAATATTTGAATAGCACTACGATAAATGACCGAGTTGGTGGTGACAAGTTCGTCAAGGCAAAGGTCATGAAAAAGTGAGTCATATTGAGAGAAAATAGTAAAATTGATAGGGTGACCCGCAAACACCGGACGTGTCCAAAAATCACTAAACCAATCATTAGATGCGTCGAGTGATACAAATATTCGATCGTCAAATGTGTTTGGGTCAAGTGGACGAGGTGGGTTGAACAACGGGTGGATAGGTGGTTGTTGTTCAACGGGCGATGCAACGGGCGGTTCAACGTGAGGAGGATCATTCGAAGAGGACGCTCCCTCGGTTCGAAGTCTCTTCCCGCGATTGAACAAACGTGGTGCCATGAAATAATAAAGATAATGGAGGAAGATGAAATAAGAAAAGTGTTGAGATATACCTCAAAGTGATGATGAACAATGAAGGAGAATGGTGAAAGAGGCCTTCTCCTTGAGTTTGGAGAAGAGATGAGCTCTAGAAAGAAAGAACTAGGGTTAGGGTTTTGAGAAATAGTGTTTGGAAAAGTAGAAAAGGTGGCAATAGAGGAGAAGAGAGAGGAGAGCCCGAATATATATGAAGGGTTCCAATTGGTCGGAACAAATATGGGCTATTGGATCTATTTATGATCAACGGCTGAGACTGTTCCCGGTTCTGGAACAGCCAGGCCGAATTCGGCCCGAACTCTGGTAAGGGCAGAGTTCGGCCCGAATTCCGGATTCTGTTGACAGAACATGAATCAAGATGAGAAGAAGAAAAAAAATGGTTATGTGTGAGAGACCAAAGGAAAAAAAAGTGAGGACATATACAAGAAAGACTCAAGTGGAGAATGACAGAAAGTTAACTTTGAAGCAAAGTGAAGTTTGGAAAATTTGCATTTTAGCATGTGATAAATTAAAAATGAACCATGTAATAAACAAGGAATTATGTCATAATTTAATATTTTGAAGCTGCCATGGGTTAGCTGCAGGGGTCGGATCCCAGCTAGCGGTAGTCCTGAGGACTAGTGCACCGTGTCGCTTAGGCTTTTACGCCTTGTTGTCAGAAGGACCCTTTCGGCTTGTACCCATAGCAATTTCATCATAAAAGAATCAAGACATACTCGATATTTATGCAGGTTTATTTTAATTAATAATAGCTTCATCCAAAATTCCATGTTCACGAAAGAGAAAATTGAAGCGCTCTTCGGATAATAGTTTTGTGAAGAAATCTGCTAGCTGATGATCAGTGTCAATAAATTCTAAGTTAATAGTGTCATTTTGCTGATGATCACGCAAAAAGTGGTAACGTATCTCAATGTGCTTCGTGCGTGAGTGACAAATGGGGTTCTTAGTGAGATTTAAAGCACTAGTGTTGTCACAAAAGATTGGAATGTGTATAAAAGATAAGTTGTAGTCTTCAAGGATTTGCTTCATCCACGAAATTTGTGCACAATAACGCCCAGCTGCGATGTATTCAGCTTCTATTGTGGATAGTGCGACAGAATTCTGCTTCTTGCTAAACTAAGAGACTAAAGTCTTTCCTAATAAATGACACGTACCGCTCGTACTTTTACGGTCGACCTTGCATCCGGCGAAATCAGCATCAAAGTAACTAATGAGGTCAAATGATGTTGACTTGGGATACCATAGGCCCACTATAACCGTATCCTTAAGGTATCGAAAGATACGTTTAACAGCAGTCATGTGTGATTCCTTAGGATTTGCTTAAAATCTAGCACACAGGCAAACGCTAAACATAATATCAGGGCGACTAGCAGTTAAATAGAGTAGACTGCCTATCATATCTCGATACTTACGTTGGTCCACGGTTTGCCGCTTTCATCTGGTTATAGTTTAGTTGTAGTAGCCATTGGAGTGCTGATTGGTTTGACGTTATCAAGGTCAAATTTCTTCAGCATGTCCTTTGTATACTTCGACTGACAGATGAAAGTTCCATTTGACATTTGTTTGACTTGCAGTCCAAGAAAGTAGTTGAGCTCCCCCATCATGCTCATCTCAAACTCGGTCTGCATACACTTGGCAAAATCTTGACAGAGGATTTCATCAGTAGAACCAAATATAATATCATCTACGTATATTTGGACTAAGAGAATAGTGTCTTTAAAAGATTTTATAAAAAGTGTGGTGTCAATTTTTCCTTTAGAAAAACCTTTCTCAAGCAAGAAATTGCTTAGCCGTTCATACCAAGCTCTAGGGGCTTGTTTGAGGCCATATAGCGCTTTCTTCAGCTTGAAAACATTGTCGGGAAATTTATGATTTTTAAAGCCAGGAGGTTGTTTCACATAAACTTCCTCCTTAATAAATCCATTCAAGAAAGCAATTTTAACATCCATTTGAAATAATTTGAAATTTTGAAAACTTGCAAATGCACAAAGCATCCGAATGGATTCCAATCTAGTAACAGGAGCATACGTCTCATCGTAGTCGATACCTTCCTCTTGGTTGTATCCTTGGGCTACTAGACGAGCTTTATTGCGTGTGACTGAACCATCTTCATTTTGTTTCTAAAAACCCATTTAGTACCAATGATCGAGTGATTAGCCGGTCTAGGAACGAGTTCCCATACTTGGCTCCTCTCGAATTGGTTGTGTTCCTCTTGCATAGTAGAAATCTAAAATTCATCATTAAAAGCTTCTAAAATGTTTTTCGGCTCAATTTATGAAATAAAGGCAGTGCTAGCAATAGAGTCTCTTAATGATGATCTAGTAGTTACTCCACGTGAAACCTCACCTATTACCAAATTTTCGGGATGTGACGGCTTGAAAGAGAATTTCTTTGGCAAGCCCTCCAGAGAATTGGTTTCGGTTGTGTTATTCGTTGGAGTATAAGTTGATGGCTCAACATCATCATCAAGAGTAGCTGTTGCACTATTATCTTCATCAAAAGTCACATTTGTAGACTCTTCCACAATTAATGAGCATTTGTTAAATACTCTATATTCCTTGCTCTTGGCAGCATAGCCAAGGAAAATACCATCGTCAGCTTTGGCATAAAATTTGCCTAAGTTGTCTTTGGTGTTAAGGATAAAACATCTACAACCAAAAACTCTAAAATAAGAAACATTTGGGATTCTCCCAAACCAAAGCTCATAGGGTGTTTTCTTCGTAATAGGACGAATAAGCACCCTATTTAAAATGTGACAGGCTGTACTGACAGCTTCAGCCCAAAAGTATTTCAGAAGTGAAAACTTGTTCAACATGACTCTAGCCATATCGCTAAGAGTCCTATTCTTCCGCTCCACAATACCATTTTGTTGAGGAGTTCTTGGACAAGAAAACTCATGATCAAAACCATTAGAATCACAAAACTTTTCAAAAATTGTATTTTCGAATTCGTCTCCATGATAACTTCGGATTTGAGTAATCATGTAGCCTTTTTTGTTTTGAACTTTCTTTACAAAAATATTGAAAACCGAAATAGCATCACTTTTATTTGTAAGAAAGAAAACCCATGTAAATCTAGAGAAATCATCAACAATGACAAAAGCGTAGAGTTTTCCACCAAGATTGGCTACTCTACTAGGGCCAAATAAATCCATATGAAGTAATTGTAAGGGTCTAGTAGTGCTTACAGAGTTTATGGAATGAAAAGAGGACTTGGTTGCCTTATTTAATTCACATTCGGCACATACCGTGTCCTTTTTGAATGTGATGTCGGGCAAGCCTCTAACTAGCTTCTTAGTCGATAGCCTGGATATAGTATCCATGTTGGCATGACCAAGACGCTGGTGCCATAGTAATCTTTCATCCTTATGAGCATATAGGCATCTACCTGCATTGTTAGTATCTCTAGACAAATAAAAAATATAAATATTATCCTCTCTTATCCCTTCAAAAGCGATGTCTCCTGTTGACCTATCATAAATAAAGTATTTATTTTGTCCAAAGTTAATGTCATATCCATGGTCAGCAAGATGACTAATGCTGAGCAGGTTATGCTTTAACTCGGTCACTAGGCAGACATCCTTTATTACAGGAAAGGGAGGATGACCAATAATACTATTACCTATAATATACCCTTTTAGGTTGTTACCAAAGGATACGTATCCTTCTCTCTTCATCGATAGTGATGCAAAAAGATTTGCGTCTCCCGTCATATGCCGCGAGCATCCACTATCGAGAATCCACTTACTCTTAGTTGAGGAGGGAAGGTCCACCTACATCAAGAGTAGATGTGACCTTTGGTACCCAAGTTCTTGAGGGTCCTGAAAAGTTAGTTTTCGGAAACCATGCATATATCTTCCTATCTACCAATCTTCTAATTCTATATTGTGATGAAATATGTCCATGTAATCTGCAATAAGTACATATAGCATTCCTATTTATGTTAGGAGCATGCTGATGATGTCTATAAGTAGAGTGATGAGGAGTAGCATAATGATATGTAGAGCTACCATGGTGATGATGACTATATATAGAGTGATATGGAGTGGCATGGTGATATTGTCTATATGGAATAGCATGGTGATGATGTCTATATGTAGAGTGATGGTGATTTTGTTTTTGTGCAACATGGTGATGATTGTATCTATGTGTAGCATGATGATTCTGTGACATATGAGAATTATTTCTACGTGCATATGGTTTGTGTGCATTGTGAAAGTGTGTGTATATGTATGTATGATTACGTGCTACAGGTGAATGACGTGGGTGACTAGTATGAGTAGTGTCATGCTTTGTGTGTGTCTCATGTGATTGGGTTTGAGGTTGAGCAACCTGTTTTCCCAATTTAGTCTCTAATTTCTTAGAGACAGCCTACAGTTCAGTAATCTTAGCATTCAAACCATATATCTTAGTAATAGAAATCTTGTGTCTACTCCTTTCTTTAGCAAGTTCCGTGTTGAGTGTTGTGATTTCTTGTATTTGTTGTTCAATACGTGCTTCGGCATCATGTAGGCTTTTTTTAAGCTTAGATACCTCATTTGTGACTTCCGTGGGTGAAGTGTCTCTAATGTTATCAAGCAATAAGGAAAGTCTTTGAATTTCAACTTTCATGACTTTTGATCTTTTCTTTGGCATGTTTATATTTACCAATGACCTTTTTATGATCATCAAGTAAATCGGTGAAAGCATCGCCAAGTTCATCAAAAGTGAAGTCATCAAGAGTTTCCTTTGATACCTTGTCGGATGTTGCCATTAGGCACACATTTGCCGTGTCTTGAGGAGAGTCCTTTTCTTCCTCGGAGTCACTAGCTTCGCTTTCATGCCAAATGCTTGTGTTGGCATATTTCTTTGAGGAAGTCTTCTTGTATGGTTTCTCATAACGGTTGCTCTTCTTTAAGAATGGACAGTCTTTTCGGACATGTCCCGTCTTCTTGCAACCGTAGCAGGTTGGCTTTTCTTCGTCGTCTTCTTGGGGTTCCTTCTTTCTTCGGTTGAAGCGAAGGAATTTCTTGAAGTTGCGGACAATGAGAGCTTGATCATCACCTTCCGAGGTGTCGTCATCCGTCTCTTCGGGGTCAGCCCTCCGTCGGTGAGCTTTGAGTGCGATCTCCTTAGCCTTAGAAGCAGGCTCTTCGAAGTCTTTGAGGTCAAGCTCATGAGTCATCAGCTTTTCCATCAAAGTCTCCATGGACATAGTTGTGAGATTATTTCCTTCTATGATGGCTGTCACCTTAGGGTTCCAAATCTTTGGTAGCCCCCTAAGTAGCTTGCGAATCTTCTCGTGATTTGTATATTGTTTGTCGAGCGAAGATAGGGGATTGATGATGTCGAGGAATCTTGTAAACATTTGCGTGATCATCTCATTTTGCTTCATCTTGAAAGCCTCATATTCTTGAGTGAGACGGCTTATCTTTGATTCCTTGACTTGGGTGGATCCTTCATGCGTCACTTCTAGAAGTCTCCATACTTCGTGAGAGGTGGTGCATGTTGAGACCCTGTTGAACTCATTCATGTCTATAGCATAGAATAAAGCATTAATAGCTCTCGCGTCTAGAATTGCCTGTTTCTTCTCCTCGTCAGAATATTTGTCATGTGATTTCTCAACGAGATCACCATTGACAACTATCCAGGCGGGCTTTTTGTAACCATCGGTGACGATGGTCCACAGGTCGAAGTCTAGCGACTTGAGATAAAAGCTCATCCTTGTTTTCCAATAGGTGTAGTTAGTTCCATCAAATAGGGGAGGCCTATGAGTGAACTGCCCTTCACCGTGATTGGAAATCATGGATTGTGTGGTTGCCATGGATCAGCTCTAGGATGTTAGTCCTTGTAGAGAGAACAGAGCTCTGATACCAGTTGAAGAACAGATAGCAACTCTAGAGGGGGGTGAATAGAGTTTATAACGATAATAGCCAATTAAAAAATAAACTCTTTCACAAGCTGAAAGTAATTAGAGTAAATACATAAATAAATAAGGAGCAAGAAAGCATACGCAAACACAGCCAAATATTAACCTGGTTTCCCTCGTGGAGGACTAGTCCAGGCCTGAGAACTCTAGCTCAGGATTAAATCCACTATTTGTGAAATAGTAGTTACACCCCGTGTCTTTTCTTCAGAAGAGCACGTCAACTTCTTACAAAGATCGCAGTGGCGATGCTTGGAATTTTCCAAGCGACTTCTTGAACTCTTGCACAATATAACACCCAGTTTTCCAGAAGAGGGTAATTTTGAAATTTTGTAATTATAATTATTATTTAATGGTATTTATTTCATGTTATGATTTTTAGTGATATTTAATTATTTTTAAACTATTTAAATTCATGACTTATGATTTGGTGTCTTGCTAGTGTTCATATCTTGACTGAGGGGTATTTTAGTCATTTTTATAATTTTAAGAATTATTTGGGATTATTAATTATTATTTAAATTTATTAGAATTTATTGAATTTATGAGAATTTTTAGGAATTATTTGAGATAGTTTGAACTAGGTTGACTTTTGACTAGTGTTGACTTTGTAGACCTACCTAGAAGTTAACTCTAGTTAGTGGGTCATGGTTAGGTCAAGTGACTCTAGTCTAACCTAGCCTAGCACTTGGTTTAAGTCATTTTAGCAATAGGATTAGGAAGTCACAAGTCATGACTTATGGTTTTAGAACCTTGATTAAGTTTAATCCTCATTAGCTTTGTAACTTGGCCCAAGGCCCAATAGTTTGACAAAACCCTAAGCCCTAGACATTATTGGCCAGCCACAATATCCTCCTTGGGAACACCACCCTATTTATACTCTCCTATTTTTAGGGTTGCCTCCTTCTTAGGAAAGCTCAAGTTAGAAAAACAAGGTTTGTTTTCTATTTTAATTAATCCCTAGAACTCCATTTCTCTTCCTTTTTATTCTAATCTCTTCCAATAGGTTCTAATACCTCTATTCTTGCTGTCATTGAAGTTTTATCTCAGTTTGTTGTGGATTTGTTGGATTGGGACATCAAGGAGAAAAGCTCTAGAGAAAGGGTTTTTCTTGAAATTTCAAGTATAGGTAACTTCCTCATTCCTTAATGAAATTTCGTTTTGTCTTCATCATTAGGAAGCCCTAGGGGTCCCCTAAGTGTATGCATTGTTGTCGTGTCGGGTTTCATGAGTTTCGTATCCATTTGGACACGTATCAAGGTTGTGGCCTAGGTGTTTGTAAAAATGCCACATAGGATTCAATTTTCGATTTTCGTAAAACTAATTACATAGGTTTGTAGATCTAGGTGTGGGTATGAATGTTTGTGAAGGATGTTTGGTTGTTTTATGTCTGTGTCGGGTGCTATTTGGTTTGGACACGGCTGTTCACAACTGGCCTGTTTCTGTTCAGTCCCCTGCTACTCGAGGGGTCGTACTCGTTGGACACGGTGACTCAGGTCATGCCACTTGGTGTGGGCCAAGGGGCAATGACTGACATGAGGTCCTCCAAGTTGGAGACGATCTCGTGTCATGTCGGACACACACTTGACCCCACAAGGGGATTCCACAGCACTGTGTACGTGTAATTTAGGGCTCGGACACGCTTATTTCAGTCACGACACGACACATTTCAACCAAATTCAGGGTGACACGTAGGTAGCTGGGTCTTAGGCGAATCTAGGGTGGTGATCACGAGATCTAGTTTGGCCTACGATACGAGCACGATACGCGTGCACATCACTGACGGACTGTGTGTGTCTGTGTGACCTGTTTTGGATTTATATTGTTTGGACACGTTGTGTCCTGATTTTGGACACCATTTTGGTGTTGTGACACGTGCCTATATGGTACATTGATTACCTACCTAAGTTTCACCATTTTGATTGTGAATTTAATGTGGATTGGGGAAATTTCCCAATCGACTGATACTTCCTGTATCAGTGAACATTGTTTTCTTTTTCCAGTTTTCTTAATGATTAATAACATTGTTAGTTAGAGTTTAATTGCTAAATAGCTAGTTATCATGTTGAAGTTTATGTGTGGGGATGTTGGTACATGTGGAGTATGATTTTGGATATTGAATGAGTCTTAGATGTTAATAATTCTTCATTCCCTATCAATCCTATTTTCTTTATAACTGAACTGCCCAAGTTGTAATGTTTAAAACCTGAGAACCCTTAACATACTACCTGAAATTCTGAGATTTACTTGTTTGTGAATACCTGAGATGGTTCAAATCTGGAAACCGAGATTCTCTCCTTAGTTCAATACCCTAACTAGTTCCATTCCCTCTTCTTAATTGTTATGATACTCTGATTATTGCCTTCCCATGTTGTTTTCAGTTTTCCTCACAACCTGAGAAATGATTTGGCACCTATTGCATTGATGTTGGACCTTGGTTTAAATAAGAACTAATAGGAATTGATGAGGATTTTGTTCTTAACTGTCATAAACTGAGATTTAGTTCTTCAACCTGAAAATGTGTTAATTCCTGAGTATATATATACATATATGTTGAAATTCTAAGATTTCCTATATTGTAAATTCCTGAGATTCCTACTTGTTTGAACCTGAAAACTGAACCATGTTGATCTCAGGTTTCTTAGTTCCTGGAACTAGTAAACCTGAGATATTAGACACTCTATTACACATCCACACAGCCCCTCACTTCCTCTTGTACACACACAGTTCTGTGTTTCCTTACTGCTCACTGTTTTGAGTATTTACCTGCATACTGTCACAGTTACACACACTGTCTTATGTTTTTCACTGTCATATTTATTTCCTGCACATATGAATCCTTGTAGACACTTGTATACACATTATCTTTCTCTCTTCACTGTTTGGGAAATCACTGCATATACATGTGACACTGCTCACTTGTTCACTATCATTCCTGCACACATATTAGACAATATTCACACACACACAACAAGTTAACACCTGTCCTATTACACAACCCTTCATTCCTGCACTTTGACACATTATACACACAAGCACACCCCTCTCTGTTATTTCCTGTCCACACACATTTCATGTGTCACACACTAGCTCTCTCTCTTTCTCTAATTTCTAAGCTTTACATGTAGGCCATGTTGTTTAGGCATATACAATGTCTATGTGTATAAATTGTGTGAGTGTATATATATCTATATATATATATGCTTGTAGCTAGTGTTGTAGGTTTACATTTAGCCTAGATTGTGTACTATATTGTGTGATGTTAATATATGGGTGTAATAGTGAGGTTGTGACTTGCTAAGGGTTCTAGAAATTAGCTAAGCTACTTGTGATATAACTAATATAGGCTTGCTTAGCCTTGATAGGAATGGTGCTAGCTAGTATAGATTGGAATAGCCTAGTTTAGACTCAATTAGACTTGGTTGACCTAGTTTGACTTCTAGGGTTGACCAGAGTTGACCAAGAGTTGACTTCGGTCTAGATTGACCTAGAATCATGTAGAATGCATAGTAGGACTCCATTTTACTATTCTGGACTTGTTGTGACTTGTGCTGTTCTATAGGAGACAGACACCGCTCCTCGGACAGTATATTCTCTTCAGACACTCAGGCTATCAGGCGAGTACATTCTCTGACCGTTTCATACTTGTATGGATTTACATTCTTGCTCTAGATTACTGTACTTGATGCTGACACGATCATTATCACGGATTGGAACTATATGGATCTTCTTCTGAGATGTTATCTCCTTGTATTCACTAAGTACATATTGTGATGTACGTTTCACTTACATGCTGTATTTATTGAATACCCTTATTATTGTACACTCATTGTGCATATTGTACTCTCAGTATCACATTGAGCCATTGTACAAGTCATTGTACAAGCCATTGTACAAGTCATTGTATAAGGTAACGTAACTGAATTGGATCCTTGTGTATTGATTGGGGAGGGGGAGTAGAAATGGTTATGTGATCAATCGTATTATATAAGAAATTGTATATGTCTATTGTACACCCACGTACAAAGGATTCCCATTTTATTGTATAACCTAACCCGTTTACATAACCATATTGTGCTCTAAAATCACATGTTCCTTACAGTCTTACTTATCATATTTAGATATTTCCTATTATCAAATCTCTACTATTTTTTTATATATCTTCTTCTTTCAGCGTTTCATGTACTTTACTCTATTGCATGCTTTATATTTCCTAACTCGATATGAACTGCGTGAGATGTTTTGTGCTCACTCCCGTCCTGACTGGACCTGTTGAAAATTTTACAGAGGATGAGGAGGAGGCCTGCATAGATACCTACTATGGGGCAGCTGTAGATGCCATGTGTGACCCAGATTTCCAGCCTGATCCACTAGTTTAGAGACTGAGGCTCCCTAGTCTAGGTTTTCTTTTTCTGTCATTTGAGATCCAGTTTGTATATATTCTTTTAGTTCAGCACTAGAGTCTTGTATTGAGCTGGATGTTCTGATTTGTTATGTCAGTAGACACTTAGACTCTCTGGTTGTATTTTTGTGGTTTTTCCTTTATTCCAGTATTTATCTATCTATCTTCCTATCTTTCATTCTGCTTTAGATGTGATTGAGACTGTATATTGCTATGTCACCTCCATTCGGAGTGTATACACTGTACAGGTACCTTTATATTATTAGATGATTGACCTAGGACAGCGTTCTACCGCCGATACTGCGGCGTAGGCTGGGCGTAGTTACGTTCTCGTGCCCACACAGTAGGTGCGGGTCGTGACACGTTTTTAGTGGTGGCCCATGCAGGTCGAGTTTATGTAGTGGTATTCGAACTAGAGTATCACTACAGCCTGCAAAAGGATTAGGATATTTTGAAGGTACTCAATCACACTAGGAAAAACTCATATCAAATTCATACCATCTCAGTTCTTGCTGATATTGTTCTCCTTGAATATAACTGTCCTCCTTTGCTATTTTGACTCATTCTCAGCAATTGTTGTTTGATCTGTCTTCAGGATGGTGGAGACGCGATCACAGCATGCCATTCATGGAGATACTGTTGAGGGGACTGCTACCTCTCAGCCAGTTCAGCAGGGTCGGGAGGCTACAGCTCCTGCCACCTCTGCTCATATTGGGACTTCAGCAGCAGCTGAGGGTATACCTTCACCAGTTCGGAGGCAGGACCCGGTCTTTCCAGAGGATCCTTTCCAGCCGCCACCGCCTCCAGGACATGTGGATGCAGCTCAGATGTTCACGTATTTCCAGCAGTTCATGGACCGATAGCAGGCTCGGCAGGACAGAGGTATGGAGTTGGCCGTTACGACAGCCGCAGCTCGACCAGTGGTGCAGCAGCCAAAGACACCGGGGATCGAGCAGTTTCAGAAGATGAGCCCTAGAGACTTTCTGGGGACAGAGGGGATCCTATATGCCGACGAGTGGATCGAGCATATGGAGGAGATCTTCCGCTTGGCCAGGATTCCAGCAGACCTTCAGATCGAGGCCGCAGCTAGCCGGATGCGAGATCTTGCACACACCTGGTATCAGTCGGACCCCAGGGTGGGGGTACCAAGGCAAACTTGGGAGCAGTTCAGGGGCTTCTTCAAGAAGAAGTTCTTCCTAGATTCAGCAGTCAGAGCCTTGGAGACGCAGTTTGAGTGCTTGGTCCAGGGGAGCCTCTCAGTAGAGGAGTATACGGGAGAGTTTGGCCGTCTCGGCAAGTTTGTTGAGGGGTTGAGCGAGACGGCGAAGGCCCAGAGGTTCCGGAAGGGTCTGGTCAAGGAGGTCAAGTCCTTGACCAAGGGCAACAGGGATGCCACATTCGAGGAGATTCTGACGGGAGCTTTACTGGCTGAGGATGATCTTGAGCTTAGGCTCAAGAGAGAGCGAGACCCAGTTGGGGGCACCAGCAGTGGAGGACCGGCCAAGAGACCGCACGTTCAGCAACAGTTTCAGCAGCAGTATCAGCAGCCGATGCCAGGCGTACAGTTTCAGCAGCAGCACTAGCAGCCGAGGGCTCAGATACATCAGCTACGACAGAGGCCTGTTCAGTATCAGGGTCAGAGACAGGTGCAGTATCAGCAGGACACCGTGTGCAACTTCTGCAAGAAGCCAGGCCATTGGTGGAACGATTGCAGGAAGAGACTGGGTATGTGTTTACTTTGCGGGTCAACAGAGCATCAGTGTAGAGAGTGTCCCCAGAACCCGACACCATTGGCTCAGGTAGCACCAGGAGCTAGGGCTCCGGCAGGGCAGCAGAGGGGACCACCATTGTAGACTCAACAGTAGAGGTTTTTCCAGCATCAGCAGCAGGCCAGGGGAGGCCAGCCAGGGCGAGCTTTCGCCATGACAGTCGAGGATGCTCAGGCCGTCGGAGATCTAGTTGCAGGTTCCGTTCTTTGATTCAATTCTGCAATTCCTATCTTGAAATTCAGTTCCATCTATTCCTATCTGTTTTTTATTGTTGATAAGTATAATCTGGTGTTTCCTTATGATTTAATTTTCTTCTGAGATAAGTCGTATGGGCTAGGTCGCCTCGATTATAAGATTTTAGAATCCTCTAGGGTCATGCTAGCAGGCATAGTGAGGACATATAGTCGAACTATGGACGTATTTCTCGGGTATGAGAATTTAAGGTTTTTGCTGCCAAGCGCGCGGCAATGCGAAAATTTTAAATACCATAGTTCTAGAGGTATGTACCATAGTTGAGGACTCTATGATTATCGTAGCCTTGCTCACTGGCATGACAGAGATTCTGAGTATCATGGTTTTGGACAGACGCATATGATTATCTGACGGTATGTTTGAGACTCTGATTGTGGGGTGTTTGACCTAGAAGGACTACTGCCATTTTAATTTCGAGGACGAAATTTTTCTAAGGTGGGTAGGATTGTAACACCTAGTTTTCCAGAAGAGGGTAATTTTGAAATTTTGTATTTATAATTATTATTTAATGGTATTTATTTTATGTTATGATTTTTAGTGATATTTAATTATTTTTAAACTATTTAAATTCATGACTTATGATTTGGTGTCTTGCTAGTGTTCATTTCCAGACTGAGGGGTATTTTAGTCATTTTTGTAATTTTAAGAATTATTTGGGATTATTAATTATTATTTAAATTTATTAGAATTTATTGAATTTATGAGAATTTTTAGGAATTATTTGAGAGAGTTTGAACTAGGTTGACTTTTGACTAGTGTTGACTTTGTAGACCTACCTAGAAGTTAACCCTAGTTAGTGGGTCATGGTTAGGTCAAGTGACTCTAGTCTAACCTAGCCTAGCACTTGGTTTAAGTCATTTTAGCAATAGGATTAGGAAGTCACAAGTCATGACTTATGGTTTTAGAACCTTGATTAAGTTTAATCCTCATTAGCTTTGTAACTTGGCCCAAGGCCCAATAGTTTGACAAAACCCTAAGCCCTAGACATTATTGGCTAGCCACCATATCCTCCTTGGGAACACCACCCTATTTATACTCTCCTATTTTTAGGGTTGCCTCCTTCTTAGGAAAGCTCAAGTTAGAAAAACAAGGTTTGTTTCCTATTTTAATTAATCCCTAGAACTCCATTTCTCTTCCTTTTCATTCTAATCTCTTCCAATAGGTTCTAATACCTCTATTCTTGCTATTATTGAAGTTTCATCTCAGTTTGTTGTGGATTTGTTGGATTGGGACATCAAGGAGAAAAGCTCTAGAGAAGGGGTTTTTCTTAAAATTTCAAGTATAGGTAACTTCCTCATTCCTTAATGAAATTTCGTTTCGTCTTCATCATTAGGAAGCCCTAGGGGTCCCCTAAGTGTATGCATTGGTGTCGTGTCGGGTTTCATGAGTTTCGTGTCTATTTAGATACGTATCAAGGTTGTGGCCTAGGTGTTTGTAGAAATGCCACATACGATTCAATTTTCGATTTTTGTAAAACTAATTACATAGGTTTATAGATCTAGGTGTGGGTATGAATGTTTGTGAAGGATGTTTGGTTGTTTTGTGTCTGTGTCGGGTGCTATTTGGTTTGGACACGGCAGTTCACAACTGGCATGTTTCTGTTCAGTCCCCTGCTACTCGAGGGGTCGTACTCGTTGGACACGGCGACTCAGGTCATTCACTTGGCGTAGGCCAAGGGGCAATGACTGACATAAGGTCCTCCAAGTTGGAGACGATCTCGTGTCGTATCGGACACACACTTGACCCCGTAAGGGGATTCCACAGCACTGTGCACGTGTAATTTAGGGCTCGGACACGCTCATTTCAGTCACGACACGACACGTTTCAACCCAATTCAGGGTGACACGTAGGTAGCTGGGTCCTAGGCGAATCTAGGGTGGTGATCACGAGATCTAGTTTGGCCTACGACACGAGCACGATACGCGTGCACATCACTGACTGACTATGTGTGTCTGTGTGACCTGTTTTGGATTTAAATTGTTTGGACACGTTGTGTCCTGATTTTGGACACCATTTTGGTGTTGTGACACGTGCCTATATGGTACATTGATTACCTACCTAAGTTTCACCATTTTGATTGTGAATTTAATGTGGATTGGGGAAATTTCCCAATCGGCTGATACTTCCTGTATCAGTGAACACTGTTTTCTTTTTCCAGTTTTCTTAATGATTAATAACATTGTTAGTTAGAGTTTAATTGCTAAATAGCTAGTTATCATGTTAAAGTTTATGTGTGGGGATGTTGGTACATGTGGAGTATGATTTTGGATATTGAATGAGTCTTAGATGTTAATAATTCTTCATTCCCTGTCAATCCTATTTTCTTTATTACTGAACTGCCCAAGTTGTAATGTTTAAAACCTGAGAACCCTTAACATACTACCTGAAATTCTGAGATTTACGTGTTTGTGAATACCTGAGATGGTTCAAATCTGGAAACCGAGATTCTCTCCTTAGTTCAATACCCTAACTAGTTCCATTCCCTCTTCTTAATTGTTATGATACTCTGATTATTGCCTTCCCATGTTGTTTTCAGTTTTCCTCACAACCTGAGAAATGAGTTGGCACCTATTGCATTGATGTTGGACCTTGGTTTAAATAAGAACTAATAGGAATTGATGAGGATTTTGTTCTTAATTGTCATAAACTGAGATTTAGTTCTTCAACCTGAAAATGTGTTAATTCCTGAGTATATATACATATATGTTGAAATTCTGAGATTTCCTATATTGTAAATTCCTGAGATTCCTACTTGTTTGAACCTGAAAACTGAACCATGTTGATCTCAGGTTTCTTAGTTCCTGGAACTAGTAAACCTGAGATATTAGACACTCTATTACACATCCACACAGCCCCTCACTCCCTCTTGTACACACACTGTTCTGTGTTTCCTTACTGCTCACTGTTTTGAGTATTTACCTGCACACTGTCACAGTTACACACACTGTCTTATGTTTTTCACTGTCACATTTATTTCCTGCACATATGAATCCTTGTAGACACTTGTATACACATTCTCTTTCTCTCTTCACTGTTTGGGAAATCACTGCATATACATGTGACACTGCTCACTTGTTCACTATCATTCCTGCACACATATTAGACAATATTCACACACACACAACAAGTTAACACCTGTCCTATTACACAACCCTTCATTCCTGTACTTTGATACATTATACACACAAGCACACCCCTCTCTGTTACTTCCTGTCCACACACATTTCATGTGTCACACACTAGCACTCTCCCTTTCTCTAATTTCTAAGCTTTACATGTAGGCCATGTTGTTTAGGCATATACAATGTCTATGTGTATAAATTGTGTGAGTGTATATATATCTATATATATATTTGCTTGTAGCTAGTGTTGTAGGTTTACATTTAGCCTAGATTGTGTACTATATTGTGTGATGTTAATATATGGGTGTAATAGTGAGGTTGTGACTTGCTAAGGGTTCTAGAAATTAGCTAAGCTACTTGTGATATAACTAATATAGGCTTGCTTAGCCTTGATAGGAATGGTGCTAGCTAGTATAGATTGGAATAGCCTAGTTTAGACTCAATTAGACTTGGTTGACCTAGTTTGACTTCTAGGGTTGACCAGAGTTGACCAAGAGTTGACTTTGGTCTAGATTGACCTAGAATTATGTAGAATGCATAGTAGGACTCAATTTTACTATTTTGGACTTGTTGTGACTTATGCTGTTCTATAGGAGGCAGACACCACTCCTCGGACAGTATATTCTCTTCAGACACTCAGGCTATTAGGCGAGTACATTCTCTGACCGTTTCATACTTGTATGGATTTACATTCTTGCTCTAGATTATGTACTTGATGCTGACACGATCATTATCACGGATTAGTACTATATGGATCTTCTTCTGAGATGTTATCTTCTTGTATTCACTAAGTACATATTGTGATGTGCGTTTCACTTACATGTTGTATTTATTGAATACCCTTATCATTGTACACTCATTGTGTATATTGTACTCTCAGTATCATATTGAGCCATTGTACAAGCCATTGTACAAGTCATTGTACAAGCCATTGTACAAGTCATTGTATAAGGTAACGTAACTGAATTGGATCCTTGTGTATTGATTGGGGAGGGGGAGTAGAAATGGTTATGTGATCAATCGTATTGTATAAGAAATTGTATATGTCCATTGTACACCCACGTACAAAGGAGTCCCATTTTATTGTATAACCCAACCCGTTTACATAACCATATTGTGCTCTAAAATCACATGTTCCTTACAGTCTTACTTATCATATTTAGATATTTCCTGTTATCAAATCTCTACTGTTTTTTTTATATATCTTCTTCTTTCAGCGTTTCATGTACTTTACTCTATTGCAGACTTTATATTTCCTAACTCGATATGAACTGCGTGAGATGTTTTGTGCTCGCTCCCGTCCTGACTGGACCTGTTGAAAATTTTACAGAGGATGAGGAGGAGGCCTGCATAGATACCTACTATGGGGCAGCTGTAGATGCTATGTGTGACCCAGATTTCCAGCCTGATCCACTAGTTTAGAGACTGAGGCTCCCTAGTCTAGGTTTTCTTTTTCTGTCATTTGAGATCCAGTTTGTATATATTCTTTTAGTTCAGCACTAGAGTCTTGTATTGAGCTGGATGTTCTGATTTGTTATGTCAGTAGATACTTAGACTCTCTGGTTGTATTTATGTGGTTTTTCCTTCATTCCAGTATTTATCTATCTATCTTCCTATCTTTCATTCTTCTTTAGATGTGATTGAGACTGTATATTGCTATGTCACCTCTATTCGGAGTGTATACACTGTACAGGTACCTTTATATTGTTAGATGATTGACCTAGGACAGCGTTCTACCGCCGACACTGCGGCGTAGGCTGGGCGTAGTTACGTTCTCGTGCCCACACAGTGGGTACGGGTCGTGACACACAAACTCCTAACTGAAAAAATGCTGAGCACTTGAGGCTAAGGGAGCTTGTGGCTAGTAGATAAAGAAGGGTATGGCTTGTATTGAGCTTTAGAGAGAAGAGAATAGAAGATTGAATGATTTAAAATGAGAGAATTCATGGCCTAGATACCAGGTAGGCAGAATTCGGCCAGAATTCTGGTTGGATCATTCAAAAATTTGGCCGTTGGACAACTTGCAACCAGCCAACCCTAAAAATTAGGGTGCTGATTTTTAGGAGACAGAGTTCGGCCCGAACTCTGTGTGGAGGCAGAGTTCGGCCCGAACTCTGTCTCCAGAGCACAGAATGGGTCATTGGTCCAATGGGCTTATTTGGATGTGTGTGGATCTTTTGGATTTTGGGTAGGGTATAGGTTAAGTCTCAGATGCTCAGCACAACTCAGCTTACATAAGTCTAGACTCAATAAAGTTTATAAAATACAGACTCAAAAAAGACTTGCATTGCAAAACTGGGCTGTCGTCTGACTTGTGCTGAATGTAGTCTTCATGTGTCGTATTGAATTATCACAAGTATTATTTAGTCAATTCTATCAATATTTGGTTGACTGTGACTTTGTGTCAACACCAAGAATATATATCTATCAGGTTGTATCACAATCCTCCCACTACGACGAGGTACTATTGGTTGTGGTGTAACATTTGTGACACGTTGTACAGTTATTTGTGGTTCATCCTCTTATACTGTTGGTACTGAAGTACTTGCTGTCTCACCTCTCAGTTCTTCTAGAACAACTCTACTTGTGGGTTTATGGTTCATCACGTAGTCTTCTTCTAAGAATCGAGCATTGGTGCTAACAATGACCTTCTGATCCTTAGGACTATAAAATAACCCTCCTTTCGTTCATCTTGGATAGCCTACAAACAAGCGTACTTCTGTACGAGATTTCAACTTATCTACTTTTCTATTCAGCACATGTGCTGGACTACCCCAAATGCGAACATATTTCAGACTAGGCTTACGCCCAATCCACAGCTCTGTGGGAGTAAGAGGTACTGACTTAGAAGGAACCAAGTTCAAAATATAAGCTGCAGTCTCTAAGGCATATCCCAAAAATGAATCTGGTAAATCCGAATAACTCATCATTGATCTAACCATCTCCATAAGAGTTCTATTCCTTCTTTCGGCTACACCATTTTGCTGGGGCGTTCCAGGTGCAGTCAATTGGGATGTAATCACAGCCTCTGATAAATAATCCCTAAACTCTCGAAAGAGGTACTCACCACCACGATCTAATCGAAATGACTTGATATATTTTCTATGACGTTTCTCCGTTTCAGCCTTGTACTCTTTAAATTTCTCAAAGCACTCAGACTTACGGCACATCAAATAAATGTATCCATACCTTGAATAATCGTCAATAAATGTGACAAAATATTCAAAGCCACCTCTAGCTTGGATAGTCATTGTAGCGCCTGTAGTTCGTATTACGTAATTTGGTATACGTGTACATATTTTAACTCATATTGCATGTCTCATTTCATGGTTTATTTTGGCATTTCGGTTGCTTGGTTCGATTTTTGCATGTGGACCAACCCCTACCTACCACCATCCCCTCCATTTATTAACCCACCAATCCATTCTCTCTCTTCATTTACTTCTTCATTTACTCTTCTCCTTCCTCCATTAACTCTCTCCACCGACCAGAGAGAGAGGCTTAGGCAAGTGCAACTTGCTTCATGGAGGAACTCATATTTTGTTTTTCTATTGTCTTCCTCATGAGATTCTAAAACACTTTAGTATTTAGTATTTTCGAATTCCATGGCTCGTTTCATGTAGATCTAAGTTTTAGCATTTTTGATCTTCATGGTTTTGATCTTCTAAACTGGGTTGTTTCCGAAGTGGAGAGTTCCATGTAGTAAGGATTTCGATTTTACGCAAGTTTGGCTCTTGAATGGTTGGATTTCATCGAGATTTGACCGAGATAGGGCTTGCTTGAGTTCGTGAGCTTTTACGCTCGCTTGTATTGGCCATGGGGAGAAGATGAAGTTTTACGCACACGTTCTAACGTGTTAGCGTAGTGTTTAGCCTTTACGCCCACGTTTTACGTGACAGTGTATTATTCAGCCTTTTACGTACGCGCATTTGTGTGCCAGCGTACTCCGTTCTACACCGAGTTTATTCGAATTTTACGCTCGGGGCCCTTCCGCTAGCATAAAATCGTGCTCGCGTAAAACCATAGCTCGAGCAGACTCTCGCGTGCGTAAAGTCTTGATCGAGTGTTTCCTCGCGTAGAGCTTGCTCGCGTAGAGTTTCACCAGCGTAGAGCCTCACTTGCCTACGGCTTGCTAGCATAAAACCCTTGCTCGCGTAAACCCTACCCGCATGCACCCTTGCTCGCGTAGAGCTATCTCTCCTTGCTCTTGCTAGCGTAAGCCACTTTATGCATGAGGCTCCTTGGCCTAGCGTAGAGGTACGCGCGTAGAGACTTTGAGTCCCTATGGTGTACACCATTACCCTTTTATATCCTTACGCCTTTTGTCATGAACTTGATAATCGCGAATTTACTTAATATGTTTGAAATGATAATTGTACACGGTATGGTATGAAGTTAACATGACATAACATGATATGACAAACAAGCATGATGGGAACTATTGAAAGCTATTGCGACGGCTAGCATGACATGACAAGAATGGCATGACAAGAATGAATGGCCTGGACACCGTGGACGATTGTGTTTGTACAAGTAAACCAGTATGGTCTTGCATCATGTCTAGGGCAGGGAACCCTGAGTACCACGGTCAGGGGTACCTACTTAAACTGATTAAGGCTAATAACTAGAATAATCCAGTAGCCATAAAGAGAATTCCCAGCTACAGGCAATCCCGTTATCTGGTCGCCCCATCATGGGATCTGTAGCCTGCCGTCGAGTAGGGCACATTTCCAGCACACTGTCATGTGTTGCACCCTTCAAGCTACTTAAGGGTACATGTGTTCTTGGGACAATGTACCCACATGAATTCAACCCCTAATTGCGTCCGGATAGCCTGGATGGTCTGTAGGGCTTGTAGCTGTTGGAACATCTCATTGTATTTTGTTATTAACTAGGCCTGTGATAACCCTAGTTAGTTAAAGTATCAAGCCGTACTCATTGTTTAGCCGTGATTTGATTGGATGGAGTCTAACCCAGTCTAGTCTTGTCCTGATCATGTACAAGATTGTTACATGACCTGAATGCTTGTGCTTTACTTTATCGATAAATGGTGGGAAACCAAGTTTCGTTCATATGAAGGGTTACAACTCCAGTTCTTGTTTGGTTTAAGGGTTGTAACTTGTTATCTGAATAATCCCATGGTTATCTTATCGTATATCATCATGATTGACTATATCTCCAGTTTTATTATATTATTATGTGCTAATTGCTGGTTTTAGTTCCTAAGTGAAGCCTCATTTGTGGCACTTGCTCTTTCTAGGATCTGACCCAGCTGGTTTTGTATGGCCAGATACCGGAGTAGCTCCAGAGGATCTCCCTACCTTCTAGCCAGATGGTGACCACCAGGCGTAACCCTGGCAATGAGTGGGTTTTATTTTTGCTCTCCCACTCTATTGTAAAAATATTCTTTTGAGGCATTTAGCCGACGAGCACGTGTTAGCTCGATTGTACTTTACTTACTGTCTGTCTATGGGCTGTAGCATGATTAACAAATCCTAGGGTTGATCATGTATGACTGAACTCTTGCTAGTCTTCACATTTTGTATGGCTAGCTTCATGATCATCCAAATATGTAATATATGGGATGCCTTACTATTGTATATTTGGTGCTCTGACATCTTGTAACTGCTATTTGTTGCTTGGGATTGAGACAATAGGCTTGTTCATGACCATAAGAGACCGATGGCTTGTAGTTAAACCCTCATGTATCTCGACAGCCGTGACCGTATAGCGAGGTGGGTTGCACTTCAATATACGTAGCTGGCTATGTCCGCCCCTGCTCTCCAGTATTCTAGTTCTGGGGCGTTACATGGTTTTAGTGGTGGCCCATGCAGGCCTTGAAAATCAAGATATATGAGGGTTTACCGAATAGATGTCTCAATCAGCAATCGCCTTTGATCTCTGCTCGTATCCTCTAAATCCTTAAAAATCTTGACCTGATCACATGCTTGTATCTTTGATCTATCGTGGTCCTTCCTTATTGTTTGCTATGTCTTCTTCTTCAGCGATATTGTTCCTGGTCCTGCCAATCAGCCGAAAGAAGCTCCGCGAGTACTCCCGCAACAAGAAGATCAAGCTCAGCACTCAGGAGTAGCTTCCCGAGTCATGCTTTTCGGAGGTCCAGAGCCCCCAGTACAGCCAGCCCAGCCTGCAAGGCAGGATAATGGAGTCTTGGTTGGACTCATCCGAGAGTTGATTGCATCACAGGATCGTCGGGGTGATGCATTGCACCAGATAGTACAAGATGCTCTGAACAGAGGTGGTCATCCAGGTAATAGTGTGGCCAATAGCTTCAAGCGCTTGAACCCTCCCTTCTTCGATGGTAGCGAAGATGCTATTGCCGCAGATGCTTGGCTGCAGGATACTAAGGTTATTCTAGAAGCAGCTAGGACCCCAGAGAACGAGAAGGTGGCCGTGGTGCACCTGCAGTTACTGGATCTAGCCCGCAGCTGGTGGGCATCGCAGGCCGATGGATTAGTGGCACCTATTGCTTGGACAGTATTCTGTGAGAGATTTCGGACCATGTACTTTGACGCTGTAGCTCAGTATGATCTACAGATGAGGCTCACGAATTTGAGGCAGATGGGCAGGACGGTCGATGGGTATACGGTCGAGTTTTCCAGACTTAGTCGGTTTGCTCCCACCTTGGTGGCGATCGAGTTCGACAGAGCCCAGCGGTTCCAGCAGGGACTCCATCTAGAGATTTTACTAGCAGGGGAGCAGTTTGAGCATCAGACTTTTGATGCAGTATTGAGAGCAGCGAGGAGGCATGAGTATACCTCCCAGAGGATCGTAGATCGGACCGGTACTCGGAAGAGGTCCCACGGCCAGATGAACCAGTCTTCAACACCAGTTTCGGTCGCTCGGGCTTTGACCATTGGAGCTCCAAGGTGGGCGGCTTCTGTTACGTCGGTTCAGCTTTCAACCCCGACATATCCCCAACAGCAGCAGAAGTCATCTTCCGCAATGGATTGCACTCATTGTGGGAAGCCAGGATACGTGGTGTCAGAGTGTCGCAGAGCACAGGGTTTGTGGTTGGTTTATGGTATACCAGACCAAAGGGTTGGGAACTGCCCGAATAGGGGGAGTTCCACTTCTTCGACCTTTTCTAGTCCCTCGATTATGGGACCAGCCCCAGTACCAGTCCAGCAGCAGCAGCAGAACCCGTTTTCGAGGCCCTTGTCACCTCAGGCTCAAGCATTTCAGCAGTAGAACCCCCAGCAGTATGCATAAGTCGAAGTTCAGACCCAGAACCGCCAGAGAGGTTTCCAGCAACGGGAAACGGCACCTCGAGGGCTCGGTCAAGGGATGGCTTTGACCGTGGAGAAGAAGTTAGCATCAGGTGAGGTAGTGGGAGGTACTATTCTCGTCAACTCCTTCCCAGCATCAGCATTGTTTGATTCTGGTGCATCGCATTTATTTATGTATGCACGATTCGTGGCACGGATAGGACTGGAGCCCGAGTTATTATCAGTAAAGCTCAATATACTTACTGGTAACGGTCTTGTGGGAGTGGATAGAGTATTTTTCTCGTGTCGGATCGTAGTTAGCGGTAGAGAGTTTCTCGCTAGGTTGATAGAATTCCCGATGGCCGATTATGATGTGGTCTTAGGAATGGATTGGTTGAGGGACCAGTATGCTAGAATAGATTGCCATATCGGCAAGATTATTTTTAGTATTCCTGGTGAGCCAGAGTTTTTATTCTTCCGAGGAGGAGTAGAACCTTCACCTCCAGTAATGCGGATGACAGTGGCAGTAGCTGTTCAGTTTCCCAGAATTGTAGAAGAATTTCTCGATGTTTTCCTCGAGAAGCTTCCAAGTATGCCACCAGAGTGAGAGATCGAGTTCGCCATAGATTTGATTCCCGAGTCAGCACCAGTGTCGGAGAGAGTCTACCGGATGGCGCCGTCAGAATTGGAGATCTTGTATAAGATGATTGAAGAACTTAGAACCAAGGGATTCATTCGTGCTAGTGGATCGCCTTGGGGAGCCCCGATGCTTCTTATGAAAAAGAAGAATGGTACATCCAGGTTATGTATTGACTATCGTACCTTGAACTCAGTGACAATCAAGAACAGATACCCTCTCCCGAGGATAGATGACTTGTTTGATCAACTCAAAGGGGCGTCCGTATTTTTGAAAATTGATTTGCGGTCAGGATACCACCAGATCAGAGTCAGAGAGCAGGACATCCCGAAGACAACATTCAGATCGAGGTATAGGCATTGGGAGTTCCTTGTTATGCCATTTGGAGCAACCAATGCGCCAGCTGTATTCATGGACCTCATGAATCACATTTTCATGCCATACTTGGATCATTTCATGATTGTGTTTATAGATGACATCCTGGTCTATAACAAGAGTAAGGCGTAGCATGAGCAGCATCTCCGTGTAGTTCTTCAGATTCTCAGGGAACACCAGTTGTATGCCAAGTTCAGTAAATACGAGTTCTGGCTCGATCGTATTTTATACTTGGGTCATATCATCACCAGAGGTGGAGTGGAAGTTGATCCCCAAAAGATCGTGGCCATTGAGACGTGGCCAGTACCAAGTACAGTTGCAGAAGTTCGGAGTTTTCTTGGCTTGGCCGGCTACAACGACGATTTGTTTCAGACTTTGCACGGATTTTAGTACCCATGACCCAGTTGACCCGCAAGGGTGTACAGTTTGCTTGGACAGCAGAATATCAGGAATCTTTTGAGAAATTGAAGCGAGGCTTGATGACGGCACCCATTCTCACGCTTCCAGATGGGACTGGAGGATTTTCAGTGTATTGTGATGCTTCAGGCAGAGGTTTAGGATGTGTTTTGATGCAGCATGGGAAGGTAATAGCTTATGCGTCACGTCAACTTTGGGATCATTAGAACAATTACCCGACCCATGACTTGGAGCTGGCAGCAGTAGTGTTTGCACTTAAGCTGTGGAAGCATTAGTTATATGGAGATAGGGTGGAGATTTTTACCGACCAGAAGAGCCTATAGTATGTATTCACTCAGAAGGATCTTAACATGCATCAGAAGAGATGGCTAGAGCTACTTGTGGATTATGACATCAACCTGCAGTATCATCCTGGAAAGGCCAACGTAGTAGCAGATGCATTGAGCAGGAGAGCCGGAGTTTATTTTCTAACAGTGCAACCAGAGTTATTAGCAGATCTTCAGACGATGGGTATAGAAGTTGTCCTTCCTACCAATGTGGCATTGATGGCCAATATGCAAGTTTAGTCTAGCATAGTTAAGAGGATCAAATTAGCTCATTCAGCAGATTCTAAGCTTCAGCGGCTTAGGACGGAATGTGTAGCAGGGCGAAGACCAGAGTTATGTATCCATGAGGACGGTATACTTCAACATAGGAGGCATCTTTGTGTACCTAGTGGTGATATCAGACAGAAGATCATGGCAGAAGCTCAGAGTTCTCAATATTCGATTCATTCCGGTGGTACGAAGATGTACCGAGATATCCGGGAGCATTTTTGGTAGAATGGCATGAAGAGGGAGATAGCTCGGTTTATCTCTCGGTATTTAGTTTGCCAACAAGTTAAAGCTGAGCATCAGAGACCGGCTGGACTTCTTCAGCCCTTGTCGATTCTAGAATAGAAGTGGGAGCATATAACCATGGATTTCGTGACTGGATTACCTAGGTCCCCGGCCGATAGAGATGCTATTTGGGTTATTATAGACAGGCTTACAAAAGTGGCTCACTTTCTTCCGTTCAGAGTTGGTTAGTCGACGGCTAAGCTAGCAGAGATGTACCTCAGACAGATCGTCAGATTTTATGGTGTACCAGCCAGTATCACCTCAGATAGGGATTCAAAATTTATGTCGAACTTTTGGCGCAGCCTGCAAGAGAGTTTGGAAACTCACCTCCAGTTCAGCTCAGCTTATCATCCGCAGACAAATGGTCAGTCAGAGCATACCATACGAACCTTGGAAGATATGATGCGATCATGTACACTCGACTTCGGTGGTTCGTGAAAAGATCACCTGTATCTCGTGGAGTTCTCCTATAACAACAGTTTCCAAGCCAGTATTCAGATGGCACCATTCGAGGCACTTTATGGTAGGAAGTACAGATCCCCGCTAGCATGGGACGATATTGGAGAGAGGCAGATGCTCGGTCCGGAAATAATTACTTAGACAGTTGATGTGGTCAGAAGTGTGAGAGATCATCTTCGTGTCGCACAAGATCGCCAGCGTCATTGGATCGATTCTTATCGGCGTCCCCTTGAGTTTTCTGTCGGCGACCATGTATTCCTGAGGATCTTGTCTACCCATAGCGTCATTCGTTTTGGCGTGCAGGGAAAGCTTTGTACTATGTATATAGGACCGTTTGACATTCTATAGCGAGTAGGAGATGTGTCATATCGTCTCGCTCTTCTATCGTCGTTACGTGAGGTGCATGATGTCTTCCATGTATCCCAATTGCGACGGTATATCCCAGATCTGAGTCATGTCCTTGATCATTCGGAATTGGTTGTTGGTACCAACCTTTCGTATGAGGAAAGACCCATATCCATATTGGACCAAAGAGAGAAGATACTCAAGAATAAGACTATCAAGTTAGTCTGTGTTACTTGGGGTCATCACTCTTTGGGTGAGTCAACGTGGGAGCGTGAGGATGATATTCGATCGCGATATCCCAACCTGTTTGACTCGTAAGGTATAATGTCCTTCTTATGCCTTATACTCTCAATTCCTTGCTTGAATGAATGATTGCATGGTAGACTGATTAGTATAAATTATATGTGATTATTATAGCTTGTCCTTGCCTCTCTAGTCTCTTAATTAAATTACGAGGACAGAATTCTTTTAAGGTGGGTGGAGTTGTAGTGCATGTAGTTCGTATTACGTATTTTGGTATACGTGTACGTATTTTGACTCATATTGCATATCTTATTTCGTGGTTTATTTTGGCATTTCGGTTGCTTGGTTCGATTTTTGCATGTGGACCAACCCATGCCTACCACCATCCCCTCCATTTATTAACCCACCAACCTATTCTCTCTCTTCATTCACTTCTTCATTTACTCTTCTCCTTCCCCCATTAACTCTCTCCACCGACCAGAGAGAGAGAGGCTTAGGCAAATGCAACTTGCTTCATGGATGAACTCAAATTTTGTTGTTCCATTGTCTTCCTCATGAGATTCTAAGACACTTTAGTATTTAGCATTTTCGAATTCCATGGCTCGTTTCATGTAGATCTAAGTTTTAGCATTTTTGATCATCATAGTTTTGATCTTCTAAACTGGGTTGTTTCCGAAGTGGAGAGTTCCATATAGTAAGGATTTCAATTTTACGCAAGTTTGGCTCTGGAATGGTTAGATTTCATCGAGACTTGACCGAGATAGGGCTTGCTTGAGTTCGTGAGTTTTTATGCTTGCTAGTATTGGCCATGGGGAGAAGATGAAGTTTTACGCACACGTTCTAATGTGTTAGCATAGTATTTAGCCTTTACGCCCACGTTTTATGTGACATCGTATTATTCAGCCATTTACGCACATGCATTTACGTGCCAGCGTACTCTGTTCTACGCCAAGTTCATTCAAATTTTACGCTCGGGGCCCTTCCGTTCGCGTAAAATCGTGCTCACGTAAAACCCTGGCTCGAACAGACTCTCCCATGCGTAAAGTCTTGATCGAGTGTTTCCTCACGTAGAGCTTGCTCGCATAGAGTTTCACTAGCGTAGAGCCTCGCTTGCCTACGGCCTGCTAGTGTAAAACCCTGGCTCGCGTAAACCCCACCCGCATGCACCCTTGCTCGCGTAGAGTTATCTCTCCTTGTTCTTGCTAGCGTAAGCCACTTTACGCTTGAGGCCCCTTGGCCTAGCGTAGAGGTACGCGCGTAGAGACTTTGAGTCCCTATGGCATGGTATGAAGTTAACATGACATAAACTTGATAATCATGAATTTACTTAATATGTTTGAAATAATAATTGTACATGGCATGGTATGAAGTTAACATGACATAACATGATATGACAAGCAAGCATGATGGAAACTATTGAAAGCTGTTGCGACGGCTAGCATGACATGACAAGAATGACATGACAAGAATGAATGGCCTTGACACCGTGGACGATTGTGTTTGTACAAGTAAACCAGTATGGTCTTGTATCATGTCTAGGACAGGGAACCCTGAGTACCACAGTCACGGGTACCTACTTAAACTGATTAAGGCTAATAACTAGAATAATCCAGTAGCCATAAAGAGAATTCCCAACTACAGGCAATCCCGTTATCTAGGCGATCCATCATGGGATCTGTAGCCTGCCATCGAGTAGGGCACATTTCCAGCACACTGTCATGTGTTACACCCTTCAAGCTACTTAAGGGTACATGTGTTCTTGGGACAATGTACCCACATGAATTTAACCCCTAATTGCGTCCGGATAGCCTGGATGGTCTGCAGGGCTTGTGGCTGTTGGAACATCTCATTGTATTTTGTTAGTAACTAGGCCTGTGATAACCCTAGTTAGTTAAAGTATCAAGCCATACTCATTGTTTAGCCGTGATTTGATTGGATGGAGTCTAACCAAGTCTAGTCTTGTCCTGATCCTGTACAAGATTGTTACATGACCTGAATACTTGTGCTTTACTTTATCGATAAATGGTGGGAAACCAAGTTCCGTTCAGACGAAGGGTTACAACCCCGGTCCTTGTTTGGTTTAAGGGTTGTAACTTGGTTATCTGAGTAGTCCTATGGTTATCTTATCGTATATCATCATGATTGACTATATCTCCAGTTTTATTATATTATTATGTGCTAATTGCTGGTTTTAGTTCCTAAGTGAAGCCTCCTTTGTGGCACTTGCTCTTTCTGGGATCTGACCCAGCTGGTTTTGTATGGCCAGATACCGGAGTAGCTCCAGAGTATCTCCCTACCTTCCAGCCAGATGGTGACCACCAGGCGTAACCCTGGCAACGAGTGGGTTTTATTTTTGCTCTTCTACTCTATTGTAAAAATATTCTTTTGAGGCGTTCAGTCGACGAGCACAAGTTAGCTCGATTTCACTTTACTTACTATCTGCCTACGGGCTGTAGCATGATTAACAAATCCTAGGGTTGATCATGTATGACTGAACTCTTGCTAGTCTTCACATTTTGTATGACTAGCTTCATGATCATCTAAATATATAATGTATGGGACGCCTTACTATTGTATATTTGGTGCTCTGACATCTTGTAACTGCTATTTGTTTCTTGGGATTGAGACAATAGGCTTGTTCATGACCATAAGAGACAGATGGCTTATAGTTAAACCCTCATGTATCTAGACAGCCGTGACTGTATAGCGAGGTGGGTTGCACTTTAATATACGTAGCTGGCTATGTCCACCCCCGCTCTCCAGTATTCTAGTTCTGGGGCGTTACAGTCATGGGTCCACACAAATCAGAATGAACCAATTCCAACACATCTTTGGCCCTATATCCCTTTGCCGTAAATGGCCTTTTGGTCATTTTACCTTCCAAGCATGATTCACAGACTGGTAGTGCCTCCACTTCTAATGAAGTCAAAGGTCCATCTTCAACCAGTCTTTGAATCCTTCTAAGGTTAATATGCCCCAATCGCAAGTGCCAAAGATATGTTTAGTTCATACAAGAAGGTTTTTTTCTCTTATTTAAGTTAGATGACATATTATTCATTTCCATAAGTTGCATTGTGGGCGAAATAGGATTAATGACATATAGATTATCAATCAATGCACCAGAACAGATAAAATGTTTATTCTTTCTAATAACAATATTGTCATTAAAATAAACTGAATATCCATCCTTAACTAACATAGAAACAGAAACTAAATTCCTTCTAAGTGAAGGTGCATAAAGTCAATCTCTCAATGTCAAAGACTTATTTCTACCAAAAGATAAAGTAACATCTCCTAATGCAACGACCGCTACTTTTGTAGCATCATCCATGAACAAGCATATCTCTCCATCACTAAGTCGTCTGGTTTCCTGGAACCCCTGCAATGTATTACAAACATGATTAGTGGCTCCTGTATCTACACACCAGGTGTCGGTAGATAACACCGCTAAACATGTTTCAACTACTAGTAAATGAGATATACCTTCTTTGTTCCCATGTTTGAGAAGTGGACAATCAGTCTTCCAATATCCTAACCCTTTGCACTTGAAACATTTTCCTTTCGGCTTTTTTACCACGCCTTGAGGTCCCATGCCCTTCTTTGCTGAGTTTGCCTGTTTCTGAATATTATTCTTCTTCTTACCGCCTTTTGGCTTAGAAGTAGAAGCCTTTTCAGAAACAAAAACATAACCACTTTACCTAAAGAGAAATTCTGCATCCTGTAGCTCTTTTGCAAGTTCTGCCAAACTATATAATCTTTTGTTCCTATTGTAATTAAGGCAGAAATTGTCAAAACTATTAGACAGAGTACCGAGAATGATATCGACCTGGGATTCCCTATCGATTTCAGCTCCAAGGATCTCCATCTCATTCAGATGACCCATCATCTTGAGAACATGATCCCTTACTGGTGTACCCTCAGCCATTTTTGTATTCATCAAACACTTCATAGCAAACTGCCTAGCTGCTCTACTCTGATGTTCGAAGAGTTCCTTGAGGCTATACATCATGTCATAAGCCGTGGCCATGGCCTGATGCTGATGTTACAGTACATTTAACATAGATGCCAGAATGTAATACCGCGCCATCTCATCTGTCTTTTTCCACTTCTTATAAGCCTCTTTGACCTCTTCATCAGAGTTAGCATTAGGCTTAGGTGGGCATTCCTCAATAAGTACATATTTGTACTCCTCAGCAGTCAAGACAATGTCCAGATTACGTTTCCAGTCAATATAATTAGGTCTAGTAAGTTTGTTTTCTTTAAGAATCACGATAATTGGACTAAAAGAACTATTTTTGAAATCTTGAGAATCACATAAATAAAAATTATATAGGGCAAAAACTTTTGAATTAATTAAATAGAAATTTATCAACACCTTGAACATCATGAATTTAGCATGCCACGATAGTGTGGACGTATACAAATTCAACTTTGTTCAAGTAGGTACTACCTATTAATTTTACTATCATATCAACATAACTTTATGGCAAATAAAATTAATATGTTGTTCTTGCTCTGGTCATACAAATAATAGCAGTGACTCCGATGGGGAGGATACCAATTATTTGTATCTAAGTGTATACCATTACTTAATACTAAGTCCATTACCTTGTAATGAGTTCCTTCAGATGGAGAAGTGAACACATACTAGGTAACTTTCTACAATTATCCCTAAGGAAGTTTGTACTGGTGATCCATAATTATACTCATCCGATATGGAGGATGGCACTAAAGCTAACATGCAAGTATAATTATATCACCTACAAACCAGTAATGGAGACCATATGATTTATACTAAATAAATATCCTCTTCCACTTAGTTATTTAACAATGAGGATTTTTTTACTAGTTGATATTATGTCCATGTTGTCCATTATTAATGTAAGCTTAGTTTTTCAAAAAAATCCATACAATAACAAACATGCATAATCAGAAAAAGCAAAATGACAACAAATAAAGGAAAAATATCCAACTATTATGGTTATCTTTCCTGCTCCGTCCTCAACTATCCGAATCCAAAATCTGGCACGGCGCAGATATATTCGGGATTAGACCTTCATCGCAGATCTATTCGGGGTTCGACCTTCATCCAAAATCCAACAATAATAAACATGCTTAGTTATGATTTTTTTAGGTTTTGGTTGTCGATTCCTTCATCGAAAATCATCTGTCTGCCTTTGGAATGCTTAAAACCAGCAGCTCGTCCGGCGTCAGAAACAGCCACCACCGCCATCATGATTGATCAAAAATAAATAAAATTACATCAATCCTATGCATTCCGAAGGAGTTGACACATAATCTAGATTGAAAAATTAAAATAATATGCACAATCAACCCTCGTGATTTTATTTATGTCCACAGCAACAACAACATCCACGACATGTCCGTGGTTTAAACAACACAATCAAAAATGTACATTGGACCATAATAGTTGGATCTAAGATGCCTGCAAAACAGAGTTAGAATAGATCTACATCAGCCGACTATTACACAGCGCAGGTTTTTTTGGACAACATGGACGTGTCAATCTATACGCAGATCCAAAGTGGCTCTGATACCAATTGATAGAACTGGGGATTCCCAAGACCCTTACTTTGGTGTACATATTGATCGTTAGAAAGTTAAACAGATTTAATACGTGTTCTAACCCTTCATAGGCGGAAACTAGGGTTCACGAATCATGTCTATGTTGCGCCAGTCAACTGTCTGTGTTGCACCAGTCAACTCGAGCCCAATTCTTCACAAATTATGCTAGTTCCTGGCAATCTCGAGTTCCATCACTGCTGGGCATAAACTAAGGACTGCTGCTCTGGACAATCATTCACTTTGTGTAGCCCTGACCCGCATCTCAGGCATGCTCCAAGTCGAGTTCGATAGTCCTTCATGAGTTATTCCTGGTTCCCACAATAGTTGTAGGTGTGCTTCTGATAAGGTGTGGGCCTCTGCTGGAACTGTCTTGTGGGCCTCCTGATAGGTCCACTCTGAGTAGCTCGGGATGGTGTTACCACTGGTATATGATGTCTCGATGTCTGTTGCTGCTCCTTGTGAAGAATCTCCTGAGCACGAGCTTCCTCCAAGACGGCTGAATGGGAGACTCAAGACTGTGTAGTCGTATAAGACTTGAGCTCTGGTGCAAGCCCCTGATGCAATCTCCTCTCCTTCTCTAACTCGGTTGGGATCAGTCCCGCACCAAATCTACTCAGGCGATTGAACTCAGAGTCATACTCATCAACTGTCATATTTCCTTGCTTCAGATGAAGGAACTGGTCGTATAAACCATATCGAACATGGATGGAGAAAAATCTCTCATAGAATAGATCATAGAACTGCTTCCAGGTGATCCGAGCACCTAATCGTCTCTCTTCTGCCTTCCACCATTGGTGAGCATTATCTTCTAATAGTAGGTCCACTGCTGTCATCCAATCTCGAGCTGGTAACTGGGATGCCTTCAGTAGCTTCTCTGTACTAATAAGCCATTGTGACACCTCTAGTGGCTTCTCCGTTCCTTTGAAGGCCTTGGGGTTCATATCTGTGAAGTTCTTGATAGAGCATTCATAAGGACGCAGAGCCGGTGCTGGTTCTGGTACCGGTACCAGAGATGGAGGTGGAGGTCTAGCCAATGCTACCATCATAGTCTGTCTCATCAGCTCAGTTTGCTGCCACTGATCCTGCATCATGGCATACATAAACTGGGAAGTAGGGCTCCCATCAGTCGGTGGTAGAGGCATCTGAGGTCCCGACGGGGGTAGAAACTGCTGAGGGAATGGTGAAGGTGGAGGCAGTGGTACATTCCCTCCCGGTGGCACGGTAGTGGTCTGCCAAGCCTAGCTGACTGGGGGTGCTGAAATCTCTGGATGCAACGTCGTCAACGTCGTAGTAGGCTGTGACTGTCCTGGCTGGTATATATGGTGTCATCGGATGATTCTGTCCCTCCATGGTAGCCTTTTCACCAGATGTGAGAGCCAAGGCAGAAGTGCATCCGCTTCTTAGATTCATACTGTTGGCACGAGGAAGAATAGGACGATATTAGGAGAGGTTAGAAATGAGGTAATTCAAGTAATCAAAGAATTTGAAAATATTGGAAGTCATGAGAAGTAGTATTTCTGGATGAGATACTATTCCTATTCCTATATGCAGGCTTGTTGGGCACAGTCATGTAACCCAACAATAATTTTTGACCTGCATGGGCTACCACAAAAACATATAACGCCCCATTCCCAAAATACTTAGGACTGAGTACGTAGACAAGCCAGCTGTACATATACGAAGAATACTCTAATATATGGAATCCTCGTATACGTACATAAGTTGTATATATAATAAATAATAACAGGCCAGAATATAATCATCTAAATCTCATCACAGCGTAACACAGAAGATAATAGAGTCCAAATAATAAATGAGTGTAGCAAAGAGATAGCCTAGTGGACATACCCACTCAAAACAGCTATGATAAATAGTCTCAATGATCGGAGTCCAACCTCCGCAAAATAGAAAAAAAAATAAAGATGTCCACTAAAATGTCTTAAAGAATCAATAAGCTAAAAATCAGTGGAAGATGCCTCGTCATCAATGTAGGATGAATCCTGTGCCGCTCCGTACTCTTGCAGGAATTCTTCTCATCGTGGAGAGATAACCAGGTCCTCAGAGGGACGTAACAAGATACAAAAAAACACCATGCCATATAAACTGTGATATATAATAGTAAAGAAAGGAATGTATGCAATAGGGTGCCTACCAGTTCTACAGTAATAATACAGTTAAGAACAAACCTTCAACGCATGGGCACTCTGGCTGCAGGAAACTCAGGTATGGTCCCACCAGAATACCAGGGACCTCAAAGAATAACATTCATCGAATGTCAGAGGCCAGCAGGATCAGGAAATTAGAAAGTGCATACGTGGCCCATACGTTAAGGAACTATTCTCCCCACCTAATGTCTAGTAGGGTTACATCCATGACTTATAGGAACCTCTAGTAACTACCAAGTCTACTAGCATACGATTATATTGGCAGTTACTCGTAACCGTTGCATGCCTCATACGTATCGGTGGCCGGCAGACTACGCAAATATGCGTCCTATATGTGACTCACAACATGTGATACGACATGTGTCAAGGCCGTACGATATTTACCAATACCTCATCATCAATGGGTGGTCACTAGTCTAAGTCAATGGAAGAAAATAGAACAAAATAAGTAAAACGACTGATACAGTCGCTTGCACCCAAGTGTGACATGGATGCACAATGATATAATACTATCAACAGGTAAAAATGCTGAAAATAAATAATCGAAAATATGATAAAGTAAATCATAGAGTAAAGTGGCAAGGTATCTTGCCTGGCAGAGCGGGAATAGCAACTCCAAGCAATCAACCACGTCAACAAGAAATCTCAAAATTCACGAACGGCTCCGAATGCTGAAACAGACATCAAGAACGTTTCCGATGTAAAATATATATCTAGAAAATGCCTGTCCAAAAGTCTAATTCTAGAATAGGGGCAAAATCATAATTTTCGGTCAAAACAATGTCTGCCATTGGACCCATTTTGTACCAAAATGTGTGCCAATGTCTATGGTCTCTAAAGTTGTCAAACTATATGTCTATGGATCCGGTTTGAGGAGATGAACCCAACCGTATGTCCAAAGTTGGAATCCGACGGGCTGTGTACAATTTCGGCCGTTAGATCGGGTCACGGGCCCGCCAAATAGGCGTTCCGTATGACCTTCTCAGAATCTGACCAAACTTGGCACACAGGACCAGAATTTCGATACGGTCCTGTTGGCACAAGTTTCGTCTCGATACGACAAACGTACATGAAGTTAGGCCAAGTTTGCAAAAGATCGATACGGGAGTATCTTGACGGATACGCACTGATTTCGTCGCGTACAGGCAGCGAAATCGAGTTTCGTCAGTTCCCACACATTGGCAACATCCACACGTGCCTTTTGATGCATATAGTGTGCGACCACATCGTCCGGTTTGTTGGGACGTACGCCGTATCGAGATAAATTTCAGAAATTCCTATACTTTTAAGGCAGTTTTTCTGTCAACTTCAACGCTAAAAATAATTATGCATAATAATCAAAAAGTTGATTTAACAGGTGCGTTGCAAACTCGAATATATTGTGTTTGACTGTTTTCAATTAGTTTCTATGAAACCCTAATGTACAGATCACAAATTGGCTTCTAAGTTGTCGTTTTAAAACAGTTTCTAACAGTTTAGAAAATAGGTTTTTCTTCAACTTCGTCTCGATTTTTTGAGCAAGTCAATGGGTCGTTTTGAAATCCACCTAGAGGATCTCAAAGAGAGTCATGTGGGCTTCGTAAAGAAGTTCGTAGAAGCGAAAACGAATGAACGAGCATGAAAAAATTGGTGCACGAAGTTTGGTACCTTGCTGTATTTTCGAAATAGGGTGTTATGTTTCGCGGCTCAGTTTTCCTTCGTTCTCCGACGATGCGACGGTCGACGGCGAGGTGCAGGTGGCGGGGTAGCTGCACAGGGACGGCAGCGATGCTCGGGTGTATGGAATTGAAGTTTCATGTAGAATCGAGGAAGAATTTGAAGAAATCCAATTTTCAATTTTATAGAGTATATAGCATTTAAATATGAAATTAGCTAGGATTGGATTGAGTTTTTGATTCAGATTTGGGTTAATCTAGTGGAGAACCTAATTAGGATTTAATGGAAAAAGATTTGGTTGGATTTGATCGAGAATTAGATTTGTTTCGGATTTATGAAGCCAACAAAAAATTTGTGGAAGGGGCTCGGGTTTGCGCTGCTACTGTAGCAGCGCTACAGCTGCTGCCACTACTTTTTCTTTTTTTCTTTTTTTTCTTTTTTTTCTTTTTTGTTTTATTCTTTTCTTATTTCTTTCTCATTTCTAATTCTTTTCCTTTTCTTTTCTTTTAATTTCTGTTTGAATTTTATTTGCATAATTTTATTTATGTTCATATTTGTATCATTATTATTAGAGAAATTTTGAGTGGCACCCCACTTTTGTTTACCATATTTACAGTGCACCCCACAAGTTTACAATAATGTAAGATACCCCCCACTTTTCACGTTTTCCGTTCAATATGGACGGTCAACTGGGTTGACCCAATTTTTTTGACAAAAATACCCCCGACCTCTTGTCTTCTCCACCGTGTCTCTCGCGTCCCCCTCGCCGCTGCCGCCCCCTCCCCCTCCCCGACCTCGCCGCCCCCATCCCCGACCTCGCCGACCTTGCTGCCCCCCTCCCCGACCTCGCCGACCTTGCTGCCCCCCCCTCCCCGACCTCGCCGCCCCCCACCCCGACCTTGCCGCCCCCCATCGCCTCCCTCCTGACGCGATCCTCCAGCCCAAAGCCGAGGATGTGGGGCCTCTTCCTTGCCGCCCCCCAGCGCCTCCCTCCTGACGCGTCCACCATCGCGTCCACCACCAGCAGCAAAGCCATCGTCGTCGACCTCGAGCCCGCCCGCTCCGAGGACCCCGCCCTCTCCATCGCCGGCGCCGTCCAGTCCCAGAAGCTCGCCGTCCGTGCCATCTCCCGCCTCCAGGCCCTCCCCGGCGGCGACGTCTCCCTCCTCTGTGCCGTCGTCGTCTCCCACGTCCGCGACCTCACCGGTTACGACCGCGTTATGGTCTACCGCTTCCACGAGGACGAGCATGGCGAGGTCGTCGTCGAGAGCCGCCGCGACGGCCTCGAGCCCTACCTCAGCCTCCACTACCCCGCCACCGACATCCCCCAGGCCCCCCGCTTCCTCTTCAAGCAGAACCGCGCCCGCATGATCGCCGACTGCCGCGCCCCCTCCGTCCGCGTCGTCCAGGACGACGCCCTCCCCTAGCCCCTCTGCCTCGTCGGCTCCACCCTCCGCGCCCTGCACGCCTGCCACGCACAGTACATGGCCAACATGGGCTCCACCGCCTCCCTAGCCATGGCGAGGTCGGGGAGGGGGACGGCGCTAGGGCCCGGCGAAGGGGGGCGACGGAGGCACACCGACGGCGGGGAGGGGGCAGATACTGAAAACACAGGGGATACGGGAAATAAGACGGGGTATTTTGGTCAAAAAAAAATGGTCAAAGGGGTTGACCGTAAGTTGGGGACGAAAACCGTCAAAAGTGGGGGGTACCTTACATTATTCTAAACTTGTGGGGTGCACTGTAAATATGGTAAACAAAAGTGGGGTGCCACTCAAAATTTCTCTTATTATTATTATTATTCATTTCTATCTTTATTATTTACTTATTATTATTTCTTTATTATTACTATTTATTTAATAACTCACACTCTCATAATTATTTATATATATTGTTTTTAGCAAAAATTTCACATTAATAAATAAATTTAATATTTACAAATTTACGGGGTTTTACAGTATACATAGAAAGTGAGCCTTACTGATCGTAATCTTGATCTTGTGCCTTTGTAATTCTACTGTAATATTAATTAAAAGGATTTTGTTTTCTATACATCTTATGTTATTCAACTTCTTTGCTCGGGACTTTTGTGCGATGACCCCGTCGTCATGCTGCTATAATCGGCCGTTATGTATTCGCCTTTATCGAGAGTAACTTAGGCTCGCGCGACATCACGCCCATGCGAGGACGAACGTTTCTGCAAAAATAGGACGTGACATAATGGTATCAGAGCATGGCTTTACGTCCTTGGACTTCGATCGAATTCTTTTGAACGTCGATCTTGTATTCGTACTCGATATTGGTAATGCTCTCTCTCAATGTTTCACGGAATGTTCCATACAATAAGTCTATATATTTTTTAAATCGCACACGAGTACTTTGATTCAAACAAAAATGATTTCACATAAGACTTGTGGCTGAGTCGAGTTGGGCAATGCACACCTAAGTCTTACGTCCAATCTTTTTCTTTTGGGGTTCAGGATTCCCTACGTTTGCTATCATTCCCAAACTTTGAGATAATTGATTCTAGTAGTTATATCTTTCCGTAATTCATAGGGACTGTTATCATTAGACTTACTAGAAATCATATTAAGAAAATTACCTATATGAGGGTAACATGTTCCTAGGATAATTGTGGGTTTAGGTAATGTGTAGGTAATGAGGGTAAACTGAGATGGGGTAACTTGAATAAGGTATTGAGCTACCTATGTGTAGATAACTTATATATATAGGGTAAGGGTGTTTGTTTAAGGGAATAGTGTAATAGGAGATTACCTATGTAGATAGGGTATTACCTAATTGTTAGGTTATGTGCGTGTAAAGTGTAGGGTAAATAGGTAGGATATTATTAGATACCCTATAGGTACCCTAAATAGGTAATTACCTCGAAAAAGCCTATAATAGCCTAGTATAGGTTAGTTTACCTTGGTATAACAATGTATTGACCTAGAAACATAGGTTTGATCCAATTTGACCAAAGTTGACTAGTTTAACCCTAAAAGTCAACCATTAAGTCAAATTGAGCTAGTTTGACCAGGAGACCTAATATTGACCTAGTTTGACTTCCACGACCTAGATTTAACCTAAAAATCATATTTTATCTTAGATATCAATGTTTAACACACTGAAACACCAATTAATATTGAAATTTCATAATTAGGTCTTTGTGACTCCACTTTGGACCTAGATCCACACTCATTGCTCAGGACCAAGGTCGAGTATATTCTCTGATAGTTTATATTATCTGATATTTACTATGATTCATGGACTTAGTGATGTTTTTGATTCCTGACACGATGGTCCACGGATTTTGTATAATTGGATCCTCCGACATGAGATGTTACCTTCATATTGTGCATGATTATCATATTGACATTATACTGTGATTCACGTATTGTGACATGTCTTGATTTGGATCTTCTTACTAGTAGGGATGGGGGAAGTACTAGTTATATGTGTGATCATACCCTTATTGTGCAAGATAGAGTATTATGAGTGTTAATCATACACCTCACGTATGATTAGCCATGCCCTATCGTATTATGCAAGTTCCTAAGCTGATCACATATTAACACTTGTACTTTTAAACACGTAGTTAGTACAGTTCTTTCCTGTTAATTACCTGATCATTAAAATGTTCTCTATTGCTTTGTCTACTAATCCTCTTTACCTGCTTCGTCATATAGTTGTATTTCTACTTTTTATACTGTTCTTCATCTGTCTTGCCATATAGTTGTGCTGTCAAATTTTCATATTGATGTCGTCGGTTATGATTTAGTTATTTATCCTCATCATGTAGTGCACTCATTACTACTATTTTATAGCATTTATTATATAATTGGAACTGTTGTTAGAGTTTGTGCTTCGCTCTAATTCTGATTGGATAATATTTTTTAGAGGATCTGGAGAACTTCTGTCCTACCTATTATAGACCAAGTGTAGATAAGGGTTATTTGCAAGAGACCCAGGCGAAGCCAACCCAGTAGAGAAGACTCTAGTATATGTAGCCTAGTCAGTATTAGTATTTTATTATGCTGGATTTATACTAGACTTTGAGATATTGTATGGTTCCATATTGTACTTACGTGGATGTAGAGATATTTAGACTCTCAGGTTTTTATGTGGATTGGATATATGTTCTAGACTGTTTTCGGATTATCTTTTCATATCGTATATCATTCATGCAATTATCTTCCTTTAGATAACTGTGATTGAGTATAATATCATATATGTAGAAGCATGGAAAAGAATAAAGAAAGGTCTATGCGGCCAAGGATCTCCATGCGGCTCAGAGAGCCCATGCGGCTCAGGGGTCCATGCGGCTCACGCATCTATACAGCTCGGATAGACCCAGAGCCACGTGGCCTTCAACAGCTTCCCCCTTCATCTTTGGCTGTATTTAATACCCTGACGGCTGACAGCTCTGACAAATGACAGCTCTGACATAAAGGCGCAATAATGACTGACATAATAGCGTGTTCCTAGGGAAGAGGAGAAAATATTTTCACAGCTGGCTGAATCCACCGAGTCCCAAGGCATGCAGCTGCTGTATTTATGCGGCCACCTACTTTATGCGGCCGTCCCCTTCATGCGGCCACCCATCTTCATGCGGCTGCATCCTTTATGCGGCCGCCCGTCAGCATGCGACTGCCTATCCTCATACGGCTGCCCATCTTCATGCGGCTGTTCATCCCCATACGACTGCCCATCTTCATGCGGCCGTTCATCCTCATGCGGCCCACTCATATGCGGCTCTGCCAAGATGACCCAATGGAGGACACATGGCACTTGTCACGATGATTGAGACACGTGGCGGTCTTATCTTCCTGGAATTATGGGTGCCAACAAATCCTAACAAAATCGAATTTGTAGCAATCACTATAATTGCCCAGATCAAGTCAAATCGAGCAAATTTGACACGTGGCAAGCCGTCACAAGTCACGAATATTCATGGCAATCAACATTAATTGTCCACAGAGATTTGATGCAATCTACATTAATTACCTAGATTTGCTACAATCAGAATGAAGGGCCCAGATTAATTGGTCCTTAAACCACCGACATATCAAGGAGGCAATCATTACAAACTCTAATGATTGCATCCCATTCCTATAAATAGCAAGGTGCCATTCCCTTGCGAGAAGGACCTTTTTTTGGAGAAGAGCACCAGAGCACCTAAAGAGACTTAAAGAGAGAGAGAGAGCAAGGAGAGCATTTCTTCATTAACGCCAAGCAGATCTTCCCCGGAGCCAAGGCTGCATCCGACCGTCCAAGGAGTAAGGCAGAGCTGTCGTCGCTTTTCCGAGCCTCTACCGTCACCCCCCAGAATCTAAAATAAACAATTGTACTTAGATTGCTGTACCTAAGTTTTTGTTCCTAGACTTTCTTTGTACAAGCGAGTTTGTATTGTGAAGTAAAAGTCCAGTCCTCCGATAATTGTTCTGTTCTTTTATATTTCATGGCAAACACGATGACGACTCTGCTGGGGACAAACTTCTCCACAGCTGAGGAGTTGGTGACGCAATCGGATGCAGCCAAACTTGGCTCCACACAATTGAAGATGGTCGTCCGCTTTGACCAACAGGCGTTCGAAGAAATGCTCTCCGAAGGAAGCGCTGGCCCGGTCCAGAAGCGAACCCGCACAAAGAAGGCTCGCAGGGAGTGGAGGCCAAAGTCATTTGCTCCTCTCCAAGCTCTTGATGGAGTACTCTCTACTGCCCAAGACGGTGAAGGCGACCCTCATATAGCCCCACTTCAAGCCATAGAGGACTCTGCGATCCCCAAGTCCGGCAGAGAAAAGCACTATGATGATGGACTTGCAGGGGTAGAGAGTAATTCTATGTGCTCCAGAAAGAAGCCGAACAAAGGTACTAGCCGCAAAACGAAGACTCATGCGGCCAAGATTGCCAGCCGTATGAATGATGTCCATGCGGCCGGAATTGCCAGCCAAATGCATAACACTCATACGGCCAGGATTTTCAGCCGCATGAAGAAGACTTATGCGGCTGAGATTTCCAGCCGCATAAAGAAAGCGCATGCGGCTACGACTGCCAGCCGCATGAAGACTATTGATTCCAGCCGTATGCCGCCTGCTCCACGTGGCTCAGTCTTCGATCGCCTCTCCTATGGTCCTGATCTCTCGTACTCCCGAGAAGACATGTCTGACTCTCTCCAGCACCACTTAGACTCTTCATATTATGTGCCCTCACGCACGAGAGTGAAGAAGCCTAGGGCAGCGCAAGTTTGGCAAGCTCAGTCCGCTGACCCGACCTCTGACCATCCGACCGTTCTACATACTATTATGCGGGCCTTTGATGGAAAGTTGTACGGAACCACTCGAGTCCAGCCCCCGGCAGTAAACGGACAGAGAGGTTCCCAAAAGTCTCCCAAAATCTAGGGAGCAAACATGGTCGTTCCGGACCCATCTAACTTGCGTGAGGCTATCCTCCACAAGCGCAAGAAAAGAGAGGGGGCCTTACAGTACAAAGAGTCCTCCCACGGACATCACTGTACCCAAATCATCGTCAACTACTGTTGCAACAATGCGACACTACGAGAAGACCGGCAGTCCGTCTTCCAAAGATTACAACAGCCGAGCTCAGAGGATGAGGCGCCACCCGTCGTCTCTTGCAACTCCACTCAGAAAATCCCCGCCGATGGGAGAGGGAAGAAGATAAATGTTTCCAGCCCGAAGATCTCAACCACTGTGACTAAAAAACTATCGTCTAAATGGTTATCCACCACCGGAGTTTTCTAAGGTACCCGCTCGAAGACGAAATCTACTACAGTAGGAGATTCATCATCCACACCACTAGGGTTACTGAAACTGGGGGTAGCACTCCTCAGAGCATCCATGATAATCCGATGTTCCAAGGAGATGAGCCCGGGGAAACAACTCTTCCATCAAATACAGCAGGTGCCGACGTCCCCGAGGATGTCTACGACTCTCAAGATGAAACAAGCTCTGAAGTTGGGGGTACTATTCCTTCTGAGTCCGAACCAGAGGAGAACATTCCCACATACCCTGATGACTTCTCGGTACAGGGGTATGATTCGGAGGGCACGTCCTCCACCGTTTCTTCCACCTCTCCTCATGTAAGGACGGTGTTCATGACGGACAGCAATCAAGGTAGTTCCAGTGATCGTCAATGCATCGACACTCTGGAGGCCATACTGCACGCCTTGGTCAAGTCTGTAGACGAGATCAAAGTAGCCCTTCCAACTCTGCAAGGAGGGACGCCTGGCCAAACAAGCGCGGGTCCCGCTGTCAATGTGGACTCAAATTCAGCGGCACCAAACCCGGGCAATAATCCTCCTGAAACGTCGGCTCCCACCGCTGCGGATGAGGCCAGAGAAGCAAGAAGAGAGGTCCAGAAGCTCCGAACCATGTTTCACGCTCGAGAGAACTCTTAAGACCTCAGAATACGGCAACCATACCCTGCTACATGGAGGGATGTCCTCTTTCCACCAAGATATAAGCCGTTCAACATCAATCCTTATGATGGTAAGACCTTCGCAAGTCGGTATATCACTTACTTCGAGGTCACCACCGACCATCTGCCCCATGATGATGCCATCCTTACGCGATTATTCATCGGGGAATTGGAAGGGGTCGCCTTCGACTTGTACCACAACCTGCCAGACAACTGCATCCACTCCTTCGCCAGCTTCAAGCGCATATTCTTGGAGAGATTTTACGAAGTAGGACAGGACGTTGTTTGCCATAAAATATAAAAGAACAGAACAATTATCGGAGGACCGGACTTTTACTTCACGTTACAAACTCGCTTGTACAAAGAAAGCCTAGGGACGAAAACCTAGGTACAACAGTCTAAGTATAATTGTTTATTTTAGATTTTGGGGGTGACGATAGAGGCTCGGGAAGGCGACGGCAGCCCTGCCTTACTCCTTGGACGATCGGTATGCAGCCTTGGCTCCTGTGAAGAGATGGTTGGAGTTGATGAAGAAATGCTCTTCTAGCTCTCCTTCTATTACTCTTCTGGCTTCTCTCTCTCTCTGCGTATTTTCTTTCTGATTATTGGGGGAATCTCTCAGTATGGGCGTATCTCTCTCTGACAGTATATCTTTCACAAGGGAATGGCACCTTGCTATTTATAATAGTGGGATGTGATCATTAGGGTTGCCAATGATTACCTTTTGGAGATGGCGGCGGCCTGTGGATTGGTCAATCTAGGCCGTTCGTTTTTTATTGTGACGAATCCGAACCATTGAGTGTAGATTACACCAAATCCCATCAGCAATTAATGCTGATTGGAATAAATCTTCCTCATAATGATCTTCTAATGTCTGCGAATAAATTAGATTTATTCTCCTGCAACGTGTCCCAGATTTTTGGGATTTGACCCAATCTTTGATTGCAATAAATCTGAAGAATTGATCGGCTTAGGACACGTGTCCTAGGAGCCATTGGGGGGATCTGAACCGCATGACGAGTGAGCCGCATATAATTTTGGGCTGCATATGGTTAGGGCCACGTGTCAGGACTGCCTGGGTAGTGGCCCTCTCATGGAGGTGATTATTACGAGCCGCATAGGGATACATCCGCCTGAGCCGCATGGAAATGGTCCTCTTGAACCGCATAAGAAGTCTTTGCTCGAGCCGCATGAGGCTGTCTCGGCCTGAGCCACATAGGACGGCTTCATTCTGAACTGCATGAGAAGTCTTTGCTCGAGCCGCATACGAACGCCCACGTGGCAAAGCCACATGGTATTTTTATGGCTCTAGGGGGATTTGTGTCTGAGATCTCTTTTCTCTTCCCTAGAAGTCTGTCATTATGACAGCGTCATAATTACTTCTTTTTGTGTCAGGGCTGTCACTTTTTCAGAGTTGTCAGCCGTCAGACAATTAATGCGAGAGGGCAGAGGAGAGGGTTGTCCCGCCACGTGTCTTCTGAGCCGCATGGGATGTCTTGGGCCGTATAGTACCTTATGCCGTATGACTCTATGAGCCGTATGGGCTTTCTGAGCCGCATGGGGTTCTTTGGCCGCATGGGTTATTTTCTTTAATATTTTCCATGCTTCTACAAGACCCCCTTCAAAGTTTTCAATTTGCAAAATTGAAATACTTTGAATAAGAAGCATGGCTGTGTTCTTCTAGCCGCATATGAAACCCTGACCGCATAGAGATCTTGGCCGCATAGATTGTTCAGCCGCGTAGGTGGTTCAGCCGCAGGGCTCTTTGCTACGTCATTATTGCCACGTATGGCAATCTTTTGCATTTAAATGTTGTTGATTTGCTGTCATCTTTAAAGGCCACTTTTTGGTACGGGATCCGAGGAGCTTGGCCTCCAATTTTGGCGGCTCATTTTGATAACCGAAGAGTCGGTCTGTGTGTACGTACGGGGATCGAAACGCTTCACTCTTGTTTATAAATATGGATGACTTTGGCCGGAGGGACTTCTTTACCTTCTCCTTCGTTTACTCTTTTTGCTGTCTCTTTTTTCTGATCTTCTTTGTCCGCCCGTCGAAGCAAATGGCTCCTAAGTCTTCCAAAGTCGTTTCCGCCGCCGTGAAGGGAAAGAGGGTGACGTCTTCGTCGACCGTCGAGCCCGAAGCGCCCGAAGTGCCCTCTGATGTTCGTCCTGCTTTCAATGGTAAGGGTTGCAGTTGAATCTTGAGAACCCATGGCTCTGTTGCATATTTATGCACAAGCCTCCACCCAAGTTGATGGCAGAGCCGTATATACTGTATGGGCCGCATGACCTTCTCATACCCGAGCCGTATAGAAAATATCCCATATTTGAACCGCATGAGAAAAAAACTGCATAAAGTCTCCTCTGAACGGAGCCGCATATGTTTCTAGCAGGCTGAATCGCATGGCATTTTGCGCCGCATGAGCTCTTCTGTTAGAACCGCGTATATTCATCTGATCCGCATAAGCTATCGAGCTAGTGTCATATGGAACTCCCATCTGATTTGTACCGCATTAGACTGTGTTGACCCGAACCGCATAGGCTTCCTCGAAATCGTATCTCCTGAGACCCAATTGGAATGGAGCCGCATAAGGCTTTGTTGACCCGAACCGCATAGGCTCGTGGGAGCTTCTTCATTCAGTGATTTTTTTGCTTTAATCGTCTTTTAATCCTGTTTCTTTTTGTCTCTTTTTTTTAGTGAACCTCCCAACCAATCCAGCAGGAGAGCTTCTTGTGGGTTCATCTCTGTTCGCCGTGGGCGTGCGGCTTGATGACTTAATCCGTCGTATAGTGGATCAGCTTCCTACTAAGGAACCTAGGGAGAGGGTGGCTGCCATTAATAACCAACCTTTCCACTTTCTTTGTTCAATGATGAATTCGGAGAAGCTGGATGGAGAATATCTGAAACCGGCTTTTCTCTTTGGGGACGCCTTTTCCATAAAGAACTCCCGATTGCTGGATGTTTCGGAGCACTGGGATTTTTTTGTAGACGGAGTAGAGATTCATATCCCCGAGATGGAGCGGCATTATCCTCTCTCATGGTTTAATATGGTACCGTTGGGCAGGACAATGGTGGGCTCCCTGACTCCTATTCTACAGGAAATGTTTGTGAGCAACATCCACTACAACAGGTGCACGGGTTTAGTATGTGCGGGCAAGGAATCAGTGAGTCGGACTGTGATGGGGCTGCTCCCTGGCACTTTTGTGAACACGACTGGCCCTAATTTTACCTTCACTCTAGCTGATACTTTTCTGAATCAGCTCGCTCGCAAGGGGTCTTATCCCGTAGGCAGGTTGTTGCTGCTGAACTGGATCAACCCCATTCCCACATGGACTAATCTTACCTCATGGATCTTGAGGAAATATGGGGAATACCTTCGAGAAATTGACCTCTACTACGCCGTCAGGGGTACCTGCTGTGGGTTGCCTATTAACAAGCCTTTGTTTATGGCTCTTTTGGAGCTGTATAATCGACGTACAGGGACTTTTTTTGCCCCCGGAGGAGAGCTGGGGCCTGCTCTCCATGAGATGCACGCTGTTTCTAGATTACCGTGGGGAGGTAACGCTTTTGAAGCATATACACCGACGAACGAAGAATTCGAAGACCTAGATCGACGATTTCCTGGTTTTATCGCCGTGTACCAAGAACCGTTGTGCCATCATAGCGCCTGCCACCAGATGGCTATCAAGAAAGAAAATAGCTCAGAAGGGAGCGCCCCTCACACCACGGCCTGGGTTTTGTATCTTTTCAAGTTGCGTCCCTCCGGCCAAGTTTCGTCTCGAACTCCTCGAACCCCGGAGGAGGTGAAAGACATGATGTTGAAGGTCAAAAGGTCGAGGTCTACCCGTGACCGGTTTGGGAGTCGCACTGACTCCCTCAGTTACTTCAACTATGGTACCCGGTCGATGTCTGATAAAGCGATCTTAGCTTGGTTCTTGATGGTGTGGCTACGCATTTGTGTAGTCTCGGACGGCGCAGGTTCTCTGGAAAGGATCAGCCGCTATTTCATTCTTCCTGCTGTGAAATTGGTCTTTAAGGTAAGACTGGCGCTCCTCCCGGCCATGGTGTGTAGCATACACCATGGCCTTCGCACCTTTTCATCCAAAGTCATTGCTCGTGATGTGTCGATGGACTTTGAACAGATAGAACTACCATACCACTACCTTATAGGGTGGTTATTGATGCACTATCGGTCATTGATGAGGCCAGAAACTGATGAAAATGTCACCGATGATGACGTCTTCCTTTTTCGGTATCGTCATCAGCCTTGGGAGCACGATACCATGCCGGCCTGCCGGAGGGCGTTGGCAAGAGTTGATGGGCCCAAATTCTTCGTATCTCTCCCTGAATTCACCCCTAGAGAAATGAGGAGGGTACACATTAACGGCGTTGATCCTCGCCAACTTTTATCTGAGAAGATGCTTCTTTGGTTACGCAATATTCGCCCCGCGCACTTGGTGTATCGTTACCGGAATAAAGTATACCTGGAGCCTTATCTGCCCAGTAGATTTTCCTGTCAATTTGGGTATAGTCAATTGTTCCTGGATCGCCCTAGCGCTTGCTTGGGCTTTGAGGGTAGTGTACTCTATGGCGTCCGGGCTTGGCATTATTATAATGCGGCCCATACTCGGGCCAGCTTCTCAGTCCCTGATACCAAGATGGTAGGGGATATCTTGTATATAGCGGCCCTTTATTATGTTGCGGCGAGCAAGCCTCCTGTCGGTTTTGATATGAATACTAGCTTCATCGCTGGAACCAGTTTGGCTGAGAAGCCAGAGGGGTCCAAGAAGAGGAAGAGGGGGGCGAACAGGGTTCCTGTGCCGGACTCAGAGTCTACTAGGGCAGATGAGGAAGATGACGAACAGGATGCCGATGATTCATCTCATTCTTCGGACGAGGAAGTTGGAAATCAACTCCCTGTCGTGCCGGCTGAAAGGACTACGGGCCAACCGTCTACTTGGTCTGACGCGGTGGTGGAGGATCAACCATCTGCGGTACCTGGCCCTTCGCGTAAACGAAGCAGGCGCATGACTATCGCTGACGATCGAACCTATTCCACGAAGCACGCTGCGGTAAGACGTCGCAGGCTATTTGATGATGATGTGGACGTTGTTCCTGAGGTGATTTGGGCTTCGGCTGTTCGCTTTCTTCTTCTTTTATGTTATGGCCTAATCATTTGTTTCTTTTGCTCTTTATAGGCGTCGGATAAGCTCGCTCCTCAGGACCCGATTACCGAGGCTGACCCGGTCCTGTCTCATTTAGTCAGTAATGTGTGCACTGCTATCATTGCTGCTGGGGTGCTTCCGGTTGCGGTCGAGGATTCCCACCTTGCTGGGACCTCAACCCTGGAGGATGGGGGCTTTACTGTGCCCGTCCCTGAGACATCGGAACCCCAATATGATGACTTTGTGGGTGGAGAAACTACGCCGGCTGTGAACGAGTCGTCGCCCCCATGCGCTTCCCCTGGTAATACAAATCAAACCATAGCTTGTGAATGAGCCTATGTATTCCGTCATCTTATCTTTCAGATTATGTCGACTAATGGTTTCTTTGGATGTTCAGATCCCAATCCTTCATTGCCAGTGATGGACATTGCTGGATAGAACCCTACCGAAAAAGGCCTGACAGGACCTCCCTGTATCGAGGGACATTCGTCTAGGTCGAGCTCGGGGTCCCAGGTAGCAGCGCAGCTGGGACAAGGAACGATGCCCCCTGTGTCCTCCTCTGCAGATGTAGTTTCGGGGGTCAACCTTTCCTCCCTGCCGAGCATCCAGGCTCTTCGGGCGGCAGAAGAGGAGTTAGCCACCATTCAAGCATCTTTCCGTACGAAATTTGCTTCCTTGGTGGCGGGTACAGTAACTTCTGAAGCCGCTCCTTCGGTACCGTCTGCTACTCTCCCTCTGACGCCGTCCTCTACAGAGGTCTTGGATGACGCGTTACAGGACGTGGTTGCCAGTTTCCATCGCCACCTGAAGAGGGGGATCGAGGCAGCAGTAGAAAGGGGGACTCCCTTTACTCTGGCCCGTCGATGTGCCGGTGGCCAGATTAGTATCCTTAAGACACTCCCAGGTGGAGGGGAACTGGCTGCGCTTCTGGAGCCTAAGCTATTAGAAGCTGATCGTCTCGTGGCCCAGTTTCGCATGTTGCAACAGACTGATTTACCGGCAGTCATAAATCAAGAGCTCAACTTTCCCATTACCGCGGTGGAGAAGGTGATGGCTGCCCGGGAATCGTTCAAGCCGACTATATTGAAGGACCGCCGGGATTTGACTCGGTTGTACGATCAGTGGAGCCATCGGGTTGACGATTGTGCGGCTCGGGAAGCGGCTGCCTCTCGCGGGGTGACCGACACTCGGGAACAAATCTTCGAACTCCAGAGAAAGTTGGTCTTCTTAGAGTCCGAGCTGGAGGCTGCTTGTGCTGAAAAAAGAATTGCCATCCAGGAAGCTGACAAGCTTAACAGAGCCTCCGCCAACCTAGAACTTGCCCTGAAGAAGATAGAGACTAACTGGCAGGCCTATATGTATCTGAATGATGCGGACCAACTATCCCAAGAGGCCGAGCGCCGAGCTAAATAGAGGCTTGAGCGAGGGACTATCTTGGTGAGAGACCGGCTCATGGAATTGTGCAATATCGAACTGTAGTTGGCCTTTTTCTTCTTGTTTCGTTTCTGTTTTCTTTCTTTCTGAAGGGGACGTGATCCCAGAATATGTAATACTTTTTTCTTCCTTCAAATAAAGAGTACTTTTAATTCTACCCTTCATTTGTATTGCCCGCTGCGCCTGTGATATTGTGGTGATGTTCTCCCCCGCATAGGGGATATATTTGTGGACCTGTTACCCATGGCATACCTTGGTTTTAGGTACAGATAACAAGTTTTGGTCAGGATACCTGAAGCGGCCATGGCAAAGTGGTCATGGGTGCTCTTGGTATTGGGAACAGGAATGTCATAGAGCAGCTGGGCTCCTGGGGCATGATGAGATGGTGGGTTTGTGCTAAGAAACTTAGCTGAAGATATTTGTGGGCCTATTATCCTTGGCGTACCCTGGTTTAAGATACGGATAATAGGATGAAGGGGAACCGATGTACTTGCTCAGAGGTAATGAGGACATGGCAAGCAGGAAAGTTTTTTAGACGTAGAGTTTTCCTACTCAGAGGTAATGAGTACATGGCAGGAGTGAACTCGACGGAGGGTATTGGTGGTCAACAGAGGACATTTGTGGTCAACAGAGGACATTTGTGGGCCTATTACCCTTGGTGTACTCCGGTTGTGGATACAGATAATAGGTCGAAAGGGGATCATCATACTTACTCAGAGGTAATGAGGACATGGCAAGTATGAAGGTTTCTTCGACGGAGCCTTCCCATTCAGAGGTAATGAGGACATGACAGGAGTGGGCTCAATGAAAGAGGGCACATAGAACGACTCAGAGGTAATGAGGACATGGAAGTTCTATGTAAGGGGTGATTTGTTTTTGGCGGAAGTGGAACGACTCAGAGGTAATGAGGACATGGCCGTTTTGGAAATTTGTGGATCGATTACCCTTTTTTGTGCACTGAAAGTGCGGGTATTAGATCATGGGGGAGGATCTCCTCCAGGAAGGAAGTTCAGAGGTATGATCATACATAACTTTCTATCTGAAAGAGTGACCGGGATATGAGTTCAGAGGCACCAGCGGGTACATGACTCGAGAATCTAGAGAATGGTGAGCGTGAGTTCAGCGGTACCAGCGGGTACTTGACTCAAAAATCTGACAAACTATGAGGGTGAGTTCAGTGGTATCAGCGGATACGTGACTTGAAAATCTGAAAAATTATGGGGGGAGTTCAGTGGTACCAGCGGGTACGTGACTCAATAATCTGGAAAATTATGTGGGTGAGTTCAGTGGTACCAGCGGGTACGTGACTCAGTAATCTGGAGAATATTGTTTAGACATAATATTTCTTCAGGAACTTGCCGTTGACGGGCAACATAAGCAAGTCTCCGTTTTGCTTAGCGAGGTGGTAAGCACCGTTGGAGAACACGGCCTCGATGACAAATGGACCTTCCCATTTTGGCTGGAACTTGCCGGCGGTCTTGTGAGTCATGACCATTGGCCTCCGGACTGCCAGAACAAGATTGCCCACTTGGAATGTTCTGATTTTGACCTTCTTATTGAAGGCTCCTGAGATACGTGCTTGGTATAGCTCGATCCTTTGCTGAGCTAGGAGGCGCTTTTCATCTAAGGCCTCCAACTCTTATAGTCGACGTCGGTAGTTGTCATCCGTCGTCAATTGATAAGTAAGGGCGACGCGGAGTGAGGGTATTTGAGTCTCTAATGGGAGAACTGCCTCACTCCCGTATACTAGGGAGAATGGTGTATTCCCGATGGCTGTTCGAACTGTGGTGCGATAAGCCCATAAGCATTCACCGAGCTTCTCGTTCCAGTCACGTTTGTTGGAGGAGACAAACTTCTTGAGGAGTTTGATGATTGTTTTATTGAATGCCTCTGCCAACCCATTCGCTGTCGGGTTGTACGGTATCGAAGCGATATTCTGAATACGGTGCTTATCGCAAAATCGATAGAATGCGTGGCTTACAAACTGCGGACCATTATCATGGATGATCCTTGGGGGCAGTCCAAGGCGGTAGATGACGTGATGCTTAAGGAAGCTGATCACGTTTGAAGTCTTAACTTCTGCGAGTGGGACAGCTTCCGTCTATTTAGAGAAGTAGTCAGTGATCGTAAGTATGAAGCGATGTCCTCGGGAGGAAGGTGGGGTGATTAGACCAATGATGTCCATTCCCCATGCTTCGAATGGCCAGGACGCCACTGTCGGATGTAGGAACTCGGATGGTTGGTGAATGAAGTCCGCGTGGACTTGGCAAGCTTTGCATTTTTTAGCATAATCTATCGCATCTGCCACTATTGTGGGCCAATAGTAGCCCATTCGGCGAAGGTGGTCTTGCAGTTTTAGGCCGGGCTGGTGGGCCCCGCAGACACCGTCATGAGCTTCTCGTACGGCTTCTATGGCTTCTGTATTTGACAGACACCGAAGCAGTAATCCGTCGTAGGAGCGACGATACAGCATTTTCGTCTCTGTATCGTGGAAGAATCTGAGAGAACGCCGTCTGATGGAAGTAGCTTCCTTTGGGTTCTCAGGCAGAATGTCGTAGACGACGAAGTTGATGAATGGTTGTCTCCAATCAGGGGCATCATCGATCGTCTGGGCGGAATAACTCGCCACGAATTGCACATTGTTCTTGGGATAGACCAGTTCGTGGCCTATCACATCTACTGATTGGCGATCATAGTTCAGAACTGCTAGGAAAGCGGCAAGACTAGCTAGGGCATTAGCTTCGATATTTCGGAGTCTGGGACATGTTCGATGAAGAACCCCTCGAACGACGAGATGATGTCAATAGCTATTTGGTGATAAGGGATCATGTCTTCGTGGCGGACCTCGTATGAGCCCCGGATCTGATTGACGATTAGTTGGGAGTCGCCGTATGCTCCAAGGTATTCTACCCCCAGCTCTCTTGCAAGTTGGAGGCCAATGACCAGAGCGTTGTACTCGGCCACATTGTTAGAGCAGGGCTCTGTGAGGGAATAAGCGTGGTTAATCACCAATTTGGAAGGGGAGACCAGCACTACCCCGACTCTGACGACTATACTGCCTTTAGGTCCGGTCCTCGAAGCACCGTCGAAGAACATTCGCCATATAGCCTCGTGAGAGGTTGCATGCGAGTCGGCGACCTTATCTGGGATCTCTTCATATATTCTGGAGGACTCCGAGCCTGGGTGGGCTGCTAAGAAGTCTGCCAGGGCTTGACCTTTGACTGCCTTTTGTGGGACGAAGATCATATGATAAGGGGACAGCAATATTGCCCATGTAGCGAGGCGAGAGCTGAGTGCCCCTGGTTTATTCATGAGGACCCTGAGAGGGTTGACTCGTGAGATCACATGTATCGTTTGTCCGGTGACATAGTGCCACATTTTCTGAATGGCAAACACCAGGACGAGGCATTCCTTCTCCACAGCGGTGTATCAGTGCTCTGGCCCAATCATCATTCGGCTAAGGTAATATATGGCTTGCTCATGGCCTGCATCGTTGTTTTGTGAGAGCAGAGCCCCGAGGGAATGTTCTATTGCTCGTACATAGAGCAGAAATAGTTTTTCGGCAACCGGGGCCACCAGGACTGGAGGATTTGACAAATATTCTTTGATGCTATCAAAGGCGCGCTAACATTTCTCGTTCCATACGAATGAGATGCCTTTTTTCATGAGATGGGTGAATGGTCGATATCGCCCGAAGAGGTTGGAAATGAACCTCCTGATGTAAGCTAGCCTCCCTTGGAGGCCTCTGAGTTCGCGGAGATTTCTCGGGGGACCCATCTCCATGATTGCTTTCGTCTTCTCAGGGTCTACATGGATACCCTGTGCAGTGATGATGAAGCCCAAGAACTTCCCGTTGGATACGCCCAGAAAGGACTTCGTATGGTTCATTTTCAAATTGTGCGCTCGCATTAGGTCGAATACCGTCCTTAGACCCTGCAGATGGTCTCCCTTGCAGCGACTATTAACGGCTATATCATCAACATAGCACTCCACTATTTTGCGTAAGTGGTCTCTGAAGATGATGCTCATGGCTCTTTGATAGGTGGCGCCAGCATTCTTTAAACCGAAAGGCATGACTGTGTAGCAGTACGTGCCAATTGGCGTTCAAAATGATGTATGCTTTTCGTCATCAGGAGACATTTTGATTTGGTTGTACCCCGAGAAGCCATCCATGAATGACATACGTTCGAAGCCGCAGGTATTGTCGATCATGATGTCTGTGATAGGAAGGGGGAATTCATCTTTAGGGCATGCCTCGTTCAGATTGCGGAAGTCGATGCAGATTCGAATCTTCCCATTCTTCTTGAGGACGGGTACTATATTGGCGACCCAATCGGGATGTTGCTCCTCACGAACGAAGCTGCTGGCTATCAGTTTGTTGACTTCGGCTTCGATCGCGTCCATAATGCCTGGGCGGAAGCGTCGTTGTTGTTGTTTGACTGGCTTCGCATCTGGCCGAATGTTGAGTTTGTGAAGAGCAATATCGGGATTTAACCCTGGTATGTCTTCATAGCTCCAGGCAAACACATCAATGTATTCTCTGATAAGTTCTAGCAGCGACTCCCGTTCTTCGTCTGCTAGGCTTTTACTGACAAAAATTGGTTTTGGAGAAGATTCGCTGCCGAGATCCACTTGTATGACCTCATATTCAGTAGGAGGTTCTCTTTGTTCGAACCGCTTTTCCTACTGTGCGTCCAATTGCTGGGCCCACGGTTCTAGCTCGAGGATTTCGGGGATGTCTTCGTCTTCTTCGTAAGCGTCGGCGAATGCCATGTTGACTGTCATGACTTGTCTGAACACATCTTCGATGCTGGTATCCGAGTTAGAAGTTGGTGACCCGGTTGAATGTGACTGCCAGTCGCATTCTTCATCTGAACTCTCAGGGGTCGTGGTAGGCGTTACATATCCTAACCCGCATCGAGTTTTGTTATAGTAGTCCCGTGGTTTGCCCGTCGGGACTAGAGGCTTCAAAGGTAATCGTCGCCCAGTGCCGTAGTTCAAACCTGGCGTCGTCTCCAGATCATACCCCCGTTTCTGCATGAGATATTTGGATTGAGGGCTATAGAGATACAGAGGCAGTCTCCCGGCATCTGACCCGAGGTCGGCTTCCTCTACGGTGAAGGGATCGATGCGGGTTGTTCGTCCGGCCGAAGATGATTGGATGGTCCCCTTCCTCGATTATTCGGTAAACGTCTTCTACTGGAGTAAGCTGGATCACGGTGTACACATTTGTCACTTGTGTGTGTAGGTGAGTGCCTATACCGTGTTCCATAGCATATATTGTACATAGCTTATTGAGCTCGGTGTAGTTCAAAGATAACCCTTTATTGATGATGTAAGGTATCTTTTCTAGGGGGATTACATCATCAGCGGAGGGAACATCAGTGTAGGCAGCCACATACTTGGCTAACTCTGGTTCCTCTTCGGCTACCCCCTGTGTGAATGAGGACTGAGAGGACGTCCTGGGAAGCTTGATTGTCAGTGGTTCAGTTGATGGAGCAGAGCGTGGAGTTGTTGGCAGACTAGCGACCCCCAGTTTGGCACTTGACATGGAGCGAGGAGTGGCTGGTTCGCTAGAAGTGTCAGACCTTGCATCGGGGTGACGACCCTTCTTGGGAAGACATATCGTCAGTGGCCTATCGGAGGGATTGAGCTTCTCCGTTTGGGGTTGACCGACTCTCGGCAGTCTGATTGTCAGTGGCCCCATTGTGGGTCTCGGCACCTGGCCGGACCTTGGCAGCCGGATTATCATCTGCTCTTCCTGCGCCGAGAGGCTGATCGCGTCCTTAAGCAGAGTGGCAGTAAGGGGTGCGGACTTGCCCGGTTTGCGAGCTTGGAGGTGGATCGTCAGAGGTCCTTCTGATCCCGTGGCCGTTTCGGTACCGGCTTGTTTATTTCCTTCACCAAGGGATAGATGTCAGCAAATTCCGTCTTCACAAAGCCGTGTTTGTCGACATATTTGAAGTACTGGTGTAGTGTGGAAGGCACGATCATGTAATCGTGTATCCATGGACGCCCCAAGAGGATGTTGTAAGAAGTGTCTGCATCTATGACGTAGCAGGTGACTTCGGATTAGAGGTCGCCAATTTGACACTTCAGACGAATCTTCCCAATAGGGTAGCTCCTGCTCGAATTGAAACCGCTGATGGCGGTGCTTGTAGGCGTCAAGCGATGCATTGGGATGCGGAGATGATGTAGCAGACCCTTCGGGAAGATGCTTATGGACGAGCCAGGATCTATGTGCATCCGATCCACCTTCATGTCGCCGATGTATCCCGTGTAGTATAGCGGGCGATCGTGTAGGTTGGTTTTGATGAGCATGTCCTATGGAGTGAAGACGATGTTGGATATTGCTCCCGTGCAGGCACTGTCTTGGAGATCCACGGGTGAGTACTCCCCGGTGAGGTTGGATTGAGCCAGATAGACATCGGCATTTTGGAGTGTTTCGCTTAATGCAATACGAACGTCCTTGGAGAGCCTTAGGAGTTCGTACAGTGACAACTTGGCCGGTGTGTTAGCCAATTGCGCTAAGATGTCAAAGTTGTAGGGCCTTTCTAGCCCTTGGGTTGCCTCTTTTCGGAGGGATTTGTCGAAACGAGTCTCCCTCGGCCTAGGCTTATCGGTCGTCGAGGGCTGAGCCGGTCCCGGAGCATCAGTTGTAGTGGGTTGATGATTTTCAGCTTGATTGTCAACCACAGGTTGGGTTTGCGCTCCGGACCGTGTGACGACGGCTGTAGCTTCCTCGTTGTCTGTCGAGATTGTGTGGCATGTCCTGACTTTTCCATTTTTCTTTTTGTCGGTGGAAGATGGTGTGGGCCGAGTCACTTCTGACACCAAGTCTGGATGGATCCACATGACCTCCCCTCGTGATGTGGTGAGGAGTACTAGACCGGCAGCCAGATCTCGGGAAGGTGGAAGATTGGTAATCTCTATTATCGCTAGAGGGACGGGGACCACCCCGTCTTGAGTCTCCGTCGGAGGGAAGCTGCCGAATTTTACGGACACCATATTGGCCGCCACGGTTACTTCTTCGAAATCGATGGCCAGAGCGTTCGAATCGATGAGGTTCTGGATGTACCGTTTCAGCTGGTAGCAATCGTGTGTAGCATGATGGACATAGTGATGATAATGGCAGTACTTTAGATTCTCCATCTCTGCCGGCCGCGGTTCACGTCTTGGTGGAGGAAGCTGAATCCTGTCCCCTTGTATGAGCATGTCTAAGATGGGCTTGACGTGACCGTCTTCGAAGGAGTAAGTGATTTGCGGCCATTATTTGTCTGCTGGCTTCGGCTCAGGTTTTTGTGCTGTATCGGCCACCATAGCCTGCTTTCCTTTGCTATCCCGATTGTTGGAGGGGCTCCCCCCATTATCGTTGTTGGGACGCTTGCCCTTGTTTTCTCCTTCCAAGATGTGCAATCCCAGTTGGCGAGCCTTCTTCAATCGTTCTTCGGCGCTCGTGGCGCTGATGATGAACGTCTTCCAATCTTTGAATTGACTTTCGCCTATACAGAGACTGATCGTTGGAAGCAGTCCCTTTTGGCAAATTTCAATTAAAGAGGAATCTGGATTTCCGGAGGGCAGCTTCATGGCGGTTTGGCGGAACCACTCAATGTAGTTCCTTGTCAACTCCTTCTCCCCTTGGACGACGTCCATGAGGGTGGACATGATGACGTCCTGCCCTACTTCGTAGAATCTCTCCAAGAACAGGCACTTGAAGTCGGCGAAGGAGTGGATGCAGTTGTCTGGCAGATTGCGATACCAGTTGAAGGCGACTCCTTCCAATTCCCCAATGAATAATCGCGTGAGGATAGCATCATCATGGGGCAGATGGTCGGTGGTGACCTCGAAGTAAGTGATGTATCGACTTGCTGAGATTTTGCCATCATACGGGTTGATATTGAACGGCTTATATTTTGGTGGAAATGGAACATTCCTCAATTCAGCAGGGTATGGTTGCTGTATTCTGAGGTCTTGAGCATTTTTTCGGGCATAGAACATGGCTCGGAGCTCCTGAACCTCTCTTCTTACTTCTCGGGCCTCATCTGTCGCGGTAGGGGCTGTTATTTCGGGAGGATTGTTGCCCGGGTTCGGTACCGCCGAATTCGAGTCTGTATTGACCGCGGGACCCATGCTTGTTTGGCCAGGCATCCCTCCTTGCAGAGTTGGAAGGGCCGCTTTAATCTCGTCTACAGACTTGACCAAAGCAAGTAATATGGCTTCGAGATTGTCGATGCGCTGGCGATCACTGGAACCACTTTGATTGCTGTCTGTCATGAACACCGTCCTTGTATGATAAGAAATGGAAGGGACGGTGGAGGATGTATCCTCCGAGTCATACCCATGTACCGAGAAGTCATCGGAATATGTGGGAATATTCTCTTCTGGTTCGGACTCGGAGGGAATAGTACCTCCAGCTTCAGAGCTTGCTTCATCTTGAGAGTCGTGGACGTCCTCGGGGATGCCAGCCTTGGCTATATCTGATGGGAGAGTTATCTCCCCTGGCTCGTCTTCTTGGAATATTGGATTACTGTGGAGGCTCGGAGGGGTGCTACCCCCGGCCCCAGCAACCCCCTGCGTTATGGACGATTGGCCTCCCACCGTAGCATATTTCGTCTTAGAACGCGTACCTTGGAAAACTCGGGTGGTGGGCACCCGTTTAGACGACAGTCTTTTAGTTACAGTGGTTGAGGTCTTCGGGGTGGAGATGCTTGCCTTCTTCCCTCTCCCCTCGGCGGGGACTTTCTGAGTGGAATTGCAGGAGACAACAGGAGGTGCCTCGTCCTCTGAGCTCGGATGCTGTAGTCTTTGGAAGACTGACGGCCAGTCTTCCGTCACTGCCGCGTTGTTGCAACAGCAGTTGACGATGATTTGGGTGCAATAACGTCCAAGCGAGGACTCTTTGCACACCGAAGTCCCTTCTCTTTCCTTGCGCTTATGGAGGATCGCCTCACGCAGGTCAGAGGAACCACTTTATCTTTTTGCCGCCGGGGGCTGGACTTGAGCGGTTCTATACAAATTTCCATTAGAGGCCCGCGTGATAATCAACGGGACGCCCTGATAGTCAGAGGTTGGGGCAGCAGACTGGGCATGATGAGCCCACGCTGCCCTAGACTTCTTCTTTTTAGCACTTGCGGGTGCGTAATAGGAAGAGTCCAAGTTAAATACCACAGAATCTGGCTTATCATCCAGAGACCCATCAGGGTCAGGACCGTATGAGAGACGGTCGAAGACTGATCGAGAGGAGCGTAGAACGGCCGCTATGCGGCTAGGATTGAGAACCGTACAGGATGTCTGCATGTGGCTATTTTTAGCTGCCGGAGGAGTTGCTTTGGTGCGATTAGTAGGAGTCGCGACCGTGTAGGCTGGCCGTATGCGGTTGCCAATTGTGGCCGCATGGGTTTTCTGCAAGCGATTGACTTCAGTAACCGCATAAGCTTCGTCCGTGTGGTTGGCAACTGTAGCCGCATAAGCTATACGGCTGACAGATGTGACCGCATGAGTTTTCTTCATACGGCTAGCGGATGTGGCCGTATGAGATTTTTCCATGCGGCTAGCACCCTTATGCGGCTCGGATCGCATAGAGTTCCTCTTTGCCCCTGCAAGTCCAGCATCATAGTATTTTATTCTGTCGGACTTGGGGACAGCAGAGTTGCCTACGGTCTGAAGTAGGGCCGCAGGAGAGTCTTGCTCGCCGTCTTGAACAACAAAGGGTATCTCTGCAAGAGCTTCAGTAGGAACGAAGGATCGGGGTCTCCACTCCTTGCGGGCCTTCTTCGTGTGGGCTCGCTTCTGGACCGGACCAGCGCTCTTGTCGGAGAGCATTTCTTCGAACGCCTGTTGGTCGAACCGGGCGACCATCTTCTGTTGCGTAGAGCCAAGCTTGGCTGCATCCGATTGCGTCACCAACTCCTCAGCCGTGGAGAAGTTTGTCTCCAACAGAGTCGCCATCATGTTTGCCATGAAATATAAAAGAACAGAACAATTATCGGAGGACCGGACTTTTACTTCACGTTACAAACTCGCTTGTACAAAGAAAGCCTAGGGACGAAAACCTAGATACAGCAGTCTAAGTACAATTGTTTATTTTAGATTCTAGGGGGTGACGATAGAGGCTCGGGAAGGCGACGGCAGCCCTGCCTTACTCCTTGGACGATCGGTATGCAGCCTTGGCTCCTGTGAAGAGATGGTTGGCGTTGATAAAGAAATGCTCTTCTAGCTCTCCCTCTATTACTCTTCTGGCTTCTCTCTCTCTCTCTGCATATTTTCTTTCTGATTATTGGGGGAATCTCTCCGTATGGGCGTATCTCTCTCTGACAGTATATCTTTCACAATGGAATGGCACCTTGCTATTTATAATAGTGGGATGTGATCATTAGGGTTGCCAATGATTGCCTCTTAGAGATGGCGGCGGCCTGTGGATTGGTCAATCTAGGCCGTTCATTTTTGATTGTGACGAATCCGAACCATTGAGTGTAGATTACACCAAATCCCATCAGCAATTAATGCTGATTGGAATAAATCTTCCTCATAATGATCTTCTGATGTCTGCGAATAAATTAGATTTATTCTCCTGCCACGTGTCCCAGATTTTTGGGATTTGACCCAATCTTTGATTGCAATAAATCTGAGGAATTGATCGGCTTAGGACACGTGTCCTAGGAGCCATTGGGGATCTGAATCGCATGACGAACGAGCCGCATATGATTTTGGGCCGCATATGGTTAGGGCCACGTGTCAGGACTGCCTGGGTAGTGGCCCTCTCATGGAGGTGATCATTGCGAGCCGCATAGGGATACATCCGCCTGAGCCGCATGGAAATGGTCCTCATGAACCGCATGAGAAGTCTTTGCTCGAGCCGCATGAGGCTGTCTCGGCCTGAGCCGCATAGGACGGCTTCATTCTGAACCGTATGAGAAGTCTTTGCTCGAGCCGCATACGAACGCCCACGTGGCAAAGCTACGTGGCATTTTTATGGCTCTAGGGGGATTTGTGTCAGAGATCTCTTTTCTCTTCCCTAGAAGTCTGTCATTATGACAGCGTCATAATTACTTCTTTTTGTGTCAGGGCTGTCACTTTTTCAGAGTTGTCAGCCGTCAGACAATTAATGCGAGAGGGCAGAGGAGAGGGCTGTCCCGCCACGTGTCTTCTGAGCCGCATAGGATGTCTTGGGCCGCATAGTACCTTATGCCGCATGACTCTCTGAGCCGCATGGGCTTTCTGAGCCGCATGGGGTTCTTTGGCCGCATGGGTTATTTTCTTTAATATTTTCCATGCTTCTACAGACGTCACAATGTCCACCCTCATGGACGTCGTCCAAGGGGAGAAGGAGCTGACAAGGAACTATATTGAGCGGTTTCGCCAAACCGCAATGAAGTTGCCGTCTGGGAATCCGGATTCCTCCTTAATTGAAATGTTTCAAAAGAGACTACTCCCAACAATCAGTCTCTGGATGGGCGAAAGTCAATTTAAGGACTGGAAGACGTTTATCATCAGTGCCACTAGCGCCAAAGAATAGTTGAAGAAGGCTCGCCAACTGGATTGCACATCTCGAAGGGAGAGGACAGGGGCAAGCGCCCTAATACCAACAACAACAATGGTGGTAATTCCTCCAACAATCGAGACAATAAGGGCAAGCAGGCTATGGTGGCCGACACAGCACAGAAACCTGAGTCAAAACCGACGGACAAACAATGACTGCAAATGACCTACTCCTTCGAAGATGGCCACGTCAAGCCCATCTTGGACATGCTCAAACAAGGAGACAGAATTCAGCTCCCTCTACCAAGACGGGAACCTCGGCCGGCAGAAATGGAGAGCCCAAAGTACTGCCATTACCACCGCTACGTCCACCATGCTACACACGACTGCTACCAACTGAAATGATACATCCAACATCTCATCGATTCGAACGCTCTGGCCATTGATTTCGAAGAGGTAACCGTGGCAGCCAATATGGTGTCAGTACAATTTGGCAACTTCCCTCCAACAGAAACTCAAGACGTTGTGGTACCCATCCCTCTGGCGACAACAGAGATTGCTAATCTTCCACCTCCTCGGGATCAGGCTGCTATTTTAGTGCCCCTCACCACATTACGAGGGGAGGTCATGTGGGTACATCCGGACTTGGTACTCGAGGTGACTCAATCTACACCACCTTCCATTCACAAGAAGAAGAGTGGAAAAGTCAGATACTGCCGCACAATCTCGGCAGATGTTGAAGAAGTCACGGCTGTCGTTACTCGGTCTGGGGCACAATCCCAACCTGTGGCTGATAACTCGGCTGAATATCATCAGCCAGCTACCGCTGACACTCCAGGACCTTCTCAGCCTCCGACGACCGACAAGCCTAGGCCAAAGGAGACTCGCTTTGACAAATCCCTCCGAAAAGAGGCACCTCAGGGGCTGGAGAGGCCCTACAACTTCGACATCTTGGCACAATTGGCCAACACACCGGCCAAATTGTCATTATACGAGCTCCTGAGACTCTCAAAGGATGTTCGTGCGGCTTTGAGCGATGCACTCCAAAATGCCGACGCCTATCTGGCTCAGTTCAACCTCACAGGAGAGAGCCTGCCTGCAAATCTCCAAGACAGCGCTTGCACAGGAGCGATGCCCAACATTGTCTTCACTCCGCAAGACATGCTCATTAAGACCAACCTGTACGATCGTCCGTTATACTACACTGGATACATCGATGACGTAAAGGTGGATCGGATGCACATTGATCCTGGTTCTTCCATAAGCATCATCTCGAAGGGTCTGTTACATCATCTCCGCTTTCCTATTCACTGCCTGACGCCGACAAGCACCGCCATCAGCGGTTTCAATTCGGGCAGGAGCTACCCAATTGGGAAGATTCGCTTGAAGTGCCAAATTAGCGATCTCCAGTCAGAAGTAACCTGTTATGTCATAGATGCGGACACTTACTACAACATCCTCTTGGGGCGCCCTTGGATATACGATTATATGATCGTGCCTTCTACGCTGCACCAGTGCTTCATGTATGTCGACAAACACGGCTTCGTGAGGACAGAATTTGTCGACATTGATCCCTTCAAAGGGGTCGAATCCTACTACTCAGACTCCTACCTATACGAGAAGTCGAAGAGGCACCTGGATGAAGATGTACAAGCTCGAACTGAGACGGCCTCAGGATCAGAAGAACCTCTGACGATCCACCTCCAAGCTCGCAAACCTGGCAAGACCGCACCTCTTACGGCCGCTTTGCATAAGGATGCAATCAGCCTCTCGGCACAAGAAGGGCAAATGATAATCCGGCTGCCAAGGTCCGGCCAAGCTCCGAGACCCACAACGGAGCCACTGACAATCAGACTACCAAGAGCCAGTCAGCAACAAACGTAGAAGCTCAATCCCTCCGACAAACCAATGATGATACGTCTTTCCAAGAAGAATCGTCACCTCGATGCAAAGTCTGGGGCTTCTAACGAGCCAGCAACTCCCCGCCCAGCATCGAGTACTAAACTGGGGGCCGCTAGTTTTCTAACAACTCCACGTTCGGCTCCACCAACAGAACCCCTGATGATCAAGCTGCCCAAGTCATCCTCTCAGTCTTCATTTATACAGGGGGTGGCCGAATAAGAACCGGAACTAGCCAAGTATGTAGCTGCCCACACTGATGTTCCCTCCGCAGATGATGTAATCCCGCTAGAAAAGATACCTTACTTCATCAATAAAGGGCTATCTTTGAACTACATCGAGCTTAATAAGCTTTGTACAATGTATGCTATGGAGCACGGTATAGGCACTCACCTACACACACAGGTGACAAATGTTTACACCGCAAACCAGCTTACTCCAGTGGAAGACACTTACCGCATAATCGATGAAGGGGACTATCCAATCATCTTCGGCCAGAAGGACGACCTACAGCCCTTCACCATAGAGAAGGTGGATCTCGAATCAGATGCTGGGAGACTGCCTCTTTATCTGTATAGCCCCCAATCCAAATATCTTATACAAAAACATGGGTATGATCTGGAGACAACGCCAGGCTTGAACTACGGTACTGGTCGACGATTACCTTTAAAGCCGCCAGTCCCGATTGGTAAACCACGGGACTACTACAGCAAGACCCGATATGGATTAGGGTACGTTACGCCCGCAACGACCCCTGAAAGTTCAGATGAAGAATGCGACTGGCATTCACATTCGACCGGGTCACCAAATTCTGATTCGGATGCCAGCATCGGAGACGTATTCAGACAAGTCCTGTCAGTCAATATGGCATTTGCCGACGCCTACGAAGAAGACGAAAACATTCCTGAAATCCTCGAGTTAGAGCCGTGGGCCCAATAGCTGGATACACAATGGGAAAAGCGGTTCAAGCAGAGAGAACCTCCTACTGAAGATGAGGTTATACAGGTCGACCTCGGCAACGAATCTTCTCTAAAACCAATCTTCGTCAGTAAAAGCCTGACAGACGAAGAGCGAGAATCGGTACTTGAACTCATCAAAGAATGCATTGATGTATTCGCCTGGAGCTATAAGGACAAGCCAGGACTAAACCCCGAGGTGGCCCTTCACAAGCTCAACATTCGGCCAGATGCAAAGCCGGTCAAACAACAACAGCGACGCTTCCGCCTGGGCATCATGGATGCGATCGAAGCCAAAGTCAACAAACTGATAGCCAGTGGCTTCATTCGTGAGGAACAACATCCAGACTGGGTCGCCAACATAGTTCTGGTCCTCAAGAAGAATGGGAAGATTCGAATCTGCATCGACTTTCGCAATCTGAACGAGGCATGTCCCAAAGATGAATTCTCCCTCCCTATCACAGACATCATGATCGACAACGCATGCGGCTTCGAACGCATGTCATTCATGGATGGCTTCTCGGGGTATAACCAAATTAAGATGTCTCCTGACGACGAGAAGCATACATCATTTCGAACACCGATTGGCATATACTGCTACACAGTCATGCCTTTTGGTTTAAAGAATGCTGGCGCCACATATCAAAGAGCCATGAGTATCATCTTCAGAGACCACTTGCGTAAGACTGTGGAATGCTACGTCGATGACATCGCCGTCAAGAGTCGCTATAAAGTAGACCATCTGCAGGATCTGAGGACGGTATTCAACCTGATGGGAGCGCACAACCTGAAGATGAATCCCACAAAATCCTTCTTGGGCGTATCCAGCGGAAAATTCTTGGGTTTTATTATTACTGCCTAGGGAATCCACGTAGATTCAGAGAAGACGAAGGTAATTATGGAGATGGGTCCCCCGAGAAATCTCCGCGAACTCAGAGGCCTTCAAGGGAGGCTAGCTTACATCAGGAGGTTCATTTCTAACCTCTCCGGGCGTTGTCAGCCATTCACCCATCTCATGAAAAAGGGCGTCTCATTCGTATGGGACGAAGAATGTCAGCGTGCCTTCGACAGCATCAAAGAATATTTATCGAACCGTCCAGTCCTGGTGGCCTCGGTTGCTGGAAAACCATTCCTGCTCTATGTACGAGCAATAGAGCATTCCCTTGGCGCTCTCCTAGCACAAAACAACGATGCAGGCCATGAACAAGCTATATATTATCTCAGCCGAATGATGATTGGGCCAGAGCACCGATACACCGCCGTGGAGAAGGAATGCCTCGCACTGGTGTTCGCCATTCAAAAGATGCAGTACTATGTCACAGGGCAAACCATACATGTGATCTCATGAGTCAATCCTCTCAGGGTCCTCATGATGAGACCAGGAGCACTCAGCTCTCGCCTCGCCACATGGGCAATATTGCTGTCCCCCTATCATATGATCTTTGTCCTGCAAAAGGCTGTTAAAGGTCAAGCTCTGGCAGACTTTTTAGCAGCCCACCCAGGCTCGGAGTCGTCCAGAATATATGAAGGAATCCCAGATGAGGTCACCGACTCGCATGTAACCTCTCACAATGATATATAACCTCTCACGATGAAATATGGCGAATGTTCTTCGACGGTGCCTCAAGGACCGGACCTAAGGGCAACATCGTCGTCGGAGTCGGGGTGGTGCTGGTTTCTCCTTCCGGATTGGTGATCAATCGTGCTTACTCTCTCACAGAACCCTGCTCTAACAATGTGGCCGAGTACAACGCTTTGGTTATTAGCCTCTAACTTGCAAGAGAGCTGGGGTAGAATATCTTGAAGCATACGGCGATTTGCAGTTAATCGTCAATCAGATCCGGGGCTCATACGAAGTCCGCCATGAAGACATGATCCCCTATCACCAAATAGCGATCAACATTATTTCGTCATTTAAGGGATTCTACATCGAATACGTTCCCAGACTCCAAAATATTGAAGCCGATGCCTTAGCTGGCCTTGCCGCTTCCATAGCGGTTCCAAACTATGCTCATCAATCGGTGGATGTGATAGGCCATGAACTGGTCTGTAATGTTCAATTTGTGGTGAGTTATTCCGCTGAGATGATCGACAAAGCACAAGACTGGAGACAACCATTCATTGACTTCGTAGTCTACGACATTCTGCCGGAGGACCCAAAGGAAGCCACCTCTATCAGAAGGCGTATCCTCAGATTCTTCTACGATACAGAGACGAAGATGCTGCATCGTCGATCCTACGATGGATTATTACTGTGATGTATGTCAAACGCAGAAGCCAAAGAAGCCATACGTGAAGCTCATGACGGTGTCTGCGGGGCCCATCAGCCTGGCCCAAAATTGTAAGACCGTCTTCGCCGAATGGGCTACTACTGGCCTACGATGGTGGCAGATGCGATAGACTACGCAAGAAAGTGCAAAGCCTGCCAAGTCCACGCGGACTTCATCCACCAGCCATCCGAATTTCTACATCCAACAGTGGCGTCCTGGCCATTCGAAGCATGGAGAATGGATATCATCGGTCCGATCGCTCCACCTTCTTCCCGAGGACATCGCTTCATACTCGCAATTACGGATTACTTCTCCAAATGGGCGAAAGCTGTTCCGCTTGCAGAAGTAAAGGCTTCAAACGTGATCAGCTTCCTCAAGCATCATGTCATCTATCGCTTTGGACTGTCCCGAAGGATCATCCACGATAATGGTCCACAGTTTGCAAGCCACGCCTTCTATCGGTTTTGCGACAAGCACAGAATTCAGAATATTGCTTCAACACCATACAATCCAGCAGCAAATGGGTTGGCAGAAGCATTCAACAAAACCATCATCAAGTTACTCAAAAAGTTCGTGTCCTCCAACAAACGCGACTGGAACGAGAAGCTTGGTGAATGCTTATGGGCGTATCGTACTACAGTACGAACAGCCACCAGGAATACACCATTCTCCCTGGTGTACGGGAGTGAGGTAGTTCTCCCATTGGAGACTCAAATCCTCTTGCTCTGCGTCGCTCTCACTTACCATTTGACGACGGACGATAACTACCGTCGCCGCTACAAGAGTTAGAGGCCTTACATGAAAAATGCCTACTGGCTCAGCAACGGATCGAGCTATACCTAGCACGCATCTTCGGAGCCTTCAACAAGAAGGTTAAAATCTGAACATTTCAAGTGGGCGATCTCGTTCTGGCAGTTTAGAGGCCGATGGTTAAGACTCACAAGACCGCCGGCAAGTTCCAACCAAAGTGGGAAGGCCCATTTATCATTGAGGCTGTATTCTCCAACGGTGCTTACCGCCTCGCAAAACAAAACGGAGACTTGCACATGCTGCCCGTCAACGGCAAGTTACTGAAGAAATATTATGTCTAAATGATATTTTCCAGATTATCGAGTCATGTACCCGCTGGTACCGCCGAACTCATATTCACAAAATTTCAGATTATTGAGTTATGTACCCTCCGGTACCGCTGAACTCATATTCTCCAAAGTCCAGATTATTAAGTTATGTACCCGCTGGCACCGCTGAACTCATATTCCAAATTCTAGATTATTGAGTCATGTACCCTCCGGTACCGCTGAACTCACATTTACAATCTCCCAGATTATCGAGTTATGTACCCGCAGGTGCCTCTGAACTCACACTCCGGCCACTCTTTCAGATAGTAAGTCATGTATGACTATACCTCTGATCTTTATTCCTGAAAGAGCTCCTTCCTCATGATCCACTACCCGTACTTCCAGTGCACAAAAAGGGTAACAGATCCATAAATTTCCAAAAGGACCACGTCGATGTTACCTCTGAGTCGTTTCACTTCCGCCAAAAATAAATCACCCCTCTACATAGAACTTCTATGTCCTCATTACCTCTGAGTCGTCCTATGTACCCCTTCATGGAGCCCACTCCTGCCATGTCCTCATTACCTCTGAGTGGGAAGGCTCCGTCGAAGAAACCCTCATGCTTGCCATGTCCTCATTACCTCTGAGTAAGCATGTTGATTCTCTTTCGACTTATTATCCATACCCACAAGCGGAGTACGCCAAGGATAGTAGGTCCACAAATTTCCTCCGTTGAGTCCATTCCTGCCATGTCCTTATTACCTCTGAGTAAGAAAATTTTGCGGTAGGAAAACCCTCATGCTTGCCATGTCCTCATTACCTCTGAGTAAGTATGTTGGTTCCCTTTCATCCTATTATCCGTATCCTAAGCCAGGGTCCGCCAAGGATAATAGGCCCACAAATGTCCTTTGCTATGTTTCTTAGTACAGGCCCATCATTTCTCATCATGCCCCGGGAGCCCAGCTGCTCCATGGCATTCTTTCTCCCGATACCAGGAGCATCCATGACCACCTTACCGTAGAACTGTTCTAGGTATCCCTAATCAAACTTGTTATCCGTACCTAAAACCAAGGTATGCCAAGGGTAACAGGTCCACAAACAAGTCCCCTAAGCGGGGCAAACATCACCATAACACCACAGGCACAACAAGCAGTACAAATAAAGGATAGAATAAAGCATACTATTTTATTTATGAGGTGAACGTACTACATGTTCTAGGGACAACGTCCCACTTAAAGAAAGAAAAAGAACAGACACAAAAGAAGAAGAAAAAGGCCGACTATGGTTTGGTATTACATAATTCCAAGAGGCGGTTCTTCACCAAGGTGGCCCCCGGTTCAAGCCGTTGTTTAGCTCGGCGCTCCGCTTCCTGGGATAACCGCTCCCCATTATCCAAGTCCATGTGTGCCCGCCAGCCATCTTCCTTCTTCATCAGGGCGAGCTCCTGATTGGCAGAAGCTCGACTAAGTCTGTCAACCTCCTGGATAACAAGTCCCTTTTCGGCACGGGCGGCTTCGAGCTCAGACTCCAGAAAGGCCAGCTTTCGCTGGAGTTTGAGGATCTGCTCCCTGGTGTCGATTACCCCGCGGGAGGCGGTCGCTTCCCGAGCCGTACAATCTTCATTTCTACGACTCAATTGATCGTATAACTGGGACAGATCACGGCGGTCCTTCAGTATGGTCGGCTTGATCGATTCCCGAGCAAGCCTCACCTTCTCCACCGCGGTTATGAGAAAAGTGCGCTCTTGATCTATTACCGCAGACAAATCAGCTTGCCGCAGCACGTAAAACTGGGTCACAAGTCGATCAGCCTCTAGCAGTTTGGGCTCCAGAAGCGCAGCTAGCCCCGCCCCACCAGGGAGTGTTCTAAGGATGTCGATTTGGTCACCGGTGCACTGACGGGCCATAGCAAAGGGAGTCCCCCTCTCCACAGCTGCCTCGACCCCTCTCTTCAGGTGGCGGTAAAAGCTGTCAACCACATCCTGTGACACTTCATCCAAAACATCTGTAGAGGACGGCGTCAAAGGAAGTATGGCTGGCAGTGTCGAAGGAGTAGCACCGGAACTTGCCATCCCTGCCACCAGGGAAACAAATTTTGAGCGAAAAGACACATGAATAGCGGCTAACTCCTCTTCCGTCGCCCGACGAGCTTGGAAACTCGGCAAGGCGGAGAGATCAACCCCCGAAACCATATTCACAGAAGAAGACGCAGGAAGCACTGTTCCTTGCCCCGGTTGTGTCGCCACTTGGGCCCCCGAACTCGACCCAGCTGGAGGCCCCTCAATATAGGTTGGAAGAGAAGGAGGCACACGTGCTTCCATCAGAACCCCTCCGGTAGAGTCTGCCCTGACAATGTCCGTCACCGGCAATAAAGGGGCGGGACCTGTACGTCCAAAGCAACCATCAATCGACGTAACCCGAAGGATATGATGATAGAGCAGATAGGCCTCCTCATAAGTTAAGATTTGGCTTATCTCACCAGGGGAGGAGCATGGAGGCTGCAGCTCGCTCGCAGCTGACATAGTCTCCTCACCCGCGACCTCCAAGTTGAATTCAACTGGTTTCTCTGCCCCAGCCACCCCTGAAAGGGAGCCAGCCAGTTCAGCGTCATCCCGTTAAAATTCAGCTGTCTCAGGGACAGATGCAGTAGAGCCCTCGTCCACATGGGTTGAGGTCTCAGCAAGGTGGGACTCCTCGGCCACCTCTGGAAGAACCCCAGCAGAAATGATAGCGGTGCACATATTATTGACCAAAGTGGTCAGGGCCGGATCGACCTCAGCGGTCGGTTCCCAAGAAACCGACTCCTCTGATGCCTACAAAAGCAAAAGGAAATGATTAGGCCATAGTTTAGAAAAAGAAGGAGAAGGTATTTGAAATTCAAATTACCTCAGAAACAGCGTCAACATCCTCAATAAATAGCCTGCGGCGTCTTACCGCAGCTCGCTTCGTGGAGTAGGCTCTGCCATCATCAGTGAACATACGCCTGCTTCGCTTGTGCGAAGGATCAGGCACAGCAGACGGCTGCCCCGCCACCTCATCCGGTACAATAGGAGGCTGATCCCCCACCTCCTCGTCCGAAGGATGGAACAAATCATCGGCATCCTGTTTATCATCCTCTTCGCCCGCCGTAGTAGACTCCGAGTCCGGCACAGGAACCATATTCGCCTTCTTCTTTCTCTTCTTGGACCCCTCGGGCTTCTCTGCCAAGCCAGTACCGACAATAAAGCTAGTACTCATATCAAAATTAATGGAAGGCTTGCTCGCTGTAACATGATAGAGGGCTGCCATGTACAAAATCTCCCCTGGCGTATTAGCATCGGGGATCGAGAAGCTAGCTCGGGTATGAACCGTATTATAATAATGCCAAGCCCTGATACCATCAAGGACACTGCCCTCAAAGCCTAGGCAAGTACTGGGATAATCAAGGAACAGCTGGCTATACCCGAACTGGCGGAAGAACCTGCTGGAAAAGTAGGGCTCCAGGTATACGTTATTGCGGTAACGATATACTAGGTGCGCTGGACGAATATTGTGCAGCCAAAGAAGCATTTTCTCAGATAAGAGGAGGAGAGGTTCAATGCCATCAACATGTACACCCCTCACTTCTCTAGCGGTAAATTGAGGAACAGACACAAAGAAGTCATGTCCGTCTACTCTCGCCAACACCCTCCGACAGGCTGGCATGGTATCGTATTCCCAAGGCTGACGATGGTATCGAAAAAGGAAAGCGTCATCAGCAGTAACACCATCTTCTGCTCCGGGCCTCATCAACGACCGATAATACATCAATAGCCACCCCATTAGATAATGGTAGGGTAGCTCTATTCGCTCAAAGTCCAGTATCGTCTCGCGAGAAATAACTTTGGACGAAAAGGCACGGAGGCCGTGGTGTATGCTACACACCATGGCCGAAAGAAGGGCCAGCCTGACTCTGAAGACCAACTTCACGGTCGGGAGGATGAAGTGGCGGCTGATCCTTTCAATAGATCCTGCCCATCCCGAGACTATGCAGTTCCATAGCCACACCATCAAGAATTCGGCCAAGAACACTATCTCAAACATCTGCCGGGTACCGTGGTAGAAATAGCTGAAGGAGTCAGTGCAACACCAAAATTTGTCACTGGTGGACCTCGACCTCTTGGCATTCGACATCAGGTTTTTTATCTCCTTCTGGGTTTGAGGACCTCGGGAAGAAACTCGGCCAGAGGGACTTAATTTGAAAAGATACGAGACCCAGGACGTGGTATGGGGAGCGTTCCCTTCTGAGCTATTGTTCTTCTTGATAGCCGTTTGGTGACAGATACTGTGGTGGCATAACAGTTCCCGGTACACGGCAACGAAACCCGAGAATTATCGATCCAGATCCTCGAATTCCTCGTTTGTCGGGGTGTATACTTGAAAGGCCTCGCCCCCCATGGCAGCTTAGAAACATCATACATTTCATGGAGAGCAAGTCCCAACTCCCCTCCGGGCGCAAAGAAAGTTCCAGTCCGCCGGTTATACATTTCCAAAAGAGCCATGAACAACGGCTTGTTAATGGATAACCCGTAACAGGTGCCCCGGATGGCATAATGGAGGTCAATCTCCCGAAGGAATGCCTCGTATTTCCTCAAGATCCATGAGGTCAGGTTGGCCCACGTAGGGATGGGGTTTATCCAATTCAAACAGCGACAACCTGCCAACAGGATAAGACCCCTTGCGAGCGAGCTGATTCTAGAAGGTATCGGCTAGAGTAAACGTGAAGTTGGGACCAGATATGTTTATGAAGGTACCCAAAATTAGTCCCATCATGCTCCGACTGACCGAGTCCCTGCTCGCATATACTGACCTAATATTCTTATTATAATGGATGTTGCCCACGAACATCCCCGATTGGGTTGGAGTTAGGGAGCCTACCATCCGTCTGCTCAATGGTACCATATTGAACCACGAGAGGGGAAAATGACGTTCCATTTCGGGAATATAGATCTCCACCCCGTCCACAGTAAAGTCCCAGCTCTCAGAAATGTCCAGCACTCGGGGGTTCTTTATGGATAGAGCATCCCCGAAGACAAAGGCTGGTTTCAGATACTCTCCTTCCAGCCTTCCCGAGTTCATCATAGTACAAAGAAAGTGGAAAGGCTGGTTATTGAAGGCGCTCACCCTCTACAAAGGCTCATCGGCAGGAAGCTGATCTGACACACATCGAACTAAGTCGTTGAGCTGTACACCCATGACATATTAGGCTGAACCCACCAAAAGCTCTTCTGCTGGATTGATTGGCAGATCCACTGAAGAAAGACAAAAGAAACAGGATTAAAAGATGGTTAGAATGAAAATACTTGGAGTTTCTTAAAAATCTCCCATGGGCCTATGCGGCTCGGTTCAACGTAGCCATATGCGGCCCAATTCAGTTGGGTTTCATGCGGCACTGCTTCGATAGAGCTTATGCGGTTCGGTTGAGCTTATGCGGTTCTATTTATATGAGCTTATACGGCACGACTTAGCGAAGCTTTATGCGGCCCAGTTCATCAGGAGCACATGCGGCCCCGTTCAATGGACTTCATGCGGTTCAAATCCAGAAGTGCTCCTGCGGCTCAAGTCCTTCTCATGCGGCTCAAACACAGGGCATGCCCCATGCGGCTCGGATATGAGAGGGTCATGCGACCTATGCAACATATACGGTTTCATTATGTTGAACTTGGGTAGTGCAATAAAGACGAAAGATGAAGGCTTGTGCATAAATTATGCAACAGAGCCATGGTTTTTTAGGGTTCAAGGCATGCAATATTCTATCCAATCCTTACCCTTAAAAGCAGGATAGACGTCAGGGTGCACTTCAGGCATAGTGGCCGACGAGGAAGCTGCTTTCTTGCCCTTCGCAGCAGCAGAGGCAGCCTTGGAAGACTTGGGGGCCATTATCGTCCGACGGTCGGAAAAGGAAGACAAAGAAAGAAAATTAGGACAGCAAGAGTTGAAGACGAGAGAGAGAGTAAAGAAGTCTCTCCGACTGAACACGTTCATATTTATAAGCAAAAAGAGGGTGCTTCGATCCACGTGCAGCATGAAAACCGACTCCTCGGTTATCGAGATGAACCGACTGAATAAAGGCCAAACTCTTGGGATCCTGCCCCAAAAAGTGGCCTTAAATCTGACAGCAAATCAAAGGCAATCAATACAAAAGATTTGCACACATGGCATGAAGACGTGGCAAGGAGCCCATGCGGCTCAGATGGCCATGCGGTTGGATGGCCAATGCGGCTCAGATGGCCATGCGACGGAGGAGGCTATGCGGCCCGAACACCCTATGCGGCCAGAGGAGTTTATACATAGCCATGCTTCTTATTCAAAGTATTTCAATTTTATAAATTAAAAAGTTTGAAGGGAGTCTTGTAGAAGCATGGAAAAGAATAAAGAAAGGTCTATGCGGCCAAGGATCTCCATGCGGCTCAGAGAGCCCATGCGGCTCAGGGGTCCATGCGGCTCACGCGTCTATACGGCTCGGATAGACCCAGAGCCACGTGGCCTTCAACAGCTTCCTCCTTCATCTTTGGCTCCATTTAATACCCTGACGGCTGACAGCTTTGACAAATGACAGCTCTGACATAAAGGCGCAATAATGACTGACATAATAGCGTGTTCCTAGGGAAGAGGAGAAAATCTTTTCACAGCTGGCTGAATCCACCGAGTCCCGAGGCATGCGGCTGCTGTATTTTTGCGGCCACACACTTTATGCGGTCGCCCCCTTCATGCGGCCACCCATCTTCATGCGGCTGCATCCTTTATGCGGCCGTCTGTCAGCATGCGGCTGCCTATCCTCATACGGCTGCCCATCTTTATGTGGTTGTTCATTTCCATGCGGCTGCCCATCTTCATGCGGTCGTTCATCCTCATGCGGCCCACTCATATGTGGCTCTGCCAAGATGACCCAATGGAGGACACGTGGCGCTTGTCACGACGATTGAGACACATAGCGGTCTTATCTTCCTGGAATTATGGGTGCTAACAAATCCTAACAAAATCAAATTTGTAGCAATCACTATAATTGCCCAGATCAAGTCAAATCGAGCAAATTAGACACGTGGCAAGCCGTCACAAGTCGCGAATATTCATGGCAATCAACATTAATTGCCTACAGAGATTTGATGCAATCTACATTAATTACCTAGATTTACTACAATCAGAATGAAGGGCCCAGATTAATTGGTCCTTAAACCGCCGACATATCAAGGAGGCAATTATTGCAAACCCTAATGATTGTATCCCATTCCTATAAATAGTAAGGTGCCATTCCCTTGCAAGAAGGACCTTTTTTTGGAGAAGAGCACTAAAGCACCTAAAGAGACTTAAAGAGAGAGAACAAGGAGAGCATTTATTCCTTAACGCCAAGCAGATCTTCCCCGGAGCTAAGGCTGCCTCCGATCGTCCAAGGAGTAAGGTAGAGCTGTCGTCGCTTTTCCGAGCCTCTACCGTCACCCCCAGAATCTAAAATAAATAATTATACTTAGATTGTTGTACCTAGGTTTTTGTCCCTAGGCTTTCTTTGTACAAGCGAGTTTGTATTATGAAGTAAAAGTCCAGTCCTTCGATAATTGTTCTATTCTTTTATATTTCATGGCAAACAATATACATATATAGTGTCCTCCTTTCGGAGATGAATTTGCTTTTGACAAGTTATGATTCACTTATCTATTAGACTGTCTAGATAGAATTGTTAACCTATACAGTGTTCTAACGTCATTGCTACAAAGTAGGCTGGACATATCCACGTACTCGTGCCCCTATACCGGGTGCAGATCATGATAACTGCCAAAAAAGCTATAAAGCTAGCTAGCACATCAGCCTCTAGGTTCTGTAATCGGGGCACATGTTCTATAAAGAACTCGATAAAGGTAAAGATTATGTCGATTGTCGCTTGGTGGTAGGGGATCAAGTCTTCGTATCGGATTTCATACTAGCCTGGTACCTAATTTACTATCAGTTTTGAGTCATCGTATGCCTCTAAGTAGTTAAGCCCCAAATGTTTGACCAATTGGAGATCGATAATGAGAGCGTTGTATTCTGTCTCATTATTGAAGCACGGCTCCAAGAGGGAATACGCCCAATGGATGACTAAGCTATCGGGAGAAACCAGGACCACCCCCACGCCTGCAACAATTTTGCCCTTGGGCCTTGTTCTCGAGGCTCCATCGAAGAACATTCACCAGATGGATTCCTCTACTGCTGTGTTGGATTCCAGTACTTTGTTTGGAATGCTGTTATAGAGTTTTGACATTTCTCGTATCGAATGTGTTGCCAGAAAGTCGACCAATGCTCGGCCTTTTACTGTCTTCTATGGGACGAAGACCATATTGTATGGTGACAATAAGATTGCCTATGTGGCTAGGCGAGAGTTTTACGCTCCCGACTTAGTCAAGAGTACTTTGAGGGGGTTGACTCGAGAAGTGATGTGGATTGTCTGCCTCGCCACATAGTAGAGAATTTTGTAAATGGCGAAGACCAAAGCAAGACAGTCCTTCTCTGCAGCATTGTACCTATGTTTGGTACTTATTATTGTCCTACTAAGGTAGTATATGGCTTGTTCGCGACCTGCAGCGCTTTTCTAGGCCAGCAGGGCACCAAAGGAATGGTCCATTACACGAACGTAATACAAAAGCATTTTCCTCGATTGGAGCCATAAAACTAGAGGATTTATGAGGTTTGACTTGATGTCGTCAAATACTTGATGGCATTCCTTAGTCCAGATATAAGAGACTCCTTTCTTCATTAGTTTGGTGAAGGGTTGGCATCGTCTAGAGAGATTTGCTATAAATCTCTTGATGTATGCCAGGCATCCTTGCAGGCTACAAAGATCCCAAAGATTCTTAGGTAGATGCAAGTCAAGGATGGCTTTGGTCTTTTCAGGGTCTATATGGACACCCTTCGCGGTTGCGATAAAACCCAAGAACTTGCCACTCGAGACTCCCAGGAAGGACTTGGTTAGGTTTATCTTGAGCTGAAGTGCTCGCATCATATCAAATACGATCTTTAGGCCCTAAATACAGCTTTTAATAGCGATGTCATCAGCATAACATTCCATTATTTAACTGAGGTGTTCAGAAAATATAGTGCTCATAGCTTGCTGGTATGTCGTACCGACATTCTTCATACCAATCTACTGTGTAATAGTATATCACCTTTAGTGTCCAAAATGGTGTGTGCTTTTTGTTATTTGGGAATATCTTGATTTTATTGTAGCCCGAGAACCCGTCAATTAAGGACATACGCTCAAAAACACATATATTATCGATAATTACATTAGTAATCGGGAGAGAAAACTCAACTTTCGTACATGCTGAATTAATATCCCCAAAGTCTATGCAAACCCGAATCTTCCCGTTCTCTTTAGTGACAGGAACAAAATTGGCTAGCCAATCTGGGTGTTGTTCTTCACGGATAAAGCCACTTACTATTAGTTTATCCACCTCGGTTTCAATGGCATCCATGATGCCTGCACAGAATCATCGTTGATGTTGCTTTAATGGCGTAGCATCCGACAAGATGTTAAACTTGTGCATTACGATTTGTGGGTCTAACTCCGGCATAGTTTTGTAGCTCTAGGCGAAGACAACGATGTATTCCTTGATAAGTTTTACCAAAGATTCACAATCTTTTCCCGAGAGACTCTTACTGATAAAGATAGGATTGGAAGATGATTCGTCTCCCAAGTTGACTTGTACTACCTTATCTTTGGTGAGAGGTTCTGGTTGCTCGAAACAGAACTCTCATTGAGATCCTAGGCGTTGAGCCCAAGAATCTATAACGAAAAAGTCCAGCATCTGGTCATTCTCCTCTGGTAGGTGTGCGGATGTCATATTGACAGACCATATTTCCCTGAATACCACCTCAATGCTTATATCAAAGTACCAGGTGGAAGAATCTGACGAGTATGAGTACAACTCCACTTCAACTTTTGAGCATTCAGGAGTTGTTTGGGTCGTTGCATAGCCTAGCTCACGTCGAGTGTGATGCTAATAATCTTATGGCTTCCTTTTCGGTGCTGGAAGACACAAGGGTAGGCATCAAACTTTACCATAATTTAAGCCCATGTCACTGTTCAAGTTGTAACCCATATTCTGGATGAGACTTTTAGCTTGAGAGGTATAACGGTAGATTTGTATTTTACCGCTATCGAGTTCTGGCTCTACTGGCGAGAGGCTTTTATAGTGCTCCACATTATCAAAGATAATAGGCTTCTCCTCCTTCTATCTGGTTGGAACCACAAAGTATGAGTCTAAAAATCGAAGAATGTGATTTACAACATGAATGGTTGTTAACTGTGTTCATAATGAGCCTAAAACATTATCTAGAGCATACATAACATTCCAATGTGCAAGATTACAATAATTTAAAGATAGCCCTTTATTGATAAAATATTGTATTTTGTCACTTGGAATCACATCGTCAAGTAACGGACATCGGTATGAGAAGCTAAATACTCCTCAAGTTCAGCGTCATTGGCGTCTGTGACTGCTTCTGTTGGAGGTTTGAGAGCTTTTCTGTGAATCTTCACCACTAGAAGTATCAAGGTTCCAAATGTCGGAAGGTCCACTTTCGGAGGTTATATCGTCTTCCGGAGATTGACTGCCAACGATTGTTGAGCCTTCCTTGGAAGTTTAACCAGCGACTCATAGGCCTTCCTCTAGAGTTTGGCCAACAGAGGATCTTGAGTTTTCCTCTAAAGCTTGACCACAAGGGGAGCCTATGTGTTGGGAGGGCGTCCCTTGAGATGAACCCTCAAGGGTTCATCGAAAGTTATTTTTTGCATCTGCTTCGTCATCGGCGTCATCGTCCCCCTCTTCATGATAAACCGAATGGTAGAGATATGCATCAGCATAGTAAACCTCAATCCCTTTGAAGGGATCGACATCAACAAACTCCCTTTTGAAGGGATCGACATTAGCAAACTCCGTCTTGACCACGCCATTATTGGTGACATATTTTTTGCACTAGTGAAGTATGGATGGTATTACCATGTATTCGTGTAACCATGGACGTCCTAACAAAATATTATAGGATACATTAGCATCAATGTCGTAACACATCACTTTTGTCTATAGATCGCCTATCTGATATTTTAGGCAAATCTTGTCCAAGGTATTGCTTCTTTCGGTGTTGAAGCCGCTTTGTGCTGGAAGTAGATAAGCGATACATTGGTATGCCTAAGGTCTGGGGTAGACTTTGAAATATGATGCTGAGAGATGATCCTAGGTTAATATGCATCATATCCACGTTGATGGCACCAACATACCCTGTACAATACATGAGCCTATTCTTTCTATTGTTTTTAATAACATGTCTTATTGAGAGAATTTTATGTTCGGGATTGTCTCAACCGTACTATGGCAGCAGGGACATGCTATAGGGTCTTCCTTGGGCTGAACGACCTGGCTGAGAAAGGATTCAATATGCTACAACGCCCCGTTCAGGGTATCCTAAGTCTCTTTGGAGAGGTATAGAAGCTCAAAGGGCAATAAATTCGTCGACGTATTGGAAAGTTGTGCCAGTATGTCGATGTTATAGGGCTTGATCAACCTCGACGCAGAATCCTTCTTTAGAGGCTTGTCAAAGCGAGCCTCTTTTTGTAGTTGTTTATCCATCGCAGAAGGCTGAGACGGACCTGCTTCAGATGCCACTAGAGTAATGGATGCAGTGGGTGGAGGTGTATCTTCTTCGAAGGCTATATCGCCTTCATGCTAGGCGGTCTGGCCTGACCTAGTTTTGCCTACCAAAGCTTCGGCGATCGAGGCAGAGACCATACGGCAAGACTTGGGCTTCGCCCCTTTGTACTTTGTGGTAGTACGTGCCGCTAGCTAGATCAAGTCTGGGGCAAGATTAGGGTAGACCCATATAACTTCTCCTTATGGCGTTGTGAGTGGAACTAACCCCATAGCGTTGTCACAAGCCGGTGGGAGGTTAACGACCTCCATCGTCGCCCTAGGGATCAGGGTAACCCCGTCTTGGGCTTCTGTCTCTAAAAAGTCACCAAACTGGAGGAACACCATATTTGTAGTGTTTTTTGTCCTCGTAGTCAAGTGTGAGGTCCTTAGCACCAATCATCTGTTGGATACGTTTTTTCAACACGTAGAAGTCTCGTAATGGATGGTGGACGTACCAACGGTAGTGATAATACTTAGGAATGTCCGCCTTGTCCTCCTCGTCCGAATGCTTAAGAGGGAGAAGTTGGGGTTTATTTTACTTCATCAGCATGCTGAAGAGCTCCATCAAGTCATCGTCATTAAAGGAGTAGGTCTCCTTCTATTTTGCCGCCTCTGTCGGGACATTAGAATGTTGACAGTTAGTGCCTACTTTTTCTTGGCTTCGCGGCCACCGTTCTAGTTGTTGGAACATCTCTTTCCACTGTCATCGAGTGGAAAAGTTTACTCCCAGCAAGTGGGCTTCTTTATCTTTCCTCTCAATATTATCAGCGCTAATGATGAATATCATCCAATCTGGAAACTGAGTATAGTCGGTGCTAAGTTTAACTGTCAGTAGCATATTTTTGCATCAAATGTCTATTAGCATGGACTTAAGGATAGCATGAGGTAGTCTCAAGGCTGCCTAACGGTAGTGCTTAATGTAGTTGCGGACGGACTCTTTTTTTTGGACAATGTCCATGAGAGAGGACATCGTCTTGCCCATTCCCCCTCCATAGAAAAAGAGATATCGCAGGTCATTGAACGATGAAATACAATTGTCCAGGAGCTACAAAACCATTCGTAGGCAACCCCCTCTAATGCTCCAATAAACAGGTTATTGAGAAACACATCGTCTCGTGGCAGGCATCCCATCATGGAGGCAAAGTAATTCAGGTACTGACAGGGAGAATCCTTTCCATCAGAGAAATTCTGGGACCGTGGTTTATATTTGGAAGGATAAACCATATTGTTCCATTCGGGAGGATATGATAGCCGAATACTGAGCTTCTAGAGCGCTTCTTGTGGTGGCCACACATGTCTATGACTAATTATTTGGTTATGTCACTGTACCAAGCAAGCCTGCATATAGGATTAGAGTCTAGGATCTCATCCACATGCTTGATCTCCTTTCTTGATTATAATTTTCGAACTCTCATTTCACTGCCTTGATTTGTATTTTATTTGATCTCTTTCACTGTGAATCTTATTTTCATTCTTAATAGAGGTTAGGAAGATGACTACACTAGTATATGGCCCAAGGTCAATTACATGGCTAGAATGATTACATTGGTAATTAGTATGCGCTATAGGTCCTATTTGAGTTAAATGGCATTATAGACTTCAAGGAACGAGGAATCCTTTTTTTTTCTAGAGGTATGATCTTGTGTGAAGGATTAGTTGATTCTAAGTTGGGTAGTAGTGATATTGCCAACTTCGAAAGATAGTTAGAATTTTATTTTGATACAATATGTGGTATTCATAAGAGGATCAATATAAGATTGAGAATACAAATTGATTTTTTTTGATTTTTGAAGATTTTAGAAAATATTTATGACATATTGGGTTTATAGATATGCATATTTTGTGGATATGAAATCGATTTGAAGAAAATTTTAAATTTTCAAATTTTTTGTATGATGTATGGTTGATAAGTTTATTTAAATTTTGAGTTTTAAACTTTTGGAATAATGAATTTAAAATTTTGGTGAAAAATATATTTAGTAATATAATAAGGTTTATCTCGAGGATTAGGGATTTTGAAACTTTTAAGTTATAATTATGCTTGACGGTCTAAAATGACTAGAGAATATTATAGTTTATCTTGAGATTTGAAATATATATTGGAAAACTTTTACGGAACTCAAAATTATAGATTTAGATTTTATCGTAATAGGGAACCATGATGGAAGCGAGGTCACCTTAATAAGATTAGGAGTGTCTCACCTCAGTTTCCATATTACCAATGACCATAAAAGTTGTATATACACAAGTGTAGTTAGTCATCAACCAAGCCATATAACTACATCCTCGTCCTGAGTTACTTCTCCTTTTTCCTCGATCCTAGATCTATTATCATGACCATCTAATCGTTTGAAACTTGAGAATGATTAAAATCGGTCCATAATCGTACCCCCAACCTAGACGACTAGCATACAATCTTCTCCCAAGGAACCATGTCTCATGAGTCTCTAATTTTTTTTATTAGCTCATAAAATCTTTTTTTCGTGCATTCATTAGCAACCCTTCCTAATTATCCAAATCCTACCATGATCATTAAATCTAACCATATTTTTCCTCCCCATTGAATTACATCACTCATTGAAGATTTTTCATTAAAGTTCTATGTGATTCATGCAAACCTTGTTTCTTATATGATTTCCCTTGTGAGAAGAAGGAAATTGGATCACGACACCCTTCAGTATACGGGACTAGATTAGAAAACCCCATAGAGGAGATTGTAAACTCCCCTATTTTTTATTTTATTTTGATTTTGATTTAATATTATTAGTATTTATTTTTCCCTAATTACAGTAACTTGGTATAAGGTATTTGTATTTTTAATTTAAAATAAATATTAAATGTAGCAATATTTTCTACATGTTATGAATTTTACAAGAAGTCAATTTTTGGATATTTATAGATTTTATTGTAGATTCTTATGAATTCTTATTGGAATTGTATTTTTAAATTACTATTAAATATAATATGTAGCAATATTAGTATATAGCTTGTTAAGTGGGTAATTTTACAATGAATAATTTTTTAAATTGATTTAGATGTTATTTTTAGATTTTTAGAAATTTTATTTGATTTTTTATTGAGAGTATATATATATATATATATATATATATATATATATATATATATATATATATATATATATATATATATATATATATTTGTGTGTGCTTAATAATTTATAATAATAGTATATATTCATACATATCAAGTGTATACGTATACATTAAAATACTTTGTTGAAATATTAGGAATTTATTTTTAATCTGAAAACATTTGTTTGATTTTTATATTTATTGGGTTTTATAAATTATTAGAAAAAATATTAAAAATAGAAATAAAAAATAATAATAACAACTGACTACTGTTCCTACAGGAACATTACTATTGAAAATTCGTGTCCCCCCTTCTCTAAATATATATAAAATTATGTATGGAAAGAAAGAAAAGAGAGGGAAAAAGAAAAAAAACTATCGAAACAAAACCCTAACCCCGGACACGCCTGGTGTGTGCAGCCCCTGCCCCACGTCATGCTCCGTCGGGGCGACAGCTTGCCAGCCACATGCGCGGGCGTCAGAAGCAACAACAGCATGCAAATCAACTACAATCGCAATAGTATTTATTCGAGCAGGTACCCAACTTCTACTTTAGTTTTCTTCCTGTTCGTTCAATAGTTTTGTGAGCCAAAAATTTCTACGTGTAGACAACCTAACCAACTACAACTCCCTTCGAGTAGATTGTTTTAGTTTGCGATGTCGCACAGAAAATCGAGTTACAAAATCAAGAAAAATTGACAATTTTCTGGGCACAGAAATTGTTCCAAAGTGTTATTTTGGAAGTCATTTTTTGGACCGAATGTCGAGGAATTTAAAAATCAACTTAAGTAGAGTTTTAGACAACCTAACCGAAATTATAACCCTATTTTTAGTTTTTATTTTAGTTGAGTAATTTTTGTTTTAAATCAGTTGGAAAATCCAAGAAAAACTGTTTTCAAAAGTTTGAAAAAACTTCGATACAGAGTCCGTTCCGATAAACCAGATGACTTTGTCATGAACCAGTAACATCAAAAGGTGCGTATGGACTTTGTGTACGTGTGGAATTTGAGGAACTCGAATTGGTTGCGTTTGCGCGAGGAATTCGAGGCGTATCTGTCGAAATTCTCCGTATCGATAATTTTTCAAATTTGTCAATTACTTCGTATACGTTCGTCACATCATGATGTTACTTGTGCCATTGGGACAGTGTCACTTTTCTGGTCCTGTGATCCATGTTTGGTCTGATTCTGAGAAGGTCGACCGGAACGCTATTTTAGCGGGCCCGCGACCTGATCCAACGGGCAAATTTGTGGATGGCTCACCGGAATCCAACTTTAGAAATACGGTTGGACTCGTATCATCAAACTAGACCCGTAGAAAGATAGTTTGATGCCTTTAGAGATTATAGCTAGTGGCACGCTTTTCGGTACAAAGCTGGTCCACCGCGGACATCGTTTTGATCCAAAATTATAATTTTGTCCTTGTGTCGAGAATTGAACTTTTTGGTAGGCATTTTTAGACATTTTTTGATGCAAAATATGTTTCTGATGTTTATTTCAGCATCCGAGGATGTTTGCAGGAGTTGACCTTCACTGCTCTTTGTTTCTTGACGATCCGAGTTACTGGATACTGTCATTCTACACACCACCTCAGGCAATATACCTTGCCATATCTACTGCTTATATTTAGTCTACACCTTTATTGTTTAGTTATTGCATATTGCTATCTGTTTATTTCAGTTCTTCCAGTTACATCTTTATTACAATTCATAATTTACTTACTTGTTTTTAGTTATGCTAGTCATATTTTCCTTCTTGTCTTTTAATTTGCATATGGACCTAGAGTTAAGGGACTACAATTTGTTAGTGTATTATCATAAACTTTGTCATGCCTGTGCCACGAGATATGTGTGAGTTATGAGTATCATACAAAGGTACTTGTGCATTGGATGATCACCCGTATGCATACGTTAGGTCTAACGGCTAATAGATACATATTAGGAGACTTGGCAGTTAGTAGAGGTACATGGTCGTGGATGCGACTTAGATAGGTGCATCGGATGTGGAGAGCATTTTCTTATCGTATGGGCCACTATTACACGTTTCTTTTGTAACCCAGAAGCTCCGTTGGAGATACGAGTAATATGACCCTCTCAGGTTGGCTATTGACGTTATTAGAACATTATGCGCTTGGTCCCTAGTGCCCAACTGGAAACTATACTAGATCCCGTTTATAGCCAGAAGTGTCTATGCGTCGAATGTTTGTTCTTAACTGCGTTGTCACAGTATAATGGTTAGGCACCCTTTGCATATAGTTTTATTTTATTTCACAGTTTATATGGCATATTTTTATGTATCTTGTTACGTCCCTTTGAGGACCAGGTGATTTCTCCAGGTATGTGCTTTTATTGCTTTTTGCAGGTATTCTACCCAAGGCCGTGATCTTCTCTATTCCATCGAAGATGATTGCTCTTGGGCCGTCCTTGCTACTTTTACAAATTCTTTTCTTGTATTTTATTTCTCATTTAAAATAGTTGGTAGTAGATTTGTCTTCGCCTAACGATTTATACAAATAACAATTCAAAGTTAATTTTATGATATCATTATTCTTTTAATTTTTTGGATGAGATTAGTTGTCATGGTGATACTACATTTTATAGCTTACATATATTTATTATACGGCTGGTATGTCTACGTACCTAGTCCTACGTATTTTGGGACTGGGACATAACATATTTTTATTGTGGCCTATGCAAGTCAACGAATAAATTGTTTGGTTACATGACTGTACCAAGCAAGCCTGCATATAGAATTAGAGTCTAGGATCTCATTCACATACTCGACCTTGTTCTTTGATTCCATTTTCGAACTCTTGTTTGACAACCTTGAATTTCATCTTGCTTGATTCCTTTTCTACTGTAACTATTATCTTTTTCTTTCATGCTTTATAGAGGTTAGGAAGATGACTCGTACTAGATATACATGTCCCATTGTTCCATTATACTATTAGTTAAATTCTTGTAAGTTGGGTAGAATGCCTCACAACGTAATATTCCCTTTGACCTTAACCAAGACCTTAAACAAGAAGACAGTAGGACGACTGTATAGGCACGAAAGCCAGACAAGACTTAGATTCTTAAGGAACTTGAACTATTTATATTTTTGTTCATCATTATCTCGCATACTTATTTGGACTACCTTGACTAAGTTCTGCTATTATAGTCTAGTTTTGTAAGCTTACCCTTTTATCGAGCTTGTTCAGGACCTATGTTTTATTGTGGACGCCAACTAATACACTATCTAATCAGAACAGGTGCATTATGGTCTGATCAACCATAGTACATTTGGTTTGGTCTTTAAATAAATATTCAACGCAGATTGAGATATAATTGACATGCTTAGTAGACCAATATACTTGTCCTCTAGAATCTCATCCGTGACTTCCTTGACAACTCTCTTTTGAACTATTCAATCGCCTTGAACCCAAATTTTTACTCGATCGCATCTTCCTTGAACTCTTTATTATTTTTAGTCTTCACCTAGTTCGGAAAGAAAAATGCTCATATTGGATAAATAGACACAGAGTATCCCCCTTAGTTCGCTATACCACATATGGCCATAAAAGCCATATATACACAATCATTTTCCATCGATTCAAAATCAGAGAATGATCTTCAAACTTGATTCATATATACCGTATCATGTTGTTTATTATGTCGTGTATTATTTGTTTATAATCAAAAATCAAGGGACGATCTCATGACTTTGAATTTTTTCTAACTTCATTAATCATAGAATCGCGTCTTAGTTAATTCGAGGAAGAAATTTCTGAAATGTATAGGTTGTAAGGTCCTCTAAATTTTAGGATTTATTAGAATTACCAATTGAATAAGATAAGTTGGTTCCCATTAGGATAATAAATTAGTGCCTCATGAATACCCACTTTTTGTTTAGATCTTTTGGTGTCCCCTACCGTGACATTGAAATTCGGAGCACAATACTAGTTGTTAACTTCCAACAAATTTTATACGCAAGACTAGACGAGCTCACCTTTATGTAGGCATATCATGTCCCACTCAAACACGTCCTCTTGTACTCTATTTTTTATGATACGACTTTCAGGTCAAAAAAGGCTAACAATAACTCTTACCATCATACCGATGTACTTCCCGACTTCAATTAGAGATCCAACCTTAACTCAAATCTTTCGACCCAATATATGGTTGTGATCTACTCGAAGCCCACTATTCACGTGCTACTAGTGTTCCACCCAATGGAGTTCCTATGTACTACTTAAACACAAAAGTCACAAAAGTCGTATTTTTGGGCTTAAGGAACCTAGTTAACCAACTCGATTGGAAATTAGCCCAACGACTTGAGTTGAAACCTATTCTAGGTTACCCTAACCTAATAGGAATGGTTCAGATTAATTTTTATGGGATCTTGTCCAGCCAATATAGATAAAACCCAAGATTCAATCAATCAAAGATTGCTATATTAATCAACCCAGCCTTATTACCAACTAGAATAACTCGAAGCAGGTCGATTAGACAATCTGAAGAACCTCAGCAGCATCATAGAGCAATCACATAGATCATTGTCCTAGATACACTATTTATTGTTAAGACACTAGTTGATAGTAGAGCTACACTCCTAATAGTCTAGTTGTCCTGCTTAAAACCTCATCATAACTGGGTGGTCACTAGGCTATGTCAATTAATGCAAGAGAATAAAACCAAAAGCATTAAAACGACCGATGGAGTCGCTTACACACAAGTGTGACTTGGATGCACAGTGATATAATACTAACAATAGACAAGTAATAATGAATATAAATAATTGAATATAAGAATAAGTAAATCACAGAGTAAGGTGACAAGGTATCTTGCCTCGCGGTACGGAAATGGCAATCCAACAATCAAGTACGTTGGCAGTGAAATGTCAAAATCTACGAACGGCTCCGGATATTGAAACAAACATCAAGAACATTCTCGGTGTAAAAGATATATCTTTGAAATGCCTGTCCAAAATTTCAATTCTGGAACAGGGGTAAAATCGCAATTTCGAGTCAAAACGATGTTCGCCGTTGGACCCGTTTTGTATTGAAATGCACGCCAATGTCTATGGTCTCTAAAGTCATCAAACTACATCTCTACGGGTCCAATTTGAGTAGAAGAGCCCAACCGTGTGTCCAAAGTTGGATTCCGACGGGCCGCGTACAATTTTGCCCATAGGATCGGGTCACGGGCCCGCCAAATAGGCGTTCTGGTCGACCTTCTCAGAATCGGACCAAACTTGGCACACAGGACCAGAATTCTGATGCAGTCCTTTTGGCGTAAGTTTTGTCTCAATGCGATGAACAAACACGAAGTTATGGCCAAGTTTACAAACGGTCGATACGGGAGTATCTCGACGAATACGCACTGATTTCGTCGCGCATGTGCAACAAAATCGAGTTTTGTCAGTTTCCACACGCTGGCAACATCTATATGCGCCTTTTGATGCGTATAGTGTGCGACCACATCGCCCGTTTTGCCGGGACGTACGCCGTATCGGACAAGTTTTTAAATTTTTTACTGTTTTAAAGGCAGTTTTTCTTCCAACATTAACAGCGAATAACTTCATGCATAATAACCGAAATGTAGATCTCCAAGTGCGTTTTATTCTTGTTTATGTTGTCTTTGATTGTTTTTAACTAGCTTATTAAGAACTCTAATATTCTGTTGGCTTCCAATTTGGGTTTTGAAACTGGTTTTATAAACTGTTTCACGACAGTTTTTCGCTCGACTTGGCGTCGAGTTTACAGCCGATCCAGGGGACGATATCGAATTCCCTTTGAAGGGGCATGAAGAGGGTTACAAAGGCTCTCTATAGAAGTTTACAAATTCGAAAACTATTGAGTATAATGGAAGAAGGACGAAGGAGAAGAAAGGGTACCCGCTGAGTTTTTCGAATAGAGATGCTCTGTTGTAGGGCTCCTTACGTTGGTCGTAAAGCGATCTGCATCATGTGACGGTCGACGGTGGGTGTGGCTGTCAGAGGACGTCGAGGATGATTCGAGTATCACGAACAGGGAGGGAGTTTGCTTTGATAAAAGGATCGACAACCCTAGTTTCTCAGTATCGATTATATATATACGCCCACACTTTGATTTTGTCTCCAATTTGCTTTAAACTCGAATATAGGATTTAGATTAATTATTTGATCTAGACAGAGGAGAATCTAGATAGGATTTTAATGGATCAAATCCGAAAAGATTTGGTTGCTAATTGAGGGGGTTTTGAGTTCCTTAGGCCTACTTGCCTTCAGCGCTAAGGGAGGTCGGGTAAACCAGTCTATTGTAGCCGCAGCTATAGTAGATGCCCTCTCTTTTAATATTTTTTTAAATCATATATATATATATATATATATATATATATATATATATATATATATATATATATATATATATATATATATATATTTTATATATATATATTTTTTTATATATATTTTATATATTATATATATATATATATATATATATATATATATATATATATATATTTTATATATGTGTATATATATATATATATGTGTGTGTGTGTGTGTATGTAGAAGCTTATATATAGACACACACACACACACACACACAGATATATATATATATATATATAAAAAAAAAATATATATATATATATATATATATATATATATATATATATATATATATATATATTTTATAACGACTCCTCTTTATTCATTTGCTGACTTCAAAAAGTTACAAGTCACACACTATTCCAAAAACCGTAAGCCAAACTACTAGTGTTTACAATTCATTGAAGCCTTCGCCACTTGCCTCTGAACTTCTTTGATCAGCATCTCCGATGAGTATCGGTATTCTTCATACCTCCATTTATTATGGTTTTTCCAAAGAACCCAAATTGTGGCACCAACAGCGATCTCCTTCTGATGTAAACTCCTACCACGCCACCATGAAGTAAGCCTGTGTAACAAGGATGAATCTCTGCGAGCGTGAACCCGATAACCTGATTGCAATGCAGCCCAGACTTCCCGTGCCATTTCTCCGTCATGAAAAAGATGTGTGAGAGACTCCTCCTGGCTTTGAACACAACAATGACACATTGAAGCCATGCTAAAACCAAGTTTAGCAATATTCTCATCCGTGGGGAGTTTATCATAAAGCAATCTCCACATCAAGACCGACCATTTGTAAGGTATACACTTCCCCCATATGTGAACGAAATGAGAAATAATAGGTAAGTGTCTTCGAGCTAAATCCCATGCCGACGCTACTGTAAACCTGCCCGCAGAGCGCCGCCACCCCCAACCTAACTCGTCTTGTATAATATGTTCATTTGCCATGTCCCTTCCTGCTAAAAATCTCTTTCAAACATGGGTCGCATTGGATGTAACCATAACCTCACTAGGAGAGTACTGAGAACAATACTTCGATTTGAAAAAATTGATCCAGAGACTCTCTTGCGTGTTAAACTTCCACCAAAGCTTGATGGTAAAAGCTACCATTATATCCTCCAACCATTTAACCCCAAGCCCACCTTTCTCCTTTTGTCGAGCAATATAATCCCATCCAAGCCAAACTCGTTTCGGAGCCCCATGGGACGAACCCCAAAAAAATTTACTACAGATAGCCTCAATGCGTCGTAACACCGATACTGGAGGGTTACATGCAGCTAAAGTGTACACAGGAATCGATGACAATACAGATTTGAGAAGAACCAATTTACCTCCTGGAGACAAAGTTTTGTTGTGCCAACCATCGACTCGAGCCCGGATTTTGTGAATTAACTCTTCATACATGCTAGCATTACGATACCCAGCCGCCATAGGACAACCCAAATATGTAAATGGTGGCGTAGTAATTGAATACCCAGTACGTGAAGCCAACTCCTCCACCCTTTCTGCCGAAGCCTTTGTAGAGACATACAAAGCAGTCTTTGTCGTGTTAATCTTTTGACCCGATGCGTTCTCATAGCGCTGCAGCTGCTCCTGAATTAAAGTAATCGAGGGGACGTCGCCACCCGAAAAGAGTAACACGTCATCGGCATAAGAAAGATGCGTAATAGGAGCACATCCCTGAGGCGTGATAAAAGGAGTGAAGCCCTCCGTCGAAGGAAGCAAATTCAAATTACGGGACAGAACCTCTGCCGCAAGGATGAACAGGGCGGGGGATATTGGATCCCCCTGCCTAACCCCTCGAAAAGCTTAGAAATAACCAGCTGCCTCCCCATTGATCAAAGGAGAAAACCACACATTGTTTTGGAGACGAAGCATCATATCGACCCATTTGTTATAAAAACCAAACTTACGCAACACCTTCAACAAGAATCTCCAATCAACTCTATCATAAGCCTTCATCATATCAAGCTTAATAGCAATATTACCACCCCAGTATTTTTTGTTTATCTTGGCCACCAATTCCTGTGCCAGCACAATGTTATCCACGATTTCTCTTCCTTGCATGAATCCACTCTGCTCCGGCGAGATCAGCTTGGGTAGAAGCGGCGCCAGCCTAATCGCAAGGGTCTTCGAAATTATTTTATTGAGCACGGAGCAAAGACTGATTGGCCTGTAATCCGAAAACTGTTTGGGCTGCTTGATCTTAGGAATAAGAACCAAAGAAGTATTAGTAATAGCACGGGGTAAAGAAAACCCATCGAAAAATATGCCGATAGCCTCTGTTATATCGTCCCCAATTATATCCCAAGCAGCTATGAAAAACTTCAGGAGTGAAACCATCAGGTCCAGAGGTGCTGTTCATATCAAGGGACTTAATAGTGTCTAGGAGCTCCTTCTTCTCAGGTAAGGCAATAAGCCTATCATTTTCATGATCCTCAATCAACCTGGGTATGACATTGAGCAACTCATTATCCTCAGAGATGTTGCCACGCTCGTACAGAGACTTGTAATAATCCATAGCATATGATTTAATATGTGCTTTGTCATGAAGAACCTCCCCATCAGTAGTGGTGATGGAGTGAATCCTTAAAGCTTTCTTTTTATGATTAACACAATCATGGAATTATGATGTGTTTTATCCCCGTCTAAGTCCCATTTGACACGAGACTTCTGTCTCCAGAAAGCTTCTTCAATACGAACTCATTGTTTCAACTAAGCAGTAGCCAATGCAAGAGCTTTTCGATGACGACTAGAGTTCTCCCCTTCAACCAGGAGTTCAGCAGCTAGAACGTCGTCTTCTGCCTTCCTTACTGCCTGAAATATGTCACCGTAAGTCGTCCCTACTCCACTTAGATAGTCGCTTGCGACATGCATCGAGTCGAAGAGCAACTCTGGTAAGCCCATGCCGATTATCCACAGAGTTCCAAGCCTCATGAATAACATTTTGAAACTCCGCTTGAGCAGTCCATAGATCTAAGAATCGAAATTGCTTCACTCCCCCCGAATCATTAGAGCGAAGTCGGACCAAAATTGGAGCATGGTCCGACTCGGTATGATTTAGATGTTCTTCTAACGAACATGGAGCCAGTTGAAGCCATGTATTGTCAACAAAGACTCTATCAAGACGTGAGGCACGTCTGTCTTTCTTGTTGGACTTTACCCAGGTAAAAGAACTTCCAGTATACGGCAGTTCAGTCACCCCTGCGGCTAACTGGAAATTCGCAACTCTTGCATAGACAAATCTTCAGCTGGACGCCCTCCGATCTTCTCCTCCGAGCGAAGAACAGCATTAAAATCCCCACCAACGAGCCATGGCAACTGATAAAGACTTTGAAGAAGGAGCAATCTGTCCCATAGGAGTCGACGACCTTCCTTTTTACCATCTCCATGAACAAAAGTAAAAAGAGACGTCACAGGGAGAAATGTGTCAGAAACCCTAACAGACACGGCTTGATCACAAGAGTCAACGACGTCCATAGTACAGCCAGTCCTCGCTAGGATCCAAATATTACTGCGATCATTACAAACTGCATAAGCAAACCCTAGCTTGATTCTATAATGATGCAGTTGTGAGCTATCTACTTTTGGCTCAATAACGACTAGAATGTTGATTTTGTGGATCTGTAGTAACGATTTTAATCTTTTAAGAGTCATTGTATTGGCGACCCCCCTAATATTCCAAATAAGGAAATTAAACATTAATGGATGGGGGGTTACCGGAGGAAGCTTTGCGTGCAGCCGAACGAGTAATTCGATCGGTTGGTTCAACCACTTTTTGTCCCTTCTTGTTCCGCTTTTGTAAATTACATGGCACTGTCCCTGTTTCTTTACTGCTCACAGGTACTTGTTCTCTCGTTGTGTCCTCTGCACCCTCTTTATGCTCAGAGCAATGGTCACTATCATCAGCAGCCAGTTGATCACCAGTGGCTTGGTCGAGTCGCTCCTCCTCCTCAACCAAGTCTGACCATCTCGTTGGCATACCACGCCATTCTCCTTCTTCCAAATCAGCGCCTTCATCCACGTCAGCAGGGTGGCGTGAATTTATGTACTTGTGGTGGGCTGACCACCGCCGTCGTTACTATAGTAGATGTTAAAACTGTCATCTCCTCTGTCGTCTCAACTTGATGATCTGCCACGCGCTCACTAGTAATTGGTTGTGAGGTTTGTTCTGTATTAATGATGCTTGAGTTGGAGCTAAAGCAGCAGGCACTAATAACGGGGTTAGGGATCCTTCAACGGTTTTCGTGCCACCATCATTCGCAGGAGTAATGGCGGCAGGAGATGCAATGTTGTGTGTCGTCACACGTGGTTCAGGAATAGAAGCCTGCCCCGTGTCCTCCTGTTCATTAACTACTTCCTCTGTCCGGGCTTCCTGTTGAATGTCTTTCCTTTATTCTTAAGTTTGCACGAGTCCATTGTATGGCCTTGATGATGGCAATGAGAACAGTACAAGGAATATTTTTGTATTCAACATGCTGCCAGAAAACTCCGACCTTTTGGTAGATTTATCCGTATCCGCCGTTGAATCGGCTTGCCTGCATCAATCTTGACGAAGATTCGCGCCATGCTTGGACGAGCTAAATCCTCTTGTGCCCGGTCAATTTTAAGGGGAGTGCCAATCGCTGGAGAGCGAATATATATATATATATATATATATATCTATATATATA
>JANAVB010015599.1:7288373-7308373 GCA_029216955.1 Iris pallida
GCCAAAGCACACAACTGTACTATCCGTGCCATGATTCCTAGTCGTCTGGTACTTCAAAACTCAACCATGGCTAAAGTCATCTACCGTAATAATTAACTAAATAATTATTTATAAAAATCTAAAAATCACCATTTAAATTAAATAAATAATAAAAAATATTTCAAAAATTTCCAGGAAGGGGAGCTACAAAATGATAATGTCGTCCAATATTGTCCGTGCTATACAAATCTGTTTGCATATATTAAATTGTTCACGCATTGGCATGGTCAAGGACAGCTTGTGCACAAGTTTGATTTTCTCGAATTGGTATCCAGGGCATCAGTATCTAATCAACCTAGGGCGAATGAATAATCGTGCTTCGGCACTGATGCATTGCGGGACCGTCAGTCTGGCTTGCAACCTAGACTGAACGGGCCGAAATGCCGTTGAGATAGTCCCAAGTGGTGTGTAACACCAGTGATCGCACATATAAGATAGTAGCATACTCACCTATTGTCTTATGCAGGTAGTAAATATTATCTCTATTTTTATGCAGGAACGAGCCCGACCGTGGTAAGAATTATGATAAATCGTTATGTTTCACTGTATGCTTTACTCCTTCAAAGATGGCTATCGATATGAACTGAATTCATTTAATTCTAAATAGAAAGAAAACTCTAAAGTATGCCTACCTTAACAACCAGAGTCCGTTTAGACGAGTGGGTTCGTCCCGTCCACTTAGCAAGTGTGCTAACCCCCTCCCCATCTCCCCAGGTGCTGCGGGACCTCTAGACTGAAGCTGAAGTTCGGAGAGGCATTTTGAAGCTCTTCCTATTCTGAAGTATTTTGAAGCCATTTCATCGAATGCTTATGTATAAAAGGGCGAATGTATAGAACGACAAGTATTAGTTCAGGAAGTTTGTCGAGTATTTTCTTTTGTTTCAATCAATGTAGCCGCAACGGCATCCAATATAATTACGACTTGTACTTCGTTGCAAGCTATGAATGAAAAGCATATTTCTATCTTCCTAAACTGCGTGTTCAATTCTGATATGATTTATGTAGTTTCAACTTGATGTTTCAATATAACGATCAAACGTAATATTCTAGCCTTGTACGAGTACAATTCCAGACTCGTACGGCATCACGCCTTAGCGAGGACGATCGATTCGACATAATACTAACGGGGACGAACGGTTTGTCGAATTGGGGCATGAAAAATTGGTATCAGAGCCTCAGTTATGTTTCCTCAGATTTTCGTAAAATATTTTATTTGGAATATTGGTTGCGATTACTCGATTGAATGCTTGTCGAAATGCGGCGTGAAATAAAAGTTCCATACAGGTAAGCCCGTAGATGTTTTGTAAAAATACTAACGGGTTTACTTTATTTGTAGGAATGACAAAGAAAAATAAAAACAATCCCGGCACAGCAACCAACGCCGTAGATAGTTCGTCGAGTTCAAACGGTGCTAGCTCTAGCGAACCTACTATGGAGCAAATGCTGCAGTTGATGGAGCTGCAGCAGCAACAGCTTCAGATGTAAATCAAAGTCCAATTTGGTGTGCAGGAGAAACAAATGGACGACCTAACACAAATCGTAAGCAATATGGTAGGCAACACCAAAGCAGTCGTGGCATCCGAAGAGAGGCAAGATGTTCAAGATAAAGTCGAGGAAGAAGTTCAACCGCAAATGATAAACTCTTCTTCCTTGTTCAAAGCAACGGAGTTCCGCAAGATGAACCCACATAAATTTAATGGCCGAGCAGAGCCTGATGTGATAGTGGGATGGCTCGCGGAGATTGAGGACTTATTTAATCTACTTAGCATTGAAGTGTCCCAGAGGGTAACATGTGCGGCGCTATAGCTACAACTGAGAGCATACGACTGGTGGGCAGCGAAGAAACAGAAAATCTATAAAGCCGATACCGACACCACGATTTCCTGGAAAATGTTCAAGGAAGTATTTCTTGAGCAGTACATTCCTCGTGCCGTCCGTCGTCAAAAAGAAGACGAGTTCAAGATGTTACGACAGGGGAATATGATAGTTGAAGATTACGACTCGAACTTTTCAAAACTCACAAAGTTTGTCGGTGCCTTTTTACCCAACAAGGAAGCCTGGTACGAATATTTTCAACAAGGCCTAAATGACGAACTGCAAAGGGACGTCATGAATCAAAGGTGCTGAACTTATCACGAATCCTACATTGCCGCTCTCGATAGTGAGCGTATCTTTGGTCGTATGTCGCAAAGAGTCGTGCCTGTCGTCCGCAATAACTTTAATAAGCGTCCTACCGACGCCGGGGGATCGAGAGTATCAAAACGTCCGAACACATTTGATAATAGGGGTCATGGTGGACAACACTGTAATAGATGCGGTAGGCATGGGCACCGGACGATCGATTGTGTTACGAAAACTGTCATGACCCGCACCCTAGAGTAAGGGCACGAGAAGTGGGTACGCCCAGCCTACACCGTAGTGTCGACGGTAGAACGCTGTCCTAGGTCACAACATCTAACAATATAAAGCTAAGCAGTTCGTACTCCCCGAATGGGGGTGACATAGCAGAATGTAAACTCAATCACATCTAAGGTAGAGCATAATGGAAGATAGATAAAACATGAAATCCAAAAGAGATACAGCAGATAGAAGTCTAAGTGTCTAAGATACACAAACCCAGAAATACATCTCAAAGCTCAAATACAGTAATCCATAAATACAACTCAAGACAACTAAAAATAAACTATGAGCAAAACCCTAGCTATCTATACAACCTCTACTGTGTCTCCTCTAAGCTAGCAGGCAACCTCCAGGCTATCTGTAAATTTTATCAACAGGTCCAGTCAGGACAGGAGCGAGCACAATACATCTCAACAGTTCATAGCAGGTTAGAAAATATAATCAGGCAGTAAAGCAAGATACAGGTACTGAAAGAAATATAGTATGTAAATAGAGAGAGAACTGTAATAGAAATATCTACTATAAATAAAGACTAACAGTGGCTAGTGAGTCAGAGTACAATATAGACATGTAAATGGCATAGGAGATTCTGATGCTACACTATGGAAGGATTCTGATGCTACACTACTTGGATAATATTCACATGTCTACTTCTACTCTCCCGTACCCCCAATCAATACACAAGGATCCAACCAGGTTATGTTATGATTCCATGCAAAGGCCCCCGAAGGGTGGTACATGGAAGTCCCATAAATGGGGATTTTAGGAGATTCTAGGAGACCCAATAAATGGGATAAGGATTCAAGGAAGACTCTGTGAGCATGAAAGTACATGTCACAAGTGATCGATGAACCAATGAAGCATAGTGATACGCCATGTAAGTGAAACGCACAGAACATGAAGTACCCGATGCTCCCTGAAGGAATAACATCTCAAGAAGGGATCCATATAGTACTAATCCGTGTGACCAACGTGACAGTATCAAGTAAAGTAATTTAATGCAGGAAAATAATTCTAAGCAGGATATGAAATGATCATAGAATGTACTCGCTTGATAACCTGAACAGCTGATAGGTATAGGAGTCCAACTGAAGCCACAGAGTCCTATTTAAAGCAATACAGGTTACAAGGTGTTCAAGTTGTAATAAATGAATCTCTACAAGCAATCTATATTATCCTAGGTTTTTCTAAGTCAAATCAACTCTAAGTCAACTTCGGTCAACAATCTAGTCAAACTAGGTCAAGTGTTGACTTACAGTTGACTTTTGGTCAACTGGTCAACTCTGGTCAAACAGGGTCAATTCTAGTATAATTATTAAAGATATAAAGTGTACTTCGTTATTCGTACGTCGAAACTTACGACACACAATCGAGATAAGATGACCAACGGTAAAGTTGGTAATCTTATTATATTAATCCACGTGTCTATCTTGTCAATTTCAGCGATATGAGATCATTGGAATTGACTGATCTCAGTTTCGTTGTACTAATCTCGAAATCCGAACATTATAAGAATTAATTATAAATAAATTATAAAAAGGTTAGACACAGAGAAATTATCAATAAAACATTGTCGGATGATGAAATAAACATCGCCAACGTGTCCAGAATAGTCAAATTAGCTAGAATAGCCTACCCATCGGTCCAATTTGGACACAAGGGCAAAAATGTAATTTTGGGTCAAAAACGGTATCCGTGTCGGAGCCGTTTTGCACCGAAAAATGTGCAAGAAAACAAGTCTATATAATATAACAAATTATATGTTCACGAAACCAGAATGACGATACAAACCAAACGGTATCTCCAGAATTGGATTCCGTTGACCCGATCTCAATTTGGTCCGTTGACCAGAACTTGAAATTCCGGTTTGCACGAAAATGCGTGTCGGAGCCAATGTTCTCAAAACTCAGCAAATTATATGTCAACGAGTCCAGAATGACGATACGAACTCAATGGGATATCCGAAATTGGATTCCGATGAGCCGATCTCAAAATGACCTGTTGACCCGGATATTAGTATCCGACTTGCACCGAAATGCGTGCCAGATCCAATGTCCACCAAAATCTAGCAAATTATATGTCAACAACTCCAGAATGACGATACGAACTCAACGGTATATCCGGAATTGGATTCCGATGAGCCGGCGTCAAAAAGCCCCGTTGTTCCGGACTGTGGGGCCACTTTGCACCGAAAAATGTGCCAGGGCCCACGTCCTCCAAATCTAACAAATTTTATATAAAAATATGCCAGAACGATGCCACGAGTCTACTGGTGGTGTCAGAAATGAAATCTGGAGTTCCGTGTTCAAAAATGGAATTTTACAAGTTGGAAATTATGAATTCGGACGGCCAACTTTGGCGTCGAATTCAACCAATCAAACAAGCTCACAATGAAACGAAACAGGAGGGGTAGCAAGAGGGTTATACCAGCTTCGCACATGAATAGGTAGCACGCCAAATGGAGCTGCGGTGGAGGAGGTACAAGCTGACGAAGTTGACTCCGTGAAACGAGATTGTGATGGAGCGAGGAAATCGCCGATCCAACGGTCGAATTTTCGGGAAAACGCGTGCGAAGTCGCTGCGATGGAACGCGAATTCTGGATCGATCCCGCGTGCGTCACGGCGGAACTTCGTGCGAAACGTACGAATCGCCTCGACGGCGCATCCCGAAGGACGGTGGCCGCCATGGGAGTGCTCGCCGGGGGGCGCACGCGCGTGGGAGTCGTCGGAGCAACGGCGGCCGGCGGCGGTGCTGTACGCGCACGCCAGGGGCATTTCCCGGCCGGCCTGTGCGCACAGCAGCTGCTGTGCTGCTGCGGGAGGCTGCACAGCTGCGAGCGGGGACGACCTGGCCGGGCACGACGAAGGCGAGGCGGGGGACGATGGCTGCGCTGGATGGTGGTGGCCGGAGTGGTTGGTGCGGATGGTGATGGTTATTGATGGTTGTGATATGATGGTGGTGATGATGGTTGAGGAGGAGGGAAGGAGAGGAGAGTTGTTGGAGGTAGTGCGGCCGACGGCCTGGGGGTGGGTGGTCGACGGCGTCGGCCACGCCGGAGGAAGAAGGAGGAGGCCACTGGTGTTGGTGCTGTGTGTGTGTTTTTGTATGGGGGAAAAATAGTGAGAGAGAGAATTATGTTGTGAGTGTTAGAAAAAAAATAGGAAGAGAGAGAGTGTGAGAAAAATATGCCTCATTGATTTTAGGGCCGGCCACATGGCTAATAGTGTTGGGGAGTTGGCTGCAAGTAGGAAATGAATGGATAAGATTTGTTTGGAGAATCCAAACGCTAGAATTTTATTATAGGAAAATTAGGTTATTCCTATAGGATTTAATATCAATAAAATTTTCTATTAAATATAAAAATAGGTAGAAAGAGTACTTGATATTTTTCAAGGATAATGAGGCTGAGGGTGTCATGATGGAGAGTAACATGGAGCTTGGACTGGGTTCGATCAAACCGGATTAGATCAAAACCGGACATTGCGAAGTAATCAAATAAAAATAGGTATTGATGATCATGAGTAAATAAGTAGCACATGGGGATTCCAATAAATGGGACACAAGTGTCGTACGGGTAGTAGGCTCAATGTGGGCCATGTCCATATTTGGGGTTGACAGGTTTTGGTTGACAGGGTATCCACAAATCAAGTCAGAAAATAAATGTGACATCGTGGAATGAAATAAAATCGGATCACGTGTCAGGAAAGTTGTGTGAAGCAAATAAAGCACAAAATGGTGTGTCTGAGTGGGACACGAAGGTCATGGATGAAGAGCGTCTCGAGTAGATCATACATTATGAGTTGATTTCAAGAGAATGACTGGTCTGGTGCTCCCAATTCAAAAGTCACGGTAACGTGCTAATAATGATCAAGGAAAAGAGTGGGAAAATTAATTAATAATCAAATGGTCTAAATCGACCCAAAGTTCTGCGAAGCAAAAAGAGTACAAGGGAACAAGTTTAGATGGTACATTATATACCATCATGAAGGTAATCATGTCCACTACAAAACTCGTGAAGAAGGTTTCCAGAGTTGAACATCCCTGACACTCCAATTATCAAAGGCACGAAAAAGTACACTTAAGGATAAATAACAGAATAAATTATTTATTGAAACTAAATCAATCAGAAAAATAAAATAAAAATAAAAAATCAACCCGAAATTCAATGTGCTCACATCCTACCCACCTTATAAAAATTTCGTCCTCGAAATTAAAATGTTCATACTCCTTCTAGGTCAAACCCCCCACAATCAAGTCCCAGAACTTAAACAAAACATACGATTAAAAGGACGACATACAGGGTCATGGCATATGGTGGCAGTGAAAGTCTCATCTAGGTATATTAGTCATGCTAACCAAAATGGTCATAGGATATCAAAATACACAAGCAATCTAGGGTGCTAAACTAGAAAGTTACAGAAATAACAAATCATTAAAACTGTAAGGCAGTCTACCATCCTACATAAAAACTGGTACTCATCAAAAAAAATATAAAATAAAGATAACCACCAATTATCTATTAAGGGATACTATTCAAGAAAATTAAAATCAAAGGTTTAAGAATGAAAGTCAATTGCATGGAAATCCAATCACAATATGTATATATAGAGAGTGTGTTAGAAAGGAAAAAGCTAGCATTATGTAAATGTTATGTGGTTCGTGTGTGTATGGGTGTATATGGACATGTTCATATGGTTAGATAGTAGGCATGTGTGTATGTAAAATATACATAAAAGTGTATATGAGAAATTGGGTTTCAAAACAATAGCTATCAAGGTACACTACTCATGGCATATTGGTTAAACAATCTACAATACACAACTTATTTACTCATAACATGCATGGCTAACGATATACATATATATATATAAAGAGGTAGAGATTTAGTTATGTATATATATATATACATTATAACATGTATGCATAAACTCTATATATATTTATATAGATATATGAACATAACATAGAGAGGAAGGGACAGGTTTACATGGCAGTGTATACTAAGTTAGGGTGTGTGTATCCTTGTACATGGTTATAGCTTAGTATTGAAAGGTTAAACCCAGTTTTAGTTCAGCATTTACATACAAGAATCTGAAATAAGCTAACATTTAAACCAGTGTAATATTAACATAATGCAGTTTCAGAATTTAGGGTTTGAACATCACAACTAACTCAATGCTTCCAATACATCCTAACATGATAGAGAAGAAACCCTAACATACTTTCCATTCATTTAGCTATGCATATAGTTCAATATTACATACTAAATCTGAAATTGAACCAACCATTTGAAATCGATATAAAAATGTTAACATGTATTCAGTTTAGGATTTTGGAGAAATTCAAACATCAAACCAACCCAACGTTTATCACAACCTAACATGTAAGAATATGAAACCTAAATTTATATCCCTACATACCACAATGTATATAGCTCAAAATATTACATTTAAAACAACAAATTGAACTAACAGTTAAAATTCAGGATTAAGGGTTAATACGCGCACAGTCTTAGATTTGACAAATTCAAACATAAACTCAACCAATTTCCCTATAAAAAAATTTTGAAACCATGTATATAACATACACGTGCAGTGATGTAAACAAAACTAACAACATGAAACCTATATTTGAATTACGAATTAAAACTGGAAAAGCAGAAAACCAGAAATATTAGGATTTTGACAATTTAAACATCAACAACATATTAATATGTATTTAGATAGGTGGGAAATCAAGGTGTAGCATGCATACGTGTCAGGAAAATGTCCACTATATATATTTCATGTCCCATAAAAAAAATCAAATTCCATATCAAGACCAACATTCATATTCTTACCAAGATTGCAAAGTAGGTGATTGATGTAACCAAGACAGTTTTATTATTATTATTATTATTATTTAATACAAGAATAATAGCAAGAAGGAAATAACGATAAAATCTGTTCTGCTTATCTATTTAAAGAAGGAACCATTTTTGAAACCCAGAGCTAAACTATCAAATCCAAGATAAGGTCTAGTAAAAATTATCGATTCATTGTATTATGAAGAAACCCATAGCAAAAAGTTACACAAGGTTTATAAAAGCAGCTAAAGCTACTCCTAAGTTAAATAATGAGAAGCAAAACAAAACAAAACAAATAAAAAAAATTTGAAGGACTGAAACAAAGTAGAGAAAACATGTTCGAAAACATTTAAGGTACAATCTGATAATCATATGCGTCTATCCAAAATCATGGTCTCTAAATCCTCGTCATACTAGTAAGCAAGGCTACGATAATCTCAAAGTCCTCGACTTAGGCACATACCATTAGAATCGTGGTATTTAACATTTTCACGATGCCGCTAGCTTGGCTGCGAAAATCTTAAATTCCCACACCCGAGAAATATATCCAAAATCAGACTATATGTCCTCACCATGCTGGCTAATGTGACTATAGAAGACTAGATTCCAAAACTTAGATGACCTAGCCCATATAATTTCATCTTGACAAAAATTAAATTAAATCAACAATGAATACCCAAAAATCAAATTTATCAACGAACATCAAGATTCAAAAATGAACAAAAATCCTTCAAATCATATAAATACAAACTCGGATGCTACAGCTAACATCAAGATTCAAAATTCAACAATCTTCCATCAAAATCAATAAATACAAACTCAAATTCAACAATATTCCATCAAAATCAAATTCAACAACAGAAAGTAAAGATAAATCAAATCAAGGGAAGAGAGTTTTCAAATCGAAGTTAAAATAAGATTCTCAAGGGTCGTCCCAGGAATCTCTCAGGGGATCCTGTAGCTGCCCTTCCCAGAAATTTGGAATATTTTCTATTATAATTATTTTATTGGAATGGTGATTTTAGATTTTATAGATAATTATTAAGTTAATTTTACGGTAGATGATTTTAGCCATAATGGAAATTTGAAGTACAAGATGACTAGAAATCGTGGCACTGATAGTGCAGTGGCGTGCCTAGACTAGTGTATTAGCCATGACAAGGAAGGCCGAGCCATAGTAATGTCCTAACTAGGAAAACCAAGCTAAGTTGTGACATGACCATTATAAATAGTTTAATAATTTATATTTAATATTATTTGACATTAGGAGACTCGGTTGTACCAAACCAGCCCAAACTGGACCCGAACCGAACCCAAGCCCATGTAGTCATGCGGTACGTCTAGTGACATTCGTGTTGATGCATTTGGGTATGATTGTGTCGTATTCCATTTTAGTGATCTAATGAATATTCCTAAATATTCTAAATAAAATATTATAAATATTGTTATTAGTTGATATTCAAATAATTCAATAATATTTGTAAAAATAGGCCTTGTACATTTTCTGGGATTATTAGAGGGTGCAAAATCGTATATACACCATCTTTGGTTTATTAAATTTTTGTTATTATTATTACTATTATTATTATTTTAACGGGATTGTTATTAAGATTATTAGTTTATTGATTATAATTAATAAGTTATATTTAATGGTTATATTAAATTTGTTATCTGGTGATTTATAATGTATGCATAAATATAATATATTAAATATTACGTATAGTGTATGTGTACGTATACATAATAATATATATGTATAGGTGAAGGTATTTGTAAATATATATAAATGTATATATATGTGTATGTAAATAATTTATTTGGAAATATATTTTGTATTAATGTTAAATATCTTAGATTAAATATGGTACTTATACACAAAGTATATATGTGTATTGATAAAATATATTGTGTACGTGTATATATATATATATATATATATATATATATATATATATATATATATATATATATATATATATATATACAAATTATGTGTGTATGAATATAAGAATATATAATATATATGTGTGTAATTGCACGTATATATATAGGTATATTATGCGTATATGTATGTTTGTGTGTATATATATAATAATATATATGCGCGTAGGTGTATATACACATATATTATAGTGGTATATATACGAGTATGTGTACATATGTATATATATATATATATATATATATATATATATATATATATATATATATATATATATATATATATATATATATATATATAAATATATATATATATATTATAATTGTTAAATAGAAATGGAAATAGGAAAAGAATAAGAAAAAGAAATGGAATGAGTAACTAAACCAGCAGCAATGCTCAACCAAACAGAGCCCAAACTAGCCCCTTGGGCTTGGGCTAACCCCGAGCTCACAGCCCAAAGCCAGAATTGAGAACTGAACCACCTCCCATTCGGTGCACAGTGTATATATATGATCTATATATTGTATATATCGCTATATGCAGAGATCGGGAGTTTCGTCCAAACTCAAACCGCAAAAACCCTAACCGATCACGCCGCGGCCACCTCCCACGCTTGGGCGGCCACCCCGCGCTCGCAGCGCCGCCACGCACGCGGTCAACGCCGCCGGTCAGCCGCGGGAAGGCGCGCGCGGCCTGGAGCCGAAGCCTCAATGACAGCAGCGACCGTTTCATGAGGACGATTTCGCAGGTACCTCGCAGCCTCATCTCCTTATCATTTCTCGAACCAATTGGTCCGATAGGAAGACAACCTATACGGCTCTCCGTCCCTTCAAATGGTTCGAATTTTGGTACCCTATGTTGCTCGATAAATTGACGCGAACATTGACGAAAAACTGATCCAAAGCAGAACAGTTTTCTAGTTGAAACCCGAAATTCGAAGAAAATTCCTGATCAATCTGTTATTAATTTTAGAAATTTATTTGAAGACACTTTTAGACAACATATAGGGCTTCATAGTCCTTTTTGTGGATTCGGAAACCGTCGACTACGCGTCGAGAAATCGAATCCCAAAGTTTCCCAAAAATCTGTTTTCAAAACTAGAAAATTGCTCCACACGACGTGCGTCCCGCCATTCCGGGCGACGTGGTCGCGAACCGAAAGCATCGAAAGCTGCGTAACAGCTTCGTGGTCGTGTGGGCTGTGATGGAATTTAAATTGTTCGCATGTACACGACGAATTTGATGTGTATCCGTCAAAAATCCCCGTATCGTGCACTTTGCAAACTTCTCAATTACTTTGTGCACGCTCGTCAGATCGAGATGAAACTTATGCCAGCAGGACCGTATCATTTTTCTGGTCCTGTTTGCCAAGTTTGGTCCAATTCTGAGACAGTTGATAAAATTATTGTTTTGCGGGCCCCACGTTCCCACTCAACGGGCGATTTTGTGTACGGCCCGCCGGAATCCAACTTTGGACATACGGTTGGGTTCGTATCGAAAAACTGGATCCTTAGACATGTAGTTTGACAACTTTAGAGACCGTTGACTCTGACACGCTTTTCGGTGCAAAGCGGGTCCAACGACGGATACCGTTTTGGCCCGAAATTACCGTTTTGCCCCTGTGTCCAGAATTGGACTTAAGGACAGGCGATCCTAGCTAATTGGACTATTCTGAGATTATTTGTATTGTCTATTTCAGCTTTAGGGGAATGTTGTGCGGGTTTTGACTATTGGGGCATATTGAGTAATTTGGATCATCGGTTTCACAAGCACAGGACCACAGGCGAGTACAGTTTATTGTCTGCATTTCGATATTGATTTTTACTATATTTTATCGATTAGCCATTGGTTATATGATTATTTTCTATTATAAATTGTTGAGTCGGGAATGAGAAGTACCAACGATGTGTGATCTGACCTTAGACCGTGTAGACAGTGTGGACAGTGATTTATTTATTTCTTGTAGACAGTGTAGACAGTGATTTATTTATTTCTTGTAGACAGTGTAGACAGTGATTTATTTATTGCAAAGTAGACAGTGTAGACCGTGATTATTACTGTATTTAAACTGTGTAGATCGTGATTATTATTTTGTAGACAGTGTTTCTTTACTGCAATATTTTCTGTAGACCGTGTAACTGTAGATCGTTTAACTGTAGACCGTGTAACTGTAGACCGTGTAACTTTAGACCGTGTAGACCGTGTCGCATAATTGTCCCGAGACCGATAACATATCAAAGGTACTTCTAACAGTTGGGGAAAGTATTTGGTGTCTATTTATTTACTATTGGTTTTTTGTATTTCATGTTTATTTTCAAACCCATGATTGATGTCTAACCTTTGTCTTATAGTCATTTTCTTTATTTGAAATTACATTCAGTATATTGTGCTCGTTCCATTCCTAACTGGAAACCAATATTTTTCAGGTTAGCCGTGGATTCATTTAGCTTGGGGAGTGACGGGAATACTTGCAGACAAAAGCCTAAGAGACTAGTTAGATAGTTGAGTATTAGTCATTCAATATTTGTACAAGTTTATATTTTCTGCAAATGTAAAACTTGTGATCATTGTAAATTAAATTAATTTTATGAATGAGTATTATTTGTGATTTGATCTTCATGGCCGTGACAGCGTTCTACCACCGACACTGTAGCGTAGGCTGGCTTGGACACGTCTCGTATCCATTTAAAAAAAATGGGTGCGGGTCGTGACAGATCCTAACTGTGATTGAGTACCTTCAAAATATATATCCTAATCCTACTGCAGGCTGTAGTAGTACTCTAGCTCGAATACCACTACACAAACTCGACCTGCATGGGCCACCACTAAAAACGTGTCACGACCCGCACCCTAGAGTACGGGCACGAAAAGTAGGTACGCCCAGCCTACGCTGCAGTGTCGGCGGTAGAACGCTGTCCTAGGTCACAACATCTAACAATATAATGCTAAGCAGTTTATACTCCCCGAATGGGGGTGACATAGCAGAATGTAAACTCAATCACATCTAAGGTAGATCATAATGGAAGATAGATAAAACATGAAATCCAAAAGAGATACAGCAGATAGAAGTCTAAGTGTCTAAGATACACAAACCCAGAAATACATCTCAAAGCTCAAATACAGTAATCTATAAATATAACTCAAGACAACTGAAAATAAACTATGAGCAAAACCCTAGCTATCTATACAACCTCTACTGTGTCTCCTCTAGGCTAGCAGGCAACCTCCAGGCTATCTGTAAAATTTATCAACAGGTCCAGTCAGGAGAGGAACGAGCACAATACACCTCAACAGTTCATAGCAGGTTAGAAAATATAATCAGGCAGTAAAGTAAGATACAGGTACTGAAAGAAATACAGTATCTAAACAGAGAGAGAACTGTAATAGAAATATCTACTATAAATAAAGACTAACAGTGGCTAGTGAGTCAGAGTACAATATAGACATGTAAATGGCATAGGAGATTCTGATGCTACACTATGGAAGGATTCTGATGCTACACTACTTGGATAATATTCACATGTCTACTTCTACTCCCCCGTACCCCCAATCAATACACAAGGATCCAACCAGGTTATGTTATGATTCCATGCAAAGGCCCCTGAAGGGTGGTACATGGAAGTCCCATAAATGGGGATTCTAGGAGATTCTAGAAAACCCAATAAATGGGATAAGGATTCAAGAAAGACTCTGTGAGCATGAAAGTACATGTCACAAGTGATCGATGAACCAATGAAGCATAGTGATACGCCATGTAAGTGAAACGCACAGAACATGAAGTACCCGATGCTCCCTGAAGGGATAACATCTCAAGAAGGGATCCATATAGTACTAATCCGTGTGACCAACGTGACAGTATCAAGTAAAGTAATTTAATGCAAGAAAATAATTCTAAGCAGGATATGAAATGATCAGAGAATATACTCGCCTGATAACCTGAACATCTGATAGGTATAGGGGTCCAACTGAAGCCACAGAGTCCTATTTAAAGCAACACAGGTTACAAGGTGTTCAAGTTGTAATAAATGAATCTCTACAAGCAATCTATATTATCCTAGGTTCTTCTAAGTCAAATCAACTCTAGGTCAACTCCGGTCGACAGTCTAGTCAACTAGGTCAAGTGTTGACTTACAGTTGACTTTTGGTCAACTGGTCAACTCTGGTCAAACAGGGTCAATTCTAGTATAATTATTAAAGATATAAAGTGTAATTCGTTATTCGTACGTCGAAACTTATGACACGCAATCGAGATAAGATAACTAACGGTAAAGTTGGTAATCTTATTATAGTGATCCACGTGTCCATCTTGTCAATTTCAGCGATATAAGATCACTGAAATTGACTGATCTCAGTTTCGTTGTACTAATTTCGAAATACGAACATTATAAGAATTAATTATTAATAAATTATAAAAAGGTTAGACTCAGAGAATTTATCAACAAAACATTATCGGATGATGAAATAAACATCGCCAACGTGTCCAAAATGGTCAAATTAGCTATGATAGCCTACCCATCGGTCCAATTTGGACACAAGGGTAAAAAGGTAATTTTGGGTCAAAACGGTATCCGTGTCGGAGCCGTTTTGCACCGAAAAACGTGCAAAAAAATAAGTCTATAAAATATAACAAATTATATGTCAACGAAACCAGAATGACGATATGAACCAAACGGTATCTTCAGAATTGGATTCCGTTGACCCGATCTCAATTTGGTCCGTTGACCAGAACTTGGGAATTCCAATTTGCAAAGAAATACATGCCGGAGCCAATGTTCTCAAAACTCAGCAAACTATATGTCAATGAGTCCAGAATGACGATATGAACTCAACGGTATATCCGGAATTAGATTTCGATGAGCCGATCTCAAAATGACCCGTTGACCCGGATATTGGTATCCGACTTGCACCGAAATACGTGCCAGATCCAATGTCTACCAAAACCTAGCAAATTGTAGGTCAAAGAGTCCAGAATGACGATACGAACTCAACGGTATATCCGGAATTGGATTCCGATGAGCCGGCGTCAAAAAGCCCCGTTGACCCGGACTGTGGGGCCCACTTTGCACCGAAAAATGTGCCAGGGCCCACGTCCTCCAAATCTAACAAATTTTATATGAAAACATGCCAGAACGATGCCATGAGTCTACTGGTGGTGTCAGAAATGAAATCTGGAGTCCCGTGTTCAAAAATAGAATTTTATAAGTTGGAAATTACGAATTCGGACGGCCAACTTTGGCGTCGAATTCAACCAATCAAACAAGCTCACAATGAAACGAAAATGGAGGGGTAGCAAGAGGGTTATACCAGCTTCGCACAGGAACTGGTAGCACGCCAAATGGAGCTGCGGTGGAGGAGGTACAAGCTGACGAAGTTGACTCCGCGAAACGAGATTGTGACGGAACGAAAAAATTGCCGATCCAATAGTCGGATTCCCAAGAAAACGCACGCGAAGTCGCTGCGACGGAACGCGAATTCTGGATCGATCCCGCGCGCATCACGACGGAACTTCATGCGAAACGCACGAATCGCCTCGATGGCGCGTCCCGGAGGACGGTGGCCGCCATGGAAGTGTTCTCCGGGAGGACGTACGCGCATGGGAGTCGCCGGAGCCACGGCGGCCGACGGCGGCGCTGTACGCGCGTGCCAGGGGTGTTTCCCTGCCGGCCTGTGTGCACAGCAGCTGCTGTGCTGCTGCGGGAGGCTACGCAGCTGCGAGCGGGGCCGACTTGGTCGGGCACGACGAAGGCGAGGCGGGGGGCGACGGCTGCGCTGGATGATGGTGGCCGGAGTGGTTGGTGCGGGGTGGTGATGGTTATTGATGGTGGTGATATGATGGTGGTGATGATGGTTGAGGAGGAGGGAAGGAGAGGAGAGTTGCTGGAGGTGGTGCGATCGACGGCCTGGGGGTGGGTGGTCGACGGCGTCGGCCACGCCGGAGGGAGGAGGAGGAGGCCACTGGTATTAGTGCTGTGTGTGTGTTTTTGTATGGGAAAAAAATAGTGAGAGAGAGAAAGAGATGTTGTAAGTGTTAGAAAAAAATAGGAAGATAGAGAGAGTGTGAGGAAAATATTCCTCATTGATTTTAGGGCAGGCCACATGGCTAATAGTGTTGGGGAGTTGGCTGCAAGTAGGAAATGAATGGATAAGATTTGTTTGGAGAATCCAAAGGCTAGAATTTTATTATAGGAAAATTAGGTTATTCATATAGGATTTAATATCAATAGAATTTTCTATTAAATATAAAAATAGGTAGAAAGAGTACTTGATATTTTTCAAGGATAATGAGGCTGAGGGTGTCATGATGGAGAGTAACATGGAGCTTGGACTGGGTTCGGTCAAACCGGGTTAGATCAAAACCGGACATTGTGAAGTAATCGAATAAAAATAGGTGTTAATGATCATGAGTAAATAAGTAGCACATGGGGATTCCAATAAATGGGACACAAGTGTCGTGCGGGTAGTAGGCTCAATGTGGGCCATGTCCATATTTGGGGTTGACAGGTTTTGGTTAACAGGGTATCCACAAATCAAGTCAGAAAATAAATGTGACACCGTGGGGTGAAATAAAATAGGGTCACGTGTCAGGAAAGTTGTGTGAAGCAAATGGAGCACAAAATAGTGTGTCTGAGTGGGACACGAAGGTCATGGGTGAAGAGCGTCTCGAGTAGATCATGCATGATGAGTTGGTTTCAAGAGAATGACTGGTCTGGTGCTCCCAATTCAAAAGTCACGGTAACGTGCTAATAATGATCAAGGAAAAGAGTGGAAAAATTAATTAATAATCAAATGGTCTAAATCGACCCGAAGTTCTGCGAAGCAAAAAGAGTACAAGAGAACAAGTTTGGATGGGACATTATATACCATCATGAAGGTAATCCTGTCCACTATAAAACTCGTGAAGAAGGTTTCCAGAGTTGAACATCCCTGACACTCCAATTATCAAAGGCACAGAAAAGTACACTTAAGGATAAATAACAGAATAAATTATTTATTGAAACTAAATCAATCAAAAAATAAAATAAAAATAAAATATCAACCCGAAATTTAGGGTGCTCACAAAAACTTGCTACAAGCGTGGCAAGATAGGCCATATAGCTACACATTGTTCGAGAAATGTTTCGAATCAACACAACCCACCAAGGAAAGTTCTGAATCAGTATAAAGCACCTACACTACAAGGCGCAATGATGCCCGTGAACCCGCAGAATCAACGCCATATGGAGCGCAAGGCCAAGTCTATGCATTAACTCGAGACGAGGCGTTCGCGTCCGATACTGTTATAACGGGTATATTACTCTACAAAAATATACATGCTCGGGTTCTATTCGATCCGGGTGCAACGCATAGTTTTATATATGCTGATTATGCGAAAGAAAATAAAATAACCATACAATCACTAGATATGAACATTAGCATTAGCATTCCTTCGGGAGTCGATATGCCTACGAACTTTATTTGTAGGAATGGCCACATTTGTATCGGTGGAAGAAATCTATCCTTGGAAGCCATCGTACTAGACATCAAAGAGTACGACATAATTATGGGCATGGATTGGTTGGACGCTTGTCATGCAACAATCGAGTGCGCGGAGAAGAGAGTTGTGTTTCGTCTTTCTAGCAAATCAGACTTCTCATATTCGTGCGGTACGGTCTCGAAGACGGCCATGGTGGTATCGACAATTTCGCGTATGCTGCGTTCCGGCTGTGCGAGATACTCGACATCAGTTCGAGATACGCGGACGGATAATAAAAACACAGTGTAGACTGATATTATGGTAGATTTTCTCGACGTTTTTTTGATGAGATGCTTGGGATGCCGCCGGATCGAGAAATAGAATTCAGCACTGACACCTTCCTGGATACACGGCCGATATCAAAGCGCCTTACCGAATGGCTCCAGCAGAACTGAAGTAGCTCAAGGTACAATTATGAAAGTTGCTAGACCACGAATTTGTCTGCCCTAGTGTCTCTCTGTGGGGAGCTCCCGTACTGTTTGTGAAAAAGAATGATGGATCGATGCGGCTATGCATTGATTATCATAAACTCAACAAGGCAACCGTACGGAACAAGTGTCCATCGCCACGAATCGATGACTTGTTTGACCAACTACAAGGTACGTCAATATTTTCAAAAATCGATCTTCGTTCAGGCTACCATCAGTTGAAGATTAATTTCGATGACGTATCGAAGTATGCCTTCGGCACTCGATATGGTTATTATGAATTCCTAGTCATGCCGTTCGGTTTGACGAATGCCCCGTCGCTTTTATGGATCTAATGAAACGAATCTTTCGACCCTAAATCGATAAATTTGTAGTCGTGTTCATCGACAATATCCTTATCTACTCGAAAAATCGAGAAGAGCACACAGAGCACTTGAAGACGGCATTGTAGACTCTGCATGAAAATAAATTATACGCCAAGCGAAGTAAATACGAGTTCTGGATGAGTAGCATGACGTTTATCGGACAAGTAATCTCTGTCGAAGGCGTCGCGGTGGACCCAAAGAATATTAAAACGGTGGTAGATTGGAAACGACCTACCTCGGCTAGCGACATTCAAAGTTTCTTGGGCTTAGCAGGCTACTACCGAAGATTCATGCAAAACTTTTCAAAACTAGCATCGTCTCTGACTCGCCTCACCCAGAAGGGTGTCGTATTTGAATGGAGTGACGACTGTGAATTCAGCTTTCAAGAGTTGAAGCAACGGCTCATCTCAGCTCCAATTCTTGCACTTCCATATGGTCCAGAAGGCTTTCAGATATTCAGCGATGCATCGGGGACTGGCCTCGGGTGCGTACTCATACAGAAGGACAAAGTCATCTCTTATGCTTCACGGCAGTTGAAGTAGTACGAGAAGAACTATCCGACTCATGACCTAGCATTAGCGGCGATCATGTTTGCATTGAAACTCTGGCGGCACTACCTCTATAGTATCACTTGCAGAATCTATACAGATCATAAAAGCCTAAAATACTTGTTTACACAACGAAAACTCAACTTACGGCAGCGACGTTGGCTCGAACTCATAAAAAATTATGAGTTAACGATCGAGTACACACCGGGCAAGAGAAACGTCGTAGCCGACGCAATGAGCATGATGTTTATGGGATCACTGGCCCTAAACAATAAAATACGGCAAGACCTTGAAGCGATGGATATCGAACTCGGAATTGAGTATCGACATCTGCACCGAGCTCAATTGAACCTTGGGTCGAGCCTACTTAGCAAAATAAAAACCGCACAGAAAGACGATTCATTCCTGAAGAAGATACGCGAGTTAATTTCAACAGAAAGGGCAACTGACTTTGCGGAAGACGGATACGGGACAATACGACTAAAAGGAAGGCTCTGCATTCCTGAATCTGTCGAACTCAGAAAAAAATTCTGATGAAGGCACATTATGCGAAGTATTCGATACATCCTGGGAGCACTAGGATTTACAAAGACTTGAGCATAAACTTTTGGGGGTATGGCATGAAGAAAGACGTGGCTACTTTTGTGTCACAGTGCATGGCGTGTCAGCAAGTGAAGGCAGAACACAAAAGGCCAGGCGGAGAGCTGCAGAACCTCACCATTCTCGAGTGGAAGTGGGACAATATCTCATCCACAAATAAGGAATAAAGACTTTATAATAAGCTCATGAATTATCATTTATAAGTTGTTGGGCGGAGACAAATCCACTACCAACGAAAAAGAGAGAAAATACATGATAACGAAATTTTGTCGTGCAATGCGAAGACAATCCAAGTATAATCATCCTCGAAGATATGGCCT
>JANAVB010015599.1:7313373-7454191 GCA_029216955.1 Iris pallida
GCATGTTTTAGATATAATTTTCTTGACCTTGATTGTCGGGGGTTTAACCTAGAAGAAGTACAACCATCTTAAATTTCAAGGACAAATTTTTTCTAGGGGATTGATTTGTAACCACCACTTTTCTAAATTGGTGTATTTTAGTAATTTTGTGATATTTTTGAATTTTTATTAGTTTATTAGTTAATTTGATTGGTGTGTAGCTTTGAATGGCGTTTTTGGGTAGTAGAAGGTGGTATAACCTTAGTCAACCTTGATTAGAAGACTAATCATGTGATTAGAATTATTTTTGGCTTTTAGATTTTAATTTAGATCTATTGTCTATTTTAGGAAACATTTAAATTATTTTTTAAGTCATTTTACACATAGTCTTTAAGCCTTTTTGTCAATGGGCCTTTAAACCAACTTAAGGAGTGCTTGGCCCATGACTAAACCCTAACCCTAATCCCCCCATGACTTGGCCGGACAAACACAGCAGCCCCCCTTTTCATTTGTGAGAAACTAGTAGCCGTCACAAATTCAAAATCCTACTTTTTTTCCTTCTCCTCCAAAGGTCCCATTTTCTCGTTTCTCACCCAAATACTTCCAAACGAAGTGCGTTGTGATCGTTGGAAGGAGAAGAACCTGCTAGAGACTTGCTAGCGAGGGATCGGAGGCGTTTGACTGGAGGAAATCGACATCGACGCGTTTGAAGGCACGTTACATTGAGATTTTGACTCTCAATAGGTAAACCCCTCTAAATACTTGTTATTTCTGATTTTTCTTCGTAGATGCATCCATATAGGTACCCCGGACCTGTGCATGAAGTTTGGTAGGTTTTTGTGTTCGTTTGATAACCGTATCGGACACGTGTCGGTCCATTGGAACACGTGTTCGATGAAATACCACTTAGAACTGAAAGTTGGTGTTTTTTGATTCTGCTTTCACAAATATATTTTTGTTATTATTTGAAATAACTTTCGTGAAGATGGATTTTGATTCGACATGATTTTCGTGTCCGAATCGGGCACGAACACGCGTGCACGAGGCCCGTGCACGACCCCGTGCATGCCCTACTGTCCGAGTGTCATAACTCGACGCACAGGACTCCGTTTCGCATGAAATATTATGGACGCGTGGGGGCAACCTCTAACCATGTGCTCCTAAAATTTCATGATGTTTCGTGAAGTGTGCGCGAAGAAATCCAACACGCACGGTTCAGCCAATAATGTGCATGCGCCAGAAAGTGCCGCTGATACGGCCTTCGTACGCGAACACGACGAGATGAGGACCCATTCCAGGAGCACGAGCATGAAGCCCTAGACCTAGGCAAACCCTAGACTCAACCACGTGGCACGATGTGGCTCGCGTTGCGAGCTACGGACGTCGACACGCGTGCACGAGGCCGCGCATGCGCGTGCGTACAGCCCTGCAGTCTGTATGTCATAACTCGATGGATATGACTCTGTTTTGCGTAAAATTATATGGACACGTAGGGGAAACCTCTGCCCACGTGCTCCTAAAATTTTATGAGATTTTGATGAGTATTCGCGAAGTTATCGTGTCTACACTGATTCGACTGATACCGTACACGTGCGTACGTGCCCGTGCGAAACGCACTTCATAGACACTATGGACACTGGTTCGACCCCATGAGTACCCGAGCACGTCACACGAAACACCTTCATGTTTGCCAAGTTTTACGAGTTCTAATTGAGTATTTTGTGTTTTGGGCTTCGAGTTGGATTTTCGGGTTTTGATTTATATTATATTGAGTTGTTTTGTTATAATTCGATTTTCTGAGATAACTCGGATTTTCTAAGTTTATCTGAGTTAGATAGATTCTGGACTTGTGGGTATTAGTCTCTAATTTTACATTGAAATGTTTCTACCAATATGTTATATATAGCCTCTTTGTATATATATAATATATATATATATATATATATATATATATATATATATATATATATTATATATATATATATATATATATATATATATATATATATATATATATATATTATTTATTATTTATTTATTTATTATTTATTTATTTATTTTATATAATAAATAATAAATATTTATATATATATATATAAAATATATATATATATATATATATATATATATATATATATATATATATATATATATATATATATATATATATATATATTTATATATATATATATATATATATATATATATATATATATATATATATATATAAATATATATACATATATATATATATATATATATATATATATATATATATATATATATATATATATATATATAATATATATATATATATATATTACATATATTATATATATTTATATATATAATATATATATATATATATATATATATATATATATATATATATATATATATATATATATTATATATATATATATAATATATATATATATATATATATATATATATATATATATATATATTTAAATATATATATATATATTTAAATATATATATATATTATATATATATATATATATATATATATATATATATATATTATATATATTATATTATATATATATTATATATATATATATATATATATATATATATATATATATATATATATATATATATATATATATATATATATATATATATATATATATATATATATATATAATTTTTTTTCTAACAACCCATTTTATTCATGAAGGCCGAAAAAGCCATACATATACAAGTATACCAAAAGACGCAAAATATCGAGGCCTATACACGTATACTTTCAAAAGAGGAGAAAAACGGAAACCAAAATGGCTAAGCTGAGGATAGGAGAGGGTTCCAGAAGACCGTCTGGCCGTGCGAACAGAGGGAGCTCCGTTTGTGGCACTATCGAATGGTCTCCCAAATCAGTTGGTCGACGGAGTACTGGTGGCCTTCATATCTCGCCTTGTTGTAATTTTTCCAGATCAACCACGTGGCGGCAGCAGCTACAATCTGGTGGCCATGGGACGCGGAAGCCCAGGTCGCCATGAGGTCGTGGAAGTTGTCGCCCCCATGAGGCATTCTACAAGTCATCATATCATTACACTATGAAAGAACTACATGTGAATAAGCTCTACAAAACTAAATATCCCTACTCCTAAGTTATTTGATGATGGAATACAATTTTTTAACAACAGAAGGGTATGATAATGATATGCGTCTGTCCAAAATTATTTGTTCAGAGTCTTCATCATGCTAGTGAGCAAGGCTACGATAATCACAGAGTCCTTGACTAAGGTACATACCTCTAGGTTCATGGTATTTAAAAATTTTGCATTGCCGCATGCGACGGCAAAAACCTTAAATTCCCACACCCGAGAAATACGTCCAAAATCTGACTATATGTCCTCACTATGCCAGCTAATACGACTATCGAAGATTCTAGATCCCATAACTGAGGTGACCTAGCCCATATGATTTTTTTCAGAAGAAAAACAAACATAACACAAGAACAACAGAAAAAAATTGATCAGTCAACAAGGAACAGATGGAATTGAATTTCAAGATAGTTATAAGAGGTAATTGCGGAAATAGAATCGAGAAGTTTGAAACCTGTAGCAAGATCTCCAATGGCCTGTGCATCCTCGACTGTCCTGGCGAAAGCTCGCCCTTGCTGGTTTCCCCTGACCTGCTGCTGATGCTGCATGAACCGCTGCCGCTGAGAGAAATCGGGAATGACGGCAAAAAGGTCTCTGTACAGGCAGAGGTGCACCTCCAATGTAGCAGAAACGCCAATCTGAGTCGGCACAACAGAAACTACGGTCTCGAGGCCCTGATAAACAGGACGGGAGGTGGCCAGCCTCTCGATAGTATCCCCCGGACCGGAGCGATGAGATCGTATCTCCATAACCATCATGAAGACAGATCACAACAAGAAGCAATTACTAAGAATGAAGCAAAAAATCAAGGGAGGACAGTTTATATTCAAGGGTAGTCAATAAGCAGCAAATTTAGATAAAAGGAATATGATTAAGAGTTTTTCCTAGTGTGATTGAGTACCTTTAAAAAATATCCTAATCCTACTGCAGGCTGTAGTGATACTCTAGTTTGAATACCACTACATAAACTCGACCTGCATAGGCCACCACAAAAACGTGTCATGGCCTGCACCCTGATTAGGGGCACGAGAAGTGGTTACGTCCAGCCTACGCCGCGGAATCGGCGGTAGAACGCTGTATAGGTCGTCTACGAAAACTACACTAAACAGTATAAAGGTACCTGTACAGTATATACACTCTGAATGGAGGTGACATAGCAAATACAGTCTCAATCACAATAACAAACTAGGATAGATAGCACGAAATAGGAAAATATGATAGATGCGAAAACGAAAAATGAGTTCAACATCCAACACAGCTAGAGAGAAACAAACAACATCACAGAGTCACAAAACTATAAATATAAGCTACTAAAGTCTAAAATAAAAGCTGGATCGCAGTCCAGGCAAGCCTAACTAAGCTAACTACTCTGGGAGTATAAAGTCTAGTGGCTCAACTATCAGGCCACAGTCCTGGCCTAAGTCTCCATCTGTCTCGACCCCATAGTAGGTTGAGCAGCCTGCCTTAGAAACATCTGTAATATGTCAACGGTATCCTGTCAGAAAAATGAGCAAGTACAAATACTAACAGTAGTTCCATATGAATTGACAAATTCTATAAGAGACAGTATGATGAACTACAAGACAAAGATATGGGAAAACTTGGGAGCCATTCCAAAGCCGATCTACAACCCGTAAAACCAAACAAGGACCGGGGTTGTAACCCTTCTCCCGAACAGAACCTAGCCTCCAATCAAAGTATAGCATAAAAGCATGTAGAATATGTGAAATACGAGAAAAAATTAACAGGAAAATATATATATCAAGATGTGAGTACTGAATAGGACGACAATATATAGGATGACTTGGGAACTATTCGGAAGCCGAGTTACAACCCTTAAACCAAATAAGGACCGGGGTTATAACTCTTCTCCCGAACAGAACTTAGCCTCCTATGATAAATAAATATAAAAATGTGACTTGAATTATTAGAGCGTTATGTGATCGGCTTGGGAACCATAATCAGGCTATCCACTTGGCCCGACAATCACATAAAAATCTGTAAAGGGTCATGCCGGCCAACCTGGATAACGAGCACATGAATGAGATCTCGCTACACCCTACGTGAGGTGAGAGTGGCACAAGCACATGAATATAGTGACATGGGGCTTTGATCACATAGCCCCTAATAATTTCCCCATCCCCGAATAATATAATGAATCTGGATATGACACGTCATGACACGGAATTCCATAAGAGGGTAGAAAGTTCCCTTAGGAATCGGTGTCTATACCAATACATGGAAATAAGACAGAAATATACCAATATACCACAAAAATCTAGGAACAACATCCCATGTCATGATCCAACATATACTAGTCCGTGAACTATCGTGACTGGAAATCGAGTAAGATACTACAACTGAATCGGATATAGCAGATATCAAGACAATGAAAACTATCAGTGAATGTACTCACCTGGTATCCTGAGTATCTGAAGAGAATCTACTGTCCAAGGAGTGGTGTTTGTCTCCTATAGAACAGTACAAGTCACTACAAGTCTAAATTAATATAATAGACTGCTACAATGCATCTACATGATGTTTGGGGTCAATCTAGGCTAAAGTCAACCCTCGGTCAACTCTAGTCAACTACACTAGTCAAACTAGGTCAACTAGCTCAAACAAGTCTCACTAAGCCTAACCAGCCTATTCTAGCATACGCACACAATATCTAGGCTATACAAGCCACCCACACACAATTTCTATGTAAACATGTACATATTCACTATAGGCATATACCTATTAGGAGGCATAGGCTATAGGCCATAGGCTAAACACATATTATGTATATTCTCACACATTTCAATATTAATCTAATTTAGTATAGTTCACACACATTTATACATATATTCATTAAATAATATATTTAATTTATATAAAGAACACACTTAGGCTACATTGATATATATATATATATATATATATATATATATATATATATATATATATATATATTTATATATATATATATATATATATATATATATATATATATATACACACATAGGGTGATAGGGAGAGGAAATACATGTGTGTATAGGAAACAGTGGTGTTGTGGCTCAGGAATCAGCAAGGGTATCTCAAACATTCAAGGGGGTTAACACAAATCAGTGATCATGAACCTCATGAATGGTTCTCAGGTATTCCCAACCCAAACAATTCAAATGAATTCAGCCTAGCAGTGCATATCCAAAAACCTATGTGTGTGTATAACACAAGAGGGAAAAATCAGTGCGTGTAGGAATGTGTGACAGGAAATTGTATGTGTGAGTGCAGTGTCACAGATTTTTTGTGTGTGTGTGTGTGAATGTACAGGTGTGTGTGTGTTTTCAGAATTTAAGAAGTGAAGGATCAAGTGACAGTGTGTTAGTTCTCAGGCTGTCAACAATGACAGTTCAATAAAACATGGCAGTTAGCAACCTAAAAACTAAATCGAACACCCAATGCCCAACACACATCACAAAGCAATAGGATAATTACTCATTAAACATGTAGGTACACCTAACCTAATCATTTAACATCACAAAATTAGTTTAAAATGCAATTTAAAATTAGGAAAATCCAATCAGCAGGGTAGTATCAGTGAGTATCGGGTTTAATTAGGAATTCAAGAATTCGAATTAAATTAAACATCTAAATCACAATTAATAGGTTGGTAATGTAACTAGAGTATGTGCACGTGTCATATGAGTCATTTAGTGTCCAAAAATCATGACACAGACGTGTCCACATCAATACAAACACATGTGATGCACCCAGTGTAACACAGTGTCGTGCACGTATGCACACGAGTGTAGGACACGACACACGACACTTTGTGTCACGTGCACACACCCACGTGGTCGGCCAGGATAGGACTACACGTGGGACAGCCTGACACGTGTCCACGACGTGTCCACAGTGGACACGAGCACGTGTTTGTGCGTGTCTGTGCGTGTTTCAGTCCCCAGCGCACGGCCAGTACGGGCGCGATTGCTCAGCGTATGGTCAACCATCTGCTCCTAAATTTTGGGAGCATGATGTCAGACATTGCCCCTCACTCTCGACAAAAAATCGTGTCCCAAAGTGTCCTGTGTCGCGAGATATGGACCCCGATAGGCAGGACACAGGCCTAGGACTCGTGCTGCGTGTCCAAGGCCAAAAATGCGACACAAACCGACACAAAACCCATAACATCCTTCACGAAAATTAATACACACATGTAGATCTACAGATCTATGAAATTAGATTTTAAAAATACGAAAATAAATTCCTAAGGGGCATTTTTACAAACACATAGGTATCCACTATGATACGTGTCTGATACAGACACCAAATGGACACGAATGGTGCCCAAATTTTGGGGACAACTAGGGGACTCCTAGATCTAGCCCTATATGCAAAGAAAATAGAAAAAACAATGTGTTTGAATGGTTTACCTATTGAGTGTCAATACTCAAGAAAAGCTTCAAATGGAAGGATTCTAAATAGCAACTCCCAAGCTCCAAATGGCAGACAAACTGAGGTGAACCTCCAGAATCAGTAAACACACAATAATTAGATCCTAATGCAAAAGAATAGGGTTAAAAAGGAGTTGAAATGAATTAAATAGGATTTTAGGGGAATGGGAATTTACCTCTCCTTTAAAATCTAGGTCAAGAACAAAAGAGGCAAGAACACATTAAGAGATTACTTATAGGCAAGGAAAAATCCTAATTGTGGCTGTCATGGGTGGGTTTGGTTTGGTTTTGGGCTTAAGTCATGGGCCTATGGCTTAATTGCAAGTCATAAAATTGGTAAATCATAAGTCATTGAGTTAAGTAATAAGTCATTAACCATTTCACTTAAACTCAACCTTCCTACTTTAAAACTAATTTCTAATGACTAAAAGTAGGTTAACTTAAGTTAGACTAGGGTCACCATAGCTAGGGTTAGCTTCTAGGCTAGTCTACAAGTCTCAACTAGTCAAGTCAAAAATCACAATCACCAATCCAATAATTAATCAAATTATTCTAATAAGTCAAAATGACCAAATTACCCCTAGGCTAAAAAATGATAAATGGATATTCCAAATCACAGGGTTAGGCTCTAGGTCAGACAGTCTCTACGGTTTCACTAGCTGCACATCAAAATCACAAGTCATGATTTTTAAATGATTAAAAATCACCAAAAATCATATTATATTTAAATATCATAATTAAATAATTAAAATCACAAAATTTCAAAATTACCCTCATTTAGAAAATTGGGTGTTACAAAAGTTATACTTATTAGTTAACAAAATAGTTTTTAATAAATACTTGGAATTCAAATAAATCATTTATAATACTTTAGAAAATATATTAGTTTATTAGTCAAAATAATTTAGAGCACATAAAATTCTAGGAGAAAAAAAACATTCGAGGCTGAAACTAACTTTTTGTCAAAATAATATGTTTAGGTAGATAACTATATATTTCTTTTATTCAAAATTTTAAAAAGAAGGCTTAATAATGTAGGAAATCATATTTAACATAAAAATTATATAATAAGATATTTATGTTTCAAATTCAAAGTCATAAATGATACTTTTGCTATAATATAATTCTGAAAGATAAGAAAATACTCTTTCCAAAATAACTAATAATGATAATTATAATAATAATATAATAATAATAATAAGGTTAGCAACAACAACAATCAATAAAATAATTATTATAATACTAATACAATAATGTATCAACAAAACGACAATACATCAAAACATAGAAAAATAAAATAAAAGTAAAAGTCAATGCTTCCTTTAAGCAGTGTGCTCATTTATGAGAGAGAATGATGTTTGGGAACCCAAACAAACTATAAAGGAGAAGAAGAAGAAGAAGAAGATAAAGAGGAGCGGGAGTTACCAAAGGGCTTCGGCGGAGCGATGGTGGGTTCCCGATGATTCAGTCAGCGGAAGGGAGCTGCTCGCGGGGTCTCGACGCACAGGGGTGGCGCTGCGCCGAGCGCGGCGGAGGGACTCGCGAGTCGGAGCTGTGTATGGGCCGGTACGGACACAGCTGCCTAGGTCGAGGAGGCCGGTGGCTTTGGGCGATCGCTCCGGCTTGGAGGGCTGCGGTGGCGGCCGCTCCGGAAGGTGTGGACGAGGGTGACAGAGCGAGGATGGTGGGAGACAAGGCGGTAGGACGCCGCAGCGGCGGAGGCGGGGTCTCGTCGGCGGTTCGGTCGGAGGCAGAAAGGCGCGATCAGCTGTAGAGAACGGCGGCGACGCGTCGTTCAATGGCGGGGCGGCAGAGCGGAGCTCGTGGCAGGTAAGGGGTTTCCTCTTTTTCTTTACATGAATCGTTGTGATGGTGTTGTTGGCGTAAGGAGGGCTGGCACCCGGGGATGATACTAGTGGCAAAGATGATGGCGGTGGTGGTGATGGTTATTTTGGGGTTTTTAGTTGATCGCCTGAGGTGAAGGCGGTCGGTCGCGGTGCCAATGGTTATGTGTTGCCTTGAGGTGGTAAGGATGATGGTGAAGGGGTCGGGTGACGGCCGTGGGGTCGCGGCATTGGTTCCAATGATGATGGTGGCAACGGTTGCGGGAGGAGTACGTCGAGGGAGGTCGTGGAGGAGACGGGCTGGGTGTTGTGGTTGGTCGACACAATAGCCCGGAGGCGGGCGTGGGTTGCTATCGGATTTTACTATTGGATTCGTCCAGATTTGTCAGACACGACATGGATAACTGTACAAATTGGTATAAGATTGACACCGACACGATACACAATTTGTGGTAAAAATTGGGTTGGTCAAATTATGGAGAAAATATAACAAGGGGGCTCTCCTTTATATAGGGTTGAGGTAATCCCATTAGGATAAGGAATAGGATAATTTAAACCCCGTTTAGATAATACTGTCATTTAATTCAAACCGATTCAATCAGATCCAAGTCGAATTTTGATAAAACCTTCATTCAAATTAAAGTATATTTAAAATAATATCTTTTCTAATTTAAATTATCATATTTAATCAAATATTAACTCAAGCAAATTTTAAATATTATTTTCATAAATAATAAATTATAATAATAATTAATTTCAAAAATCTATATATATATATATATATATATATATATATATATATAATTAATTTCATGCACCTCTCATAAATCTAGAATAAATACATAAAACTTACTTTCTAAATTACCAATAACTAAAATAGCCTTTCTTTAATAAATAAAATAAAGTTTTAGAATTTTCTCAATGCCATGCTTTATGCAGCTTTTAGCAATAAACCTATTATTTGAAAGCTATATTTTTATATAATAAAAATATTTTCTAAAAATATGTATCTCGCACATATTCGCACTCGACGAGCAATTATAAAAAAATGCAAATTCGCATGCGCCGTACAAATACGAAGTACAAATTAAATACCACTAAATACCAATTTATTTAAAAATCGTAGTAGAAATTTAGGGGGTTTACATCCTATGCATGTTTGCATAGAACTTGCTCCACCCAGCGGGGAGCTTAGAGACGATCCCTCCAATAACAAATTTGTCGGGGAGGGGCATCATCTCATCATCCAACTTCTGTCACAGCTTCAGGAACTCCTTCACTTGCGGAAGCATTGACTTCTCATCTTCAAAGAACCACTTGTGATATTTTTTAACTAAACATATCTTGCTTCGGTTCTTATCATCTTCGTATAGTTTCTCCAGATACTCCCAAATCTCTCTGGCAATAGTCTTCTTTGAATATGATTCTGCAAGGGAGTCTTCTATAGCATTTATGATCATAAGCTTACAAATGCTATTGTCCCTTCTCCACTTGGCCTGGTTCTTAGTAGCAGCAGAAATTGTGGCTACAGATCCAGTTTCTAGGATAGTAGGTTCCTCCTCAAAAAGTACATGATCAATGTCAGAAAATTGAATATTGAGGCTAACATTTCTTTTCCAGGTTTGATAGTGTTCACCATGAAATTGCTCTAACTTTGTAAAGTTAGGATTAATTAGCGAAGCACGAAAGTTTTCCATCTTTCAATCAAGCTTTGAGAATGTTATTCCCGGGACGTAATTTTTGATGGAAAACTGAGAAATGAAACGATTGTAAAAATAATGTTTCAATGCAACAATTCAAAGAAGGTGCACAACATAGATCCTTGGAGGATTCTGGGTTACAAAAATATAAAAAAAAATCGCAACAGCAGCAAACGAATGTAATTTTTCTAAAAAGAAGGTACAAATCGAATTGCTAGCAGCAGCAGTGATGGTCCACTAACAGTTTTTGATTAGATCAGAACTGTTCTCGTTCAGAACGAGTTGAAGTGGATGACAGGCGATGAAGTGGATGACAGGCGATAAAGTGGATGGAAGAACAACCTGCTGGAGTGAATGATCACCGGCGCTCAAAGCTTGATTCGCCCTACACAAACAGCTTCCAGGAACCAGCAAGTTCGATGGAGAGCTTTGGAACACTCCGCTCTTCTGACTCGTCGGATGGCGCACGGACTCCTGCGCTAAGTGGCGCTGATGCTCTGCTTCACTTCTCTCTCAAACTCTGTAAAATTCGTAAGGAATGTGTTCTTAACACTCGTGTACTGAGGGAGAGAGAAGAGAACCTTATATAGGCCCACACTGTAACTGCCCAGTTAGCAGAATGTTCGGGACGTGGGAAAAACTGCTCCGAACGTGATGTAACCGTTCAAATCGTGCACATACACAATCTGAGCCAACTGGCGCACAGCGCGCGCCACCTGCACAACTTGCGCCATACGTGACAAACGTGTACAGCGCAAACTGCGCACCGCGTTACCTGCGCAAAGTGCAAAGTGTGCCAACAAAACGCCACATTACGCCTCATGAGCCCGAGCCCATGAGCCCGAGTCTGAGTTGCTAAGCCCCTACGGGGCTTCGCTCCAATGGAAATTAATTCCCAAGAGTAAAAAGCTTAAGCTTTACCATGGAGACTTAACCTTACCTCCTGGTAAAATCACCCGCATGGTTCTCTCGTTAGGGTCACCACCCCATGTGTATATCTCAACAACACATAGCAAGTATATATATTGAGATACCTCATGTTGCTTTTCCAATGTGGGACTAAACTTCACTAGGCATGTTGAGAGCAAGCTCTCTACATGTCAAGGAAAAGCTCCAACAAAAACCACTAGATCTGTCACCCTTTTGACATCAATCTAAACTCCGATCTCCATCCATTGCAGTTTCATTCAATCATTCTTTCCACAGCTTTCTCCGTGATTTTCTTTTTTGACTTACTTGATTAACCAAATAACTGAATAAGCAAAAGTGATATTTCATTTTACTTTCCCTTATTCCCTTTTCCACTTCATTTTCATCTACTTTTTTCTTTTACTTCGCCAACCAAACACAAGACTTCATGTACGTTAGTATTTTTTCGCAAAAATAGCAGAATAAGCCCACACAAATAAGCAACTCCTTTTGGAAATCAATCCTTTCACCCAATCAAGTATCAGACAGAATGTACCCAACAAAGGGTCATAACATCATGAAAGTGAAAAACATGACCAGGAGAGATGAAATCAACTCAACTAAATACCCAAGTTTACTGCTTAGTGCAGTTATTTGAAATGGTTACATGACACAAGTTCTTTAAGAAAGCCCTTGTCCTAAATGTTACTTTTATTAGCCTCAACTGACCTATCCAAGTGGGATGATTGTATTTGCATACACATTCCAAACCAGCTAGCTTCTTGTACTCGTCGTACATTTGATCTGTCCTCGTATTAAAGAAAGATTCAAATTGATTCAGTCCAAATGGATTTGATTGGGCTATGAAACATGATTTGTGCTTGAGATGATCAACTTTCTATTTATAAAATGAATCTTGCTTGAGTACGACCTATGTACATTTGCAGAACCAAAGTGACGTTTGTGGATATTTATGCCTCTAACCAACAAATTATGGATGTCTGCAGGACCACTGGAATAACTTCATTGTGGAGGACTTCAATTTCATGCCTGGGAATGGAATAAATACTGTAAGGATACCGGTGGGCTACTGGATAGCCAGTGACAACAGCCCCCCATTTCTTTTGTGGTGGGCTCATTACAGGCTCTGGAACAATGCATTTACTTGCGTAGAGTAAGTGTTTGCTATATTTGCCTTCATAACCTGTCTTGCGCACATCAATGCATTTTATCAGCCCAGTAAGTCAAAACATGTATCAATTTACTAATTTCATACTGTGTTTACAGAAAGGATTATTGGAACTAAGTTTCTTGGCACATATAAGAAATTTAAGTTTTGAACTCTTGCCTAGGATTTATGATTTCAGTAGGATTGGTAATGCGACATGATATTAAGGTTAATATGTTATATTTGGGAGATAACATTAGGATTGCTTATGGAATTAATTTATCTCCTTTGCTAGTTCCTACAATTAACGTTTGCTGAGCTCTTAAAACTATTGTCATCCTGCAGGAGCCATTTGAGAACATCCTCAGGGATACCATTATGGAGGCTCTCAAAGTCTTGCTTGGTATATACTCAATTAAACAAAATTTATAGAAGTAATATAAATTATGTTCCTGTCTTTTCTCATAGATCAGTTCATGAAATTGATTCCTGAACTACTTAAAATTTTGATATCTCGTATATAAGAAATCATCTTATTCTGATTTATTGTAATGGAGGAAAGGTATATAATATTGTTACATTAAATTGTTCTATTACATTCTTTTCTTTATCTTACAAATGGAAATAATGATCTCATGTAGTTACTTTGCTTTTGTGGTCTCTTAACACAACTTGGAAATGGCACTCTAGTTGTTGAATGACTTCCAAAATAAGTGTATCGATATCAAGAAGAAGCGCGCAAGAATGGAATTCGAATTAGCCACCTATCCAGTCACAGTCTGTAAAAATTTACAACTTTGTAGTAGTGACAAAATTTATAGTTTTTGTGTAGTTTTTAAGTGTTTGCCATGTACAAACTATATGTTTTAATAAAATAAGGTATTGTGTTTGTTTCTGTTATGTTTATATTATATATGTATCTGTTCGGTAACACTCAAATTGAAGCATATAAAATATAATTATAAATAATTTTGCTACCAAAAAAATCTATCAAACGACATTTCTTGATGGTTTTTCTCGGTCAAGAAAGGGCTTTCTTGACGGTCATTACCCGTCAACTAGGCTAGAGTTAAAAAAAGTTTTTATTTACCTTAAAGGTTTTTTTGATATATTTTTTTGACGGTTTAAAACTGCCAAGACAGGTTTGTTACTTAACGGTTTAAAACCGTCAATAAAACAAAGAAACTGTCAAGAAGAGTAGCGAGTTTTCTTGACTGTGGCCTAGATGACGGATCCAAAACCATCAAGAAAATCCTTTCTTGACGGAAAAAAAAAGGTCAAGAAAAGCCAATTTTTTTTGTTTTTCTTATTAAAGACCTCTTTAGTGGCTTCCCAGAAACCCTACTTATGCTCAAGAAAAATCTTAAGCTCTCCAGGACTATCACACCCTATGAAATTACGTATAACTAGAACAAGACTATGTCAGATAGTATGCATACGAAGGCTACTCAAATATATGGAACCTACAAATAGACACTTATGTTGTGTATATATATATATATATATATATATATATATATATAACTCCACTTCACCAAATTACCAACAAGTCACATATAACAAGTACCAATCTCAACCAAAGAAAATAATGAAATGAATGCAAAGAAGAATAAGCAAAGATAAATAGTGCAAAAGAACCACCCAAGGGAAATAAATAGCCGAGTGGAGACAAATCCACTACCAAACGACTATAATAAAAGAATACGATAAAAGTCAAGTCTGAATAAATAATAAAATAAAATAACTTAACTAAGAATGACACGGTTTTGTGTTTAGTACCACGTGATTCAACATACAAGGTTTCATTGTAAGATGCAATAGTTTCAAGTGAATATATGTTATCATAAACATTAAGGGAACCATTACCAACAATATTTGAATTTAAAGATAGACTAAAATTATTGTTTCCAAATAAACAATGATAACCAAATTTGTCCAATAAAAAAACTAACACTAAATTTCATCTAAAAGTTGGTACAATAAAATTTCGTCTATCAAATCCAAATAATAAACAATTCCTGATAATAACACAAAATTTTCTATCGCTTCCACTTCTACCGACTTGTTGTCACCCACATAAATGTGCCTTTCACCATCACTTGGCTTTCGGTAGCTCAAATAATCTTGTCTAGAAACATTGATGTGGGTAGTGGCACCAGAATCTGACAACCATGTGTTTCTAAAGTTAAATTAACCTAAAAACATACCAAATTAAGAAATGTAGTTTTCTTTACATGTCAAGCGTGGTACTTTTATATTTCTTCTTTACGTGTCCCGACTTGTCCCCAAAAAATAACCCTTAATTTCATATTGTTGTTTCTTTTGAGTTGGACCCTTAGCAGTTTTGTATTCTTTCTCTTTTTGCTTTTAAAGTTTGTCCCATTAGGCATGGGAATCAAATTCAAATTGGCAAATATTGTAGCAATATTAGCTGTAAAGAGAACAAAACAATCAAACAAACAAATATGCTCTAATAAATAACCAAAGAATAAAATATAGTCAAACAAATTCAAATAATAGTGAACCATGTCTCAAGATACCTATCACATTATTAATATCAAGTCTTTGGATAGTAGTATTAACTGCAAGTAGTATTTTTGGTGTAATGATCAAACGTCGACAATAACTCATGCCAAATAATAAACTATCTTTGGATCGAATTATTATTCACATGTAAACTTTACAATTGCCGCACATTACTACATATACGTGTGCAATTCGGCCAAGTATTAACATTTCTTTAGGCCGAAAAATACTCTCATGAATGTAAATACACACAAACATCCAACAATCCTCATAAACTATTTATGCAAGAGAGGTCACTTTGGCGATATCTTGCTTAAATGGGTCTAGTTAAAATGTTAGACAACTATTGCTAGTCATAAAGAAGTACCAAATAATTTGAATATTGACTAAATCTTACATGACTGAAATCATGATTAAATCCTTCTGTACATGCATATTTACAACATTGTAACTCAAATAAAATAATCATAGTAATAGCAAAATTTTGTCAACAATCAAAATTTAGAAACTCCTGATGTTAATTACAATCAAAATTTTGCCAGCAATCAAATTAGCAATCCTTATCAACCGCCAGAATATTCGTCACGAGTCTCCAGCCTCTACTAGATTATGGTGAAACACCCACTACCCAAAAGAATAAGTTGAACTAAACTTCCTACTTTTATATATATATATATATATATATATATATATATATATATATATTTATATATATATTTATATATATATATATATATATTTAAAAATAAATAAATAAGTAAATAAATAAATATTTAAAAAATATATATATATATTTAAAAATAAATAAATAAGTAAATAAATAAATATATATATATATATATATATATATATATATATATATTTACTTATTTATTTATTTTTAATATATATATATATATATATATATATATATATATATTTATTTATTTATTTATTTATTTATTTATTTATTTATTTATATCCAGAAGAATATGCACATAGTACTTACTATTAAATTGGAGCATAAGTTCCTTACTATAATGAAATTATATAATAGAAATAATTAGGTTAATAGTTGCATATATTAAATTTCTTAAAAAAATAAGTATTAAACTCAAGGAGTCCCAATTTATATACATGAATAAAATCTATTAAGGATTCCTAAATATATATAGAATTAAATTTTATATAAATACATTATAATAAATTTATTATGGTTTCTTGAAACATATTAAGGCTTGGTTTCTACTTCATTATTCACAATAATAGCGCAATATTGGACCACATGCAAGTATACATTGCCAAATTTTGTACAGTTATTTAACAATTTGATTTATTTCCTTCATTGTCATAGTTGATACAGTTTATATCTTTGCATTACTTACGTTTAGTACTCGGCATGATAACATTTTCTTTTACTTGTACACAATAGGTGTAGTTTATGATTAGTTGTTCTTGGATTGTTACTATCATATGTTTAGTTTGTTAGGCACAATATTTTCTATCAACATAGACTAGTTACACATACCTATAGAGATATCGCTCGCACTATTATGATTTTCGATTTCTTTGACTTACTCGTAGTGTATACAATTAAGGGATGGAGAGAACGATTATACGTATTTGGACTGTTATTTCCTTTATTTTGTTTTATTTAGCCTATTGTCCACGAATGATAGGATTATGTTGCTTATCCTAGTGGTCACGAAGGTCTACAATTTGACTTGTTAATCATTAGTTCGTTGTGGACTACGGTGGTTGACTCCATTTATTTTCAACAATTCATGCACACGTAGTTGTTCTTGTATACGTACCATATTGTTGTAGAAGCATAGAAAAATCACAAGTGCACTAGGGGCAACTAGGCACAGAGCTAAGAAGTGCAACCCTACAGAGGAGGGGATTACAACTTCTATGCATACTGAATTGGCACAGTCAGACAAAACAAGACTCGTGCGCTTAAGAACTATTATACAGTATTGAAAAAAGCGCATAAAAAGATTTTTTTTTCCTCATTGGTATTCATGATTACATTACGATGGAAGTCTATTACAAATTTTCATTGATATTCATGATTACATAGAAAAATCTATCTATCTACAGAATTGAGCCTACATTATTTTTCCAAGAAAAGCACAGGTCTTTTCTCGGTCATATGCTGGTAGCGTGTGCAACCTTAACCTTGTCTTCGGCCATGTGAATTAGCCACTAACAACTTGTGCAGCTCCCCTGCTAGGTGAACTAGGCGCTGGTCGAACAGGGTTTGGAATGGCAATAAATCCAAACCCTGTATTCAACATCTTGGCACTTGATGTCATCTCGGGGTAGAACGCGGCTAGCACGCTGCATGACCAGGGACTGCTCCATTTGTAATCAGTTAAGATCTTCTCAGTCTTCTGACAAAGTTCCTCATTAAGTTAGCCACTTTCTTGAACAGAGAAGTCTACGGCCCTAGCCCACAAATGACACAAGTGTTGCCAGACTCGCCAAAGAGGATTGCAGTCATCGGAGTATAGCGAAATCTCCAACATGAAGTATGGAAGAGAAATGAACGAATGAGTTCTCCATCAAAAACACTCATATTTATACTCCATACGCGATCAAACCCATGCGCCAAGTGGCAGCCAGATAAAGGCCCCGAATTAATGGGATAAACCTTATATTCATGGCAATGAATTTGCCATATTTAATGTTTGACTAAGTTCCAGTCAAAAGTTATCACTTCTCGAGCCCCATGCAGCGACAAAATCTTGAGAATCTTAACTCAAGTGCCCCAAAAGCACAGCCTCTAAAAGCGTATTAGCCCAAGTTCCCCCCAGAAGCGCAGTCTACCGAAGCACAAAGCCCGAAAAGCACAGTCTTTTGGAGCATAAAGCCCTAAAGATGCAGCTTCCAGAAGCACAGCCTATTGGAGCACATTGCCTCAAAAAGTGCAGCCTACTGGACCACATTGCATGTAAAATCACAGCCTACTAGAGCACATTGCCCCTAAAAGCGAGCACAGAACCCCAAGCCATCACATCAGCATTTATGGCCCGACTGACATATGGTGTCAGCCAACAGTTGTCAGATGTCAGCTATCAATTGTCAACTGTTAGTTGTCGGACGTCAGATGTCAGCCGACAAATACCCGTTGTCAATTCGGCCAAGAGCACGGTCTTCAAGGGACTCAAAACCGTAGTCACTCGGGTGCTCTAAAGTGCAGGTTCTAGCAATGGTTCAAACAGCGCAGCTTCTACGACACTCAAAGAGCGCAGCTCTCGTGATATCCACAAAGTGCAGCATTTGACGAGGGATGCCACATGGTCGACAATGGTGTAGAACCTGGCAGGCACAATCAAATCTCTTCTGTTTTAATATAATAGGATTTGTGAGCAATATACACACGCCACGTGTCGTTGACTCAGTTATGCCTACGAATGGGTACCAATCACCTAAGATCTCAGCAACAAACGAATCTAAACAACTGCCACATGTCAGCTCATCTGAAGCCCAACTTTGCAGTTATAACAGATTCAGTTCCATCCTCATGCGCGCAATGCTCCGGTGCACCAAAAACCCATACGTGCATCGCATATGTGCGCATGGGTGGTTCATTCCACCAGCCTATAAATAGAAGTAGCATTCCTACATTTTGGGTCTTCTCTTCATCTCCTACCCAAATTATCCAGAGGGAGATATCCAGAGAGTCAGAGCAATTTCTTCTCATCGTCAGATCGTCAAGAAAGTAAAGGAGCCACTATATTATTCGATCTCCATCGTCACACTCCTCCAGAATCATTTGTACTTAGATCGTCTGTTTAGAAGTTCTTTTGTACTTTTTTTGTTCGAATCAATACAAAAGTTTTCTAACTTCTGTCCATGTCGAACAATTGTCATAGTTCAGTCTTGTTTAGTTTTATCATGATACTGTTTTATATTTTGTTACATAGTGGCTTTCATAAAGTTAGCTGAGTTAAGGATCATTGTATTCTTCCAGTGGATAGTTTATGATTTCTTTCTCGATTTAGGTATCCTCCGTGGTATGATTTTATTCTATATTTTTCTATTTTGCAGCATCGGGATGGTGAGATGATGGTCGAAATATGGCCGAAAGAGGGTCATTAGGAGTTTAGAAAAGGCTAGAAAAGAATTCTTTGGCTCTGGAGAGGTTTCGACAGGATTTCTTGAATCGATATCGATTCGATTTATAAGGAATTGAATTGGTCTAATATGTAAAAGACTAGGATTAAGGAGAATTCTTCGATTAGGATATAATATCATAAATAAATTTTGGAAGATTCCTATAAATCTTCATAATAGTGGGAGGGATATGGAGATTTTGCTAGTTTAGATTTTAGAGGACAGTAACCATGGCTACTGTTCTTTTCTTAAAAAAATTTCTTTTTATTTTAATTCCTTTTCCTTTTAGTTTGTTTTTAATTATTTTCTCCTTTAATTAATTAGTGGTAATGTATTACTTATTGTATTTTAATTTTATAATTACTTATCGTCTATATTTATATACGTCACACACACACATATATATAGAGAGAGAATAAGGGAGGTAAGGTGCCACCCTATGGATGATGGCTATGTGTCAGCCCCCATGCTATCATCATGCACCGAAAAGTGTGCAAATGCATGATGATAGCATGGGAGTGACATATAGCCACCTCACCGTGAGGTGGCACCTTACCTCCCTTTCTCTCTCTCTCTCTCTCTCTCTCTCTCTCTCTATATATATATATATATATATATATATATATATATATATATATATATATATATATATATATATATATATATATTACTTATTTTATTTTAATTCTTTTTTAGTTATTTTCTTTTTTAATTAATTACTGGTAATTTTTTAAGTGTCCTTTTTACTATATATATAAATATAATATATATATATAATATAATATATATAATATATATATATATAATATATATATAATATTATATTATATATATATATAGTATAATTAATAATTTAATATTTAAATGAGTGGTTTTACAAGGACCCTAAGCAACTAGCCAACTGATCTAGAGCTCATGGAGGTCCTTAGATAGGATCCCTAATCATAACCTAAGTGAGGATAAATATTGACCATAGAAAGCAATACTTTAAATTTTAACTATTCCTCATACATAGCCAACACTGATCCAATGGCATACCGAAAGTAATGTCGTCGATATGTCGGATGAGCACAAAATTGTGTCCTGAATTTTGTTGGAAGGATTCGGGATCATGTGTGTCACGATCCACACATGAAAGTTGTAAGGTAGCCCACGCAGGTCTCATAGAGGTCGCAACTAGTGCGATATCATAGTGGTGCTCAGACTTTGAGTGCTATTATGAGCCTGCTATTAGGATATAGGTTATAGGCTATAGTAGGAGATACTCAATCACAATTAGGAACTTTCAATCTATTTGATTACTACTCTAATTTTTTTTCCATGTTGTTCTTCGAATTTAATTGTCCTTCCTTGATAATATCTTTTCTTGTGTCATATTAACCTCATTTGTTTGATCTGTCTTCAGTATACCGTCGAAGACTAGGTCTCAGCGTTCTGGACCCACAACAACTTCTGAGAGGTCTGCTACCTCTCGACCTCATGTTTCGGATGTTGGAGTTGCTCCTATTGTTTCTCCCATTCATGTGGGAGTTTCAACTGCTTTTGGGGGTGCTTCTCCACCTATTCAGAGGGTTGTCCCTGTAGAGCCAGAGGCTATTCCTCTTCCACCTCTAGCACCGAGGCAGCACAGATGTTCACATTGTTTTAGCAGATAATGGAGGCTCAAAGAACCCAGGCTGAGGCACAGCAGAGACAGGCTAAAGTGATGCAACAGAGCATTGAGAGTGCTCATCAGCTGGCACTAGCTGCAGTCGAGAAGGTGGCACTTGTTCAGCCTCAGGGTGCTCCAATTTAGCAGCAGTCGAGGCCGAGTATCGTTGTGAACTTCAAGAGAATGTCTCCTCAGGAGTTCAAAGGTACCGAGGGGATACTTTATGCGGATGACTCGCTGGAGGACATTGAGAGGATTCTGCGACTGGCTCAGATTCCTGAGAGTTTGTAGGTCGAGGCAGCCACTAGTCAGCTGTTTGACATTGCGCTTATATGGTATTAGACGGAGCCCAGGCTTACCGTGACTGGACTTACTTGGGAGGCATTCAAGAAGCTTTTCAAGAAAAAGTTCTTTCCTAACGTAGCTTTGGGGGCCCTGGAGAGTCAGTTCCTTGGCTTGGTTCAGGTGGGCATGTCAGTCGACGAGTATGTCGCTGAGTTTTTCCGTCTAAGCCGCTTCGTAAAGAGAATGGTTCGGGACCCAGGAGATCGGGCCCGAAAGTTTAGAAGGGGCCTGAACAGAGAGGCCAGATCGCGCACTTATGGGCGCTACACGGCTACTTTCGAGGATATTCTGATGGATGTCCAGATTGCGGAAGAGGACTTAGGCCTCAGGCCCAAGAGAGGCAGTAATGTTATGGGTGGTACGAGTAGTAGTGCAGGATCGGCCAAGCATCCTCACATCCAGCCGAGGTCATTTCAGCATCAGCACCATGCACCAGTTCGTGCTCATATTTTGTAGGTGCAGAAGCAGGCATAGTAGGCCATGCAGTGTGTATTATGTGGAAAGCCAGGACACCATGGAGGTCTGTCGAAAGAGATTGGGTGTGTATCTTTTCTGTAGGTCACCCGATCATCAGCTGGGAGATTGTCTAGCTCATTCAGCTCAGGGAGGGCCAGCTAGAGCACCTCCAGGAAGACCACCTACAGTACTTGTAGTACAACCGAGGGGACCGCTGCTTCCGACCCAACAGTAGCATTTTGCCCAACACCAGCAGTAGAGGGGTGCACCTTAGGGCAGGGTGTTTGCTTTGACTCTCTAGGAGACCGAGCCCACCGGGGATGTCATTGCAGGTTCTGTTCTTCTTGATTCCTTTTTTGCTTTATCATTATTCGACTATGGTGCTACACATAGCTTTGTATCTGTATTATTTTCTCTTATACATTATATTGTTGTTGAACCTTTGGATAGGACTTGCAAGATCATGACCGGAGGAGGCATTATCCTAGTCAGTGAAGTATGCAAGGGGCAGAGAGTTTCTACGGGAGGCTAGAAATTAAGTGTGTGTTTACTGTAATACCACTTTCGAGCTACGATATTATACTAGGGATGGATTGGTTGAGTAGGCACCATGCTAGCATAGATTGTAGAGGAGGTAGAGTTTTGTTCAATCCACCAAGAGAGCCAGAGTTTGAGTTTGTCAGAGGAGTAGCTGAGCAGAGGGATTTTTTAATCTGTAAAGCTATGGTGGAAGAGAAAGAGTTGCCACATCCATTGATAGCAGAGTTTTTCATTATTTTTTTTGAAGAGTTGCCGAGAATGCCGTCGGACAGGGATGTTGAGTTCTCTACAAACTTAGTACCAGGAGTGGAGCCTATTTCATAGCACGTCTATAGGATCAACAATAGTGAGTTGGCAGAGTTGAAGAAGAAGGTAGATGAGCTACAGGACAAGGGATTTATCATATCCAGTTCTTCACCTTGGGGCACTCCTATTTTATTTGTACCAAAAAAGAATTGATCATTATGCATGTGTATTGATTACAGGGCACTGAACAATCTTACTATCAAGAATAAATACCCCGTTGCCGAGGATTGATGATTTATTTGATCAAACACCAGCACTGGGCCGATACCCATCGGAGTCCCTTGGAGTTTGGGGTATAGCTTTAATCCTTTAGATTGTGTTTGCTTGTGATTGTTTGCTTGTGGTTATTTGCTTAGAATTAGTGTTGAGGCATTGTTTTGTGGTTGGAGATCTGGCGTTGAGTATTTCTCCGACGGGCACGATTCGCTTTGCTGGAGACGGGAAGCTTAGTCTACGATTCATCGGACCTTTCATTATTCTTGAGAGGGTCAGTGCAGTGGTATATCGACTAGACTTGCCGCCTACACTAGAGGAAGTTCACAATGTGTTCTATGTGTTTCAGTTGAGACGGTATATGGCGGATCCTAGTCACATATTGGACCACTCCGAGATAGAGGTGGGATCGACTCTCAGCTATCCAGAGCAGCCAATAGAGATTCTGGATCATCGAAAGAAGGTATTCCGGAACCAGGTTATACCCTTGGTTCGCGTCGTATGGAGACATCACTCTCCGGATGAGTCTACCTAGGTGAGGGTGGACGACATACGCGAGTGATACCCTTATTTCTTCGAGCCTTGAGGTATTGTTCTTCTTGTTCTTCCTTTGCATTTTTGTGCTAGTTTCGTCTTTAATTTTGAGGGCAAAATTATTTTAAGGATGGTAGATTTGTCACTACCATAATCCTAGATAGCGTTATTTTATCATTTTTACATTATTAATATATTGTGTATATAGTATATTTATTTATTTAATTATAGTGATGGTTGCATTTGTTAGTGGACTAGCTTATTTATTGGACCCTTGATTAGTGAACTCATTTAGACTTGTCATGACACTTGGACCAACATACTAGGCTAGCCTCATTTAGGCTCATTTAAGCCATTCCATATTATTAATATGGATTAGATTAATTACCAAATTAGAATTATAAGCTTCCATTAATTAACCTAGCCACCATGACAACTTAGAAGGGCATTTTAGTCATTGTGCATGACATGGAGAGGGGTCCTTATGGTGGCCGGCCCTAAGAGAGAGAGAGTGAGCACTCTCTTCATTCTTTATTTTGCACATTTCCCAAACCTTGGTGTTCTTTCCCAAAATCCTTCCATTCCTCCATCAATTTTCATAAAATCATTCACAATCATTCCCTACTCTTCATCCAAGGAGTTTAGAATCTTTGGAGGCAAGGAGCACAAGGAGAGGGAGCTTGGGCTAGGAGCTTGTGTCCAAACCGTATCTGAATCGTGTCTACCGGACTTTACATTGGGAATCAATCTCCCAATAGGTATACATCTAATTTTTTCTTATTTTTAGACTCTAATAAATACATTTGAAATATTAAAAACCCACCCATGGACTAGGGGTACCTACAGGAGGAAGAACTAGGCTCTAATGACCCTTTATGTAGAAGTTATAATGAGTCTTTGTGCCATTTTTGGAAAATTTCGAGAATGGTGCACCAAGTGTTTGTCATATGGTCAAGTAGATCTAATTAGACTTGCATTGCTTGTGTGTGACTAGATACGTGTACTAGATACGTGTCCACAAATGGATACGAATATGCCGTGTCATGATCTTTTATGACACGGAGTCATTTGGGGGGTTTTACCTCTGACACTTGTGACACACATACCACATTCCACATGACACATTGTATTAGCTAGATACTACTCTAATTAGGCTCTAATTATCATTTTAGACATGCTCATGTGATTTTAGGAGAGTCGGACAAGGTTTGGTATAGGTATCTTGGGCGTATTATGACAGTATCGTAGATTCGGTGTGATACTAGCATGGTGCACGCCAAGTGTTTGATTATTTGCATATGTGCATGTGTATGTGTCATAGGAATTTATATGTGTGTGTGTTTTATGGATACACATGTGTGTGTGACAATAGAGTCATGATTCACATGTGTGTGTACATATGTAGTTGTGTGTGTGTGTAGACACATGTGATATGTTTGTGTGTAGACACATGTGATGAGTGTGACAGTGGTAGTGGCGATAGGTAAATACTTATAGGCATAGGGGGAATTGTGTGGCAGACATGTATAGGTTTGTGTGTGAGTGTGGGTTTAGAGGAAAGTGTGTGTGTGTGTGTGTGTGTGTGTGTGTGTGTGTGTATGATACATATGTGGGCATATGTGCCTATATCCATAGGTGAGTGTGATATGGGTGGAAACTGGTATCAGTCAAGAGGGGATTCACATATATGTATGAGTGTGTGCCACCTACCAATGTGTCTGACAGTGTGTGTATGTATATATATAGGGAAGTATGTGTGTGTAGAGGGAAGAAGTGAAGTGGGATTAGATAGTAGTAGGCAGGCCTGCATAGACCCCCACAACAACAGCTGGTAGTTGTTGCAGGGCATACAAGCAGTAGCAGCAGCAATTGTTGCCTATAAATACCTGCAACATGGAGTGATAAGTGAAGAGGAGAGCAGCAGTGCACTTGTGCACCTTGCTTGCACAGCAGCAAGCTGCCTTAGGTAGTAGCAGCAGAACATCCATGTGCATAAGGATACTTGCACAGCAGCAGGTAATTACCTTGATGTTTACAACCGCAAGGAGGACCAACAGTAGTGTCTAGAAGGGGGTTCCTGTGCAGTTGGTGCAACAGTTACTGCTACACTAGGCAACAAGGAATCACCTATGCACAGGAAGCAGCAGGGGCAAGGCAGCAATCCCAATGTGGACTAGCATGTGTGTAGGTAATCCTAGGAAATAAAGGGCTAGGCATAGTGAACCTATGTGAGTGTCACACATGGATCGGGATATCATATGTGTGAGCTTAATAGGTAATGGTATAATGAGTATGTCAAGGTAAGGTAAAGGGGTGTAAGATATGATATAAGGTTAGGATTTGGGCATTACCTAGCTAAGGTAAACTTGTAGTAGGTAATTAGTATGTGTTGGATAAATAGGTAAATCTATGATACATATGTACTAAGATAGAGTGTCAAGTATTAGATAGGAATATCCTACAATACCAACCTATGTATATATGTTGGATATTGTTAAAGATATGTGAATGCATAGAAGGGTATAGTGTCTAAGCTAGTATTGCCTAACATTGGCTAGAATACCTTGGTATAGCAAGGTATGGACCTAGTATCCCTATTCTTATGTAGTATGGACCAAGATACCTAGGTATGACCTAGTTTTGACTAGTGTTGACTAGTTTGACCATAAAAGTCAACATTTTAGGTAATTTGACCTAGTTTGACCATAGAAGCGAGGAATTGACCTAGTTTGACCTCCATGACCTAAAATTAACTTAGAAATCATATTTCAATTTAGATATCAATGTTTAACACACCAAAACACCAATTGATATTTTATATTTAGGCCTTTATGACTCTATTTTGTACATCGATCCACACCCGTTGCTCAGGACCACAGGCAAGTATATTATCTGACAGTTTTTATTATCTTAATGACTTCTATGATATTAGTCTGTAGCATTATACTTGATTCCTGATAGGAGGGTACACGGATTAGTATATCTTGGATCCCGTCATGAGATTATTTCTTGGAGGACCATGTATATGTCTTGTGTTTCTTGTACATGTATATACACCAATTCAGGAGTGAGCTGCCCCCTGCTCCATGAATCATTTATCGTAGGGTGACATGGTTGGATCCACTATACTAGTCGGGGGATATGAAGGTATTAGTAGATTATATGATCATACCGCCAAATACTTGTGCATAGCTCACCCTCACCTTACGTAGGGTGTAGCCTGATCTTAGTTGTACTTGTGCATAGCTTTCCATATATGACTGGCATGATCCATTACATATACTTGAGCATAGCCAGTCATATGGAATAGCCTGATCTTGTCCTAAGCTGATCATATAATAAACTAATGTCTCAAGTCACAGTTTAGTATTACATGCACTATTCTAGTTATTACTTGTTGATACATTCGTACTCATGATTACTTACAGTTCATATTTGCCCATGATATGATTACTTGTTTTCCTATATTCTTACTGTTCAATATTGCTTATGCATCATGTATTTCCATTACTTATTATTTTATAGTTTTTGTTAATTTAACGGAACTGCTATTAGTTTATGTACTTCGCTCCAATTCTGACTGGATAACATTTTTCAGAGGATCTAGAGGACTTATGTCCTACTTATTACAGACCCGGAGTAAACGAAGATTATGTCCAGGAGCTCACAAAAAATATTTTCTCACTAAATGAATTAGTGATCATTTCAGACAAATGTAGCCTTTGTTCACAATCACCAGTATGTTGATATACTGACCCATCATCAGTCTGCACGTAGGTGCAAGACGTATCGAGAAGGATAGTCTGAAGCGATAGCCCGAGCCTCATCCTCAGGAGCCAAAAATCAGAAGAGATGCCAAGAGATAGTCATCTGTTGCAAGAGTTGGTTTTGTATATAAAGGGATGTAATGTATGGAATGGAATAATTGTAACATGTAATATTTTTGAGAGAATGTAAACATTATATTAGAGAGAATTGAGAGCCTGTAATCTGTGTTCAAATAAAATCTGAAGAGAATTGTTTCTGCTATCTTGTGTTCAATTATATTATGCAAAATGTCCGTTGCTACTTCAAATATCTACTTTATGTTCCGCTGTGTTATTGTCAATCTTGTCTATTTTATCATTGTACAAGTCTTGGCCTTGTGCAAGTGCAACTTAGGCTTGCACGGCATCACGCCCAAACGAGGACGAACGATTTCACAGAGTCCGAAGTGAGGACGAAAGGACCCTACAGGATCGAGGAGTGATAATATTACTTTAAAAAATTTACGTATTTTTATTTCTGAATGTTTTTCTATTAGTTACCAATTTATTTTAAAGTCTATTTTTGGTTCTACATGTTTATTGATAGATGACGAAGAAGCATGAAATTCTATTCTTGAGATTAGTTTGTAATCACCATATATTAGTTTATATGTTACTCAAGTATCATCATTTGCTAATAGAACTAATGATGAATTTATTTCTAATTACCAGTATATTAATACGGGTACTAGTTCTTCTTTCAACCAATTGCTCCCTTGTTAGATGAATATGATCATGATGATAATGATGATGATGCTGATAATGATGATGATGATGATTTTTATGATGACGATGATGAAAATGAAAATTGTGACGATTTAACTAAAAATATCGGTTATAGGATAGATGATGATGATGATGTTGATAATTCTAACACTCCTGAATTATTTATAGGACAAACATTCGACAATCGTTCAAAATTTAGAAGTTTTATAAGTAGTTTAGCAATTCAACATAATTTTAGTTGTTCAACTAGTGTTATGAACAATTTTCATAGAATTATATATACTTGTGATCAACCGAATTGCAATTGGAGAGTATATGCCAAATCTATTGGAATAGGCCAAATAGTTAAAGTTAGTACATTAGAAAGTCGTCATTCATGTTTAAGTGGACTTACCACAGGACGTCATCGATTAGCTACCGCTTCATGGGTTAAGACAAGAATAATTAATTTAATTAGAGATAATCAGTCATATAGTGCATCACAAATTGTAAAGGATATATTCAGGGAACATCGTAGACATATTATATATTACAAAGCATGGAGAGCCCAAGAGATTGCATTACTTAAAATAAATGGAAGTTATGTTAAGGCATATGCTGGTCTAGAGGAATATGGTTTAGAATTATGGAGTCGAATCCAGGTAGTAGATGTTTCCTTAAGACTTCCGAAAACAACAAATTTGAAAGAATGTTTATTTGTTTCAAGGCGTGCATTGATGGTTTTTTAAGGGATCTTTTACCTATTATTAGCACAGATGCCACTTTTCTTTCATCAAAATATTAAGGTATTTTATTTATTGCTTTTGCTCATGATCCTAACTGTCACGCCCCGCTCACGGAGGAGCGATCGTTCTCGCTAAGGCGTGATGTCGCGTGAGCCTATATTGCGCTCACACAAGGCGGGTTCCATAACGGTCGATTACAGGCTAAGCGACGAGGTCGGCGTACAGAAGTCCCGAAGCAGAGACATTGAATAATCAGTAAGTCGCCAGCGGATAGTTGAAACCAAACACAAGTCATACAAATAACACTTTATTGATATTGGAACAAAGATTACAGTTGTGGCACGAGGCTAAGATTACAAGTTGCTCAAGATCACTTTCGCTCAGAATATAATCACTCAGCTCTCTCTCATCTCTCAATACAAATGTTCAAGGCTGCCACTTACGGATGCTTTAGAAGGCGATGTTCATACATTATGTCCCATATAGGTGAAGTCTTCAATGAGGTCGCACGCCTCGAAATGCCAAGAAACTTTATGCCTCAGCGCATCCAAACGAGCTCTGCCTCGATGAGCAAGTACCTGTAACTTGTACAAGCAAACTGTTGGGTGGTCAATACACAACCGTACTGGTGGTGTGAGCTCCTCGCCCACTCATACAAAACCAATACGTTATTTTAGTTTATGCAACATATCCTTCTGATTGTCTTTCTAATCTTGTCTTAGGATCGATTTTAGGAAATAGACGTCTGGCCTATTTGGTGCATCAACGACATAGTCGTGCCATAAATTCCTTCGTGTAACATAATCGAGGCAGTGCCTCACTACTTAATGACTTGCCCAAACTTTGTGCCGTAACAACGTGGTCGTGCCATGACTCTTACTTATCTTTTGTGTCTCTAGACCACTCTCGTGCCAACAACAGTAACGTATCGACTCGTATTGGCCCTTCGGCCCATACTTTCCTTATGCTACTCAGTGATTGTTCCATAAGCCCATTTGTGTTTCAACGTCGAGCCCGTGCCTCGCAACACAGTGAAATCCATTCATACTTGTTTTATGGTCTTTTCCGTTCAACATACAATCGACCCAGTGAATACCTTGCGACTTCGTATCAAACTCCCTTGAGACCCACGCTACAAATCATGCCCAAGCACACGACTCTATTGAGGCCAAATCTTAGGCTTAATGATTTTGATGTATATCGTGCACACATTCTTTTGACTCATTTGTACCGTGTATACATTTTTTGACTCATTTCTAGGACATGCACGCGGATAGCCGCTCTTATGCCGACTCATCTATATAAAATGTCACTAGCATGACAAGCTATACTTGGACCCAAATTAGGTATGCGGTACGTTCGTCCAACGAGACGCAATCTCGTCAAATTTCCCACAATAGCCGCTATACGGCGTACCCCTCGGTCAGGTTGCACACAATCTGAGGGTTCCATAAGCATGTTCCTCCTAGGCCGGATCGACCATGTGGCCCCAGGTTACCGTCCGAAGAACAATCGCCCTTGTGAACAAGTTGTCCAATGACCATGCAATGGTGTCTACCTAACTCACCATATGACTCAAACAATGTTCTTCCTTGCACTTTCAATGTTACCATACTTTTCATACTTCATTGGAGACTCCCAAATGAGGGACCGCCTCGGCGACAAATAGTCGCATGAACTTTCTATTCTTTGAAACCCAGGGAACGACTACTGCATAGCCTTCCTACTTAACTTAAACAATACGTGTTCCATATGTGCCATAAACCGTGGCGTACTTCTCATTAAACCAACCTGGTTCGTGCCTTAACCCAAATTATGTTCTGTGCGACACTAATGCCCAAGTCATACTTTATATGACGAGCCTTGAGATCGTGGGAATATGTGGCTATATCAAGCCGTAGAACCGTGGAATTGTGCACATGCTCAACTTGAACAACCGTGTTCTTTGAGTTCCTTAACCCGTGACATCTTCTATAGGACTAACTATAAGACCGTGGGACATTTTATTTTTGCTATGACAAGTAGTGGAATCGTGGGGACGTGCCTGCTATAATTTAGATAGCCTGTAGCATAATTTTGTCTAACTCAATCGTGTGGTCGAAGGACCTAGTGCCAACTTTGAAAACTATAATAGAAAAAATCTAAATACATTTGACACTTTTTTCATGTTCTACACGCATACTTGACTCAATGGAATTTTTTCCTTAGCTATGTGGATTCATCTCTTTTATTCAAGCATATTCAGTGCAATAAAAACTTTTATTTTATTAGTGTGAAGGCCAAGCTGAGACAAGTTCACCGAAGCCACCTACCTGAGCGAGGAGTTGCCTCCACCGAGCAGGACTTCGAGAAAGCCGTTGCATGGCTAAGTCCAAACGCCGTTGCGTTTCGATTTCTCTGGTTGAACTGAGCGGGATGGGGCATTACACTACTATCAAATTTATCCTATTGCTTATGTTGTTGCTGAAGGTGAAAATACTGACTCTTGGTCTTGGTTTTTAAATGCTTTTAGAATATCATTTGAAAGTTATTTTTAATGAATGGAGTATAATTTCATTTATATCTGATAAGCAAAACAAAGATTAATACATGCTATGCGAGATATTTTTCCAGAATCTTCTCTTTCTTTTTTGTATTCAATATTTTAAACAGAATATGAAGCCTATTGTGAAAGATAAGAAATTTTATTAATTGTTAGACTCGCTTGCTAGATTGTACAATCAAACAAATGAAGAGTATTTATTTGAAATAATTAAAAATAATATTATTATTACTTACCTTTGAATTTTTTAATTTCTTTCTAACTTTCTTTGAGAGAGCAATGAGTCTTCGGGGAGAGAGAAAGAATGAAGGAGAGTTTTGTGAGGAATGAGGGGAGGTTGCTATTCTTTGAAGAAGAAGAAGAAGAAGAAGAAGAAGGGGGAGGGGATTCTGTGAAGAACAATGAGGGAGGGAGGGAGGGAGGGAGGGAGGGAGGGGATTTATGAAGAAGAGGAGTGTGGGGTTGGGAGTCTCCAAGACGGAGTCTTCGAGACCGGGGGGGTCTCCAAGACGAGTCGTGCACCCACCCCACCCAACACACACACACACACACACACGCTAAGTCAGTTGGCACCCCTTCCCCCCTCCCCCCCTCCCCCCCCCCCCCACCCCACCCTGCGCCAATTGACTTAGCGCCCTCTCTCTCCCCCGCATCCCTCTCTCCCCCACAACAGCACCCCACAGCAGCACGAAGAGCGCGCCAACTGAGTTGCCCCCCCCCTCCGCGCGCGCCAAGTCAGTTGGCTCCCCCTCTCTCTCTGTTCAATTTATCCCGTGCACGCCAAGTCATTTGACGTTCCTTTATCCCATTTAGAAATATCCCAAACTTCTTTGTTTTAGAATTTAGAAAAAGTTGTTTACCTTATATGAAAATTTCTGTATAATTTAGCGTGCATGATATCAAATTATGAACAGTTGACAAATATCTATTAAGATACGTAATGATTCCGATTGCAGAAATTTTCATATAGGGTAAATTTTTTTACCTAAATTGTATAAAAAAAGAAGAAGTTTAAGAAAATTGCGGATAGGGTAACGGTGCGCCAAAAGAGATGGCGCATGGCGGGCCATTGGGTGGCAGAGAAAGGATGCACCACTATTCATGGCGCGTGAAAGGGACGCGCCATCACGTGTGGCATGCACTGGTAGGATGCGCCACCGGCCATGGCGCACGCATGGTGGGACCCGCCACCAGCCATGGCGCGCGCTGACTGCTGCGATTAGCAGAAACAACAAGGACAATCTTCTTTTGCTAATTGCATCATTCACCACCTCCACTCCTCTTCAAATACTTTCCACAAGAAACAATAAAAAAAAGCGTCATGAATTATGTTAATATTCAATTATTTTAGGACAAAGAAATGACAGTGGGGAAGGAAGGACAGATGTTGGCCTAAAGTTTTCAGATTCACCATACGTCCTTTCATTCACCACTCTTCTTTTGTTAATGGAAGCACCCACAGCGCGCGCGCCATAGCTGGTGGCACGTCCCACCATGCGCGCGCCGCGCAAGATGGCGCATCCCTATCACGCGTCATGATCATAGTGGTGCGTCCTTTCTCTGCCACCCAGTGGCCCACCGTACGCCATCTCTTTTGGCGAACCATTACCCTATCCGCAATTTTCCTAAACTTCTTACTTTTTATACAATTTGAATAAAATTCTTTATCCTATATGAAAATTTCTGCTTCGATTGTAAATGACAGGTGTCGATTGGAAGATGTTTGCTACGGTGGGGTGCATGAAACATGTCACTAGGATTCCATTCATTCCTGTGGGGTAAATGACATGTGAGTTTGTTTTAAATTAGATATAATACTCAACTCGATGCCACGTATATTCCATATCTGTAGTCACTTTCAATATAGGATGTTTTATATACAAGTTCCTTGAATTTACCTTACTTTCGTATGAGTCCCCCAAATTTTGCTAGTTATATGAAGTTCCAAATAAAAAACATTTAAGTTCCGTTAAAAAAAGATTATTTTTTTTTTTAGATATCCGACCTAAAGATCTGGGCTTTGTTTAGAATTGTGATCTGTAAAAAATAATTTTTAACAACCACCTACAAACTGTTCTTAAAAGTTATGCATGACTCACTATATCAGTGTTTTCTTTTTCTTTTATTTTCTTTTTGAAAAGCAGAAAAAAAAAAGTACATATTTTACTTAAATTTGATCTTAAAGTTTTTGGTCTTTATGTCCATTTCTTTGAATCTTTGTTGCCACTTATTGTTCAACTCCAGTAGGATCGTCTATATTAAAAAATTGAAAGTCCAGTTCATTAATATAAGCACATTCATCTCTTAAGTGTTAAATTCCTTTTATTTTTGTATAAACCCAATTTTGAACGTAAACACAAACTTCTAAAATATCCGATAATATCATTTGTTTTACTTAGTTTTTTTTTTAATCTGCACTAAAACAAGATTCTGATACTACCATGAACACCGAAACCATTAAAAGATTACGTGCCAAAGAAGAAAGTATAGGATATTTTTTAGTGCATTTTCTACCATTCTAAAATTGAAAATATGATCCAGAATTCTCGAATTCTCGTCATCTTAATCATAGGAGTTTAAATACAAGAATACTTTTTGAGTTGGGAGGAAAGATTATTTTTGTATATATTTTTTCCTTTGTAGTATCAATTATGCTATTTGGCTCCCAAAATATTTGGGTGATGTCATCTCCCATTATGTGGCATCTGACATGGCAGCTGACATAACAGCTGACATGGCAAATTTTAACCCAAAACATTAATTATCCAATTTTTTTAATGTTAATGTTAATGTTAATATTTATATTAATATTAATATTAATGTTAACGTTAATGTTAATATTAATACTAATTTTAATGTTAAGTTTAATATTAATATTAATATTAATATTAATGTTAATTTTAATGTTAAGGTTAGTTTTAATGTTAAGGTTAATGTTAATGTTAATTATCATGTTAATTTAATATTAATTTTAATTTTAATATTGATTTTAATGTTAAGTTTTGTCATGTCAGCTGCCATGTCAGCAACCATGTCATATGCCACATAATGGGAGATAGTATCACCCAAATATTTTGGGAGCCAAATAGTATTTTTGTTGTAGTATACTCTTAGCATGTGATAACTTAGAATTAAACTAGATCTATTACTACTATTATTTTTAGCATTTCCACCGGGGTCATTTCGATAATACTTTTTTTCTTCATATAAACTAATTAGAGTATCTAGATGTTCTTTAGTTTTAAATTTTAATCTACTTACATCAACGTTTATATTACTGTAAAAAATATTTAATAATATAAATACACAATCTTTTGATTTTAGGATCTAAAACCGCAACCAAACATTATAAAAGAGATACTGTATGCCAATATTTTAGAAATTTTCTTTTCATTTTAGAGATGTCATAATCAAAACAAGGAGTATTTCTATGTTTTGCAAATACATGAAAAATACTAATGTTCTATTAAAACTAAAGAAGAAGTTGGATAATAATTCCGGTTAAAATACATGTAATATTGACAAATAATTCTAAACATTTATAAATTATGCAGATAACGTTTTAAACTCTTATTGCATACTTGGAGAAGTGTTCAAAGTAATTAGACATGTTATAATATTTCATAAATTCGCTTGAAAAAATTAAAGACGTTCTTGTATAATTAAACTAACAATATGACAAGCACACTTTAAATGAAAAACTTGTCCTTTTAATACAAGTGGATACTGAAATTTTAAAATATTGATACAAGAAGTATTATTAGTAGCATTATCAAAAGAAATTGAAATATTATTACTAGCATTATCAAAATAAGATATTTTTTTATTATGAATATCATATTCAAGTAAATTTTGTAATATGGCTTTGCCGATTGCAGATCTAGTATACGAAAATTCCAACGGTCTTAGTTAAATAATTTTTTTTTATAAAATTTATTTTGCTTCTAAATAATGTGACGTGATACAAATAAAAATAATAATTTTGTTTACTAGTCCATATATTTGAAGTTAAAGAAAATTTACTACTATTTATAAAACTTTCTTTCGAACCTGCTTTAAAAAAAACTGCTTCTGCTCTAGTAGTAGATCTAAACTTTTTAGTAAAACAATTAATATACTACTTGCATAGTAATATATGACTCACTTGTTGGAATTATTCAATAATTAAGGGGTCACACATGTAAAATTAATTGTATTTGGGCTATCTAAATAATTAAACCAAATTAAAGTGGTCTATTTGGAAATTGGCTTAAGGGTATAATTGTCATGGAATTAATGTGTAAATACCAGAGATAATTCTAATTTGATGAGGGGCCAAATTAGAAATATCAACACATATATAAATATGTGTATTCATTAGGGTTATGGTCCCCAACATATACGGCCACCAAAAGAGAGGTTTTCTCTTTTTCTCTTCTGCATCCCCATCAACAGAAAGAGAGGGACAAAGGATTCGGATTCTTCTTTGTCACTAAGGGTCGTAGCAAGTTGGAAGGTCGAACCCAATAAAGAGACAATCGCTTCAAGATCCATCAAGCCTAGCAATGGATTCAGGTACGCTTCCGCAATTTAATTTATGTTTTTCATCTCATGAATCGACATGGCACAATAAAGTTCTAACAAGTGATATCAGAGCCTCCATGTTTGATTTATGAGATCAAAATTTCAGAATAATTTTTTTAGTATTTTTCAGGAACCCTAGATCGTTTCATCTAATTTGATTTAGGGTTACGATTGTTCAAACAATTTTTTTTATGATGATCCATTCAATTTAGAACATATACATCTAATGTTGCTTTAGAAATCGTGCATTCATTATGGAGATTCATACTTATGTTGAATAAGTACGAATATGGGTGACTTCAACTTTGGAGATTTATTTAATGTGTCAATTTAGTTCAAATGGATTTATTTATTATTTTTTAACTAATGGTGAATATGAGATGGCTTGGGTTTAGTATTTGGTTTTAATATTATTTATTTATGGATTTATTAGTCTAAATTTATATCGTATTGGGGTCTGATCTAGAATATTGTAATATCGGGACCATCAATTTTTAGTACATATACATGTGATGATATGGAAATAATATTTTTAAATTATACAAAAAGATTCACATGTTTATGAGATAGTAGATAAATTTTGGTACAATCTTTATGGATTATTTGAAGTAATATTTTGATTGATGGATTCGGTTATTAAATAATTAGTCTCCAAATTGGTCTAAAGTTTGCTTGTTCTTCTTTTAAAAAAGATTTTTTTTTTAGATATTTGGATACTTAAAGAGGAAAGAGGTGCTGATAATGCTCAGTTTAGACCAAATATCTTCAGTTTTGGATATATATTTTGGAGTTATTATTTTCAGTTAATGTCTATAAAAATTTTTTGGATGCATATCCTCCGTAGATTATTTCATGAATTTTGTTATAGTGATAATATCCAATTTTGTCAAATTAAAATTCATGATTATGCTTTTGATTACTTTATTTGAGTAATAATCTTATGAATATGCATGTATATAAAGTTTTGGACATGATTCAGTTTTGTAAAATTCAGTCAACATTCAATTTTTTGGTGTCTTTTAAGACTAGCAATAGTTGTCCAATATTCTAAGTAGACTCATTGAAACAAGATGTCGCCAAAGTGACCTCTCTTGCGTAGATAGTCTATGAGGGATGTCGGATGTTTGTGTGTGTATATTCATACGGGTATTAGCCGGCCCAAAGGAAGGTTAATACTTGGCCGAATTGCACACATACTTGTGGTGATAAATATGTGACAATTATACGGTTTACATGTGAATAATAACCCGATCCAAAGATAGGCTTATTATTTGACATGACTTATTGTCAACATTTGATCACTACACCAAGAGTACCACTTGCAGTTAATATCACTGTCCAAAGACTTGATATTAATGATGCACTAGGTATCTTGAGATGGGGTTCACCATTGTTTGGATTTGTTTGACTATATTTTACTCTTTGGTTATTAATTAGAGCATGTCTGTTTTTCTTTTGTTTTGTTCTCTTTACAGTTAATGTTGCTATAATATCTGCCAATAAGAAATTAGTTTCCAAGTTTAATGGGATAAACTTTAAGGGCAAAAGAAAATGAATACAGTAGCTGCTAAGGGTCCAGCTCAAAAGAAACAACAATATAAAACTAAGGTTTTTTTTTTGTGATAAGGCATGACACATAAGGAAGAAATGTACAAAGTACCACGCATGACGTATAAAAAAAATACATTTCTAAATTTGGTCTGTTCTGAGGTTAATTTAGATTTAATACCTAGAAACACATGGTGGTTAGATTCTGGTGCTACTATCCACATTAGTGTTTATAGACAAGGTTGTCTGAGCTACCGAAAGCTAATTGATGGTGAAAGATACATCTATGTGGGTGAAAAAAAAATCGATAGAAGTGGATGCAATAGGACATTTTAGGTTATATTTAGGAACCGATTATTATTTGGATTTGATAGACACTTTTATTGTACCGTCTTTTAGATGAAATTCAGTTTCAGTTTCCTTAATGGACAAATCTGGTTATCATTGTTTATTTGAAAATAATAAGTTTAGTCTATCTTTAAATTCAAATATTATTGGTAACGGTTCCTTTAAGGTCTATGATCGCCTATATTCAGTTGAAACTATTGCATCTTACAATAAAATCTTGCAAGTGGAGTCATGTGGTACTAAACGCAAAATTAACAATAAATGTTTTAGCCTCATTATGACATAAGCGATTAGGTCACATCTCTAGAAATAGAGTTGAACGACTTGTGTCTGATGAGATTTGGATTTTATTGACTTTATAGACTTTAATGTCCATATTAATGTGTAAAGAAAATACAGACCAAAGTTCAACTGTAAGCAGCTACTTTATTGACTATGCTGACAAATTGAGGGGTTAATAATTATACAATCCCACACAAAGAAAATTTTGAGACGAGAAGTGTAATAGTTTTTGAGGATGTTGAGTTTGGGAGAAAAATAAAGTCAGGATCATTGTCTTTGAGAATGAATCAAATACGATTCCTACTATCACTTTTGACGATGTACATAATTCTATACATGTCATGATCAAGAAGTGAATTCGGAGCCTCAATAAGACAATGTTGAATTACCTCTACAAGTCGTTATTGAGATACCTTAACAACGACAACGTAGCGGCACTCCATTCAAGATAAGGTAATTATTCCTAAGGAACAAACTCAACAACCTCAAGAACCGTTAATATTAAGATGGTCCACCAACGAAAGGAGAAATATAATTTTGGATAATATATGTCATATTTCTCTAGGAACGCGAGGAAGACTGCGGATACTGGAAGATGATCTAATCAACTTCCGTCAGGCTATGGAAAGTTTCAGTTCTCAAAGTGGATTGATACAATAAATAAGGAGTATAAGTTCATGCAAGACAATAAAGTTTAAGAACTTATCCCATTACCAAAAGGTATGAAATCCATTGGTTGCAAATGGACATTTAGAACCAAGAAGGATTCGAAGGATAATGTGGAGAAGTATAAAGTATGTCTTGTAACTAGTGACTTTACTCAAAATTTTGGGATTAATTTTAAAGAGTTTTTCTCTTCGGTATCTTTAAAAAACTACTTTAAAATAATCATAGCACATGTTGCATATTTTGATCTTGAGTTACATCAAATGGATGTCAAAACGGCGTTTCTCAATGGTAACATTGACGAAACTATTTATAAGGTGCAACCAGAAAACTTTGTGTCGAAAGACCCAAAGAATATGGTTTGCAAATTGACAAAATTCATTTATGGACTCAAGCAAGCTTCTCGTCAGTGGTACTATAAATTTCACCAAGTTGTTACCTCGTTTGGTTTTGAGGTTAACGTTGTTGAATATTGTGTGTATCACAAATTCAGTGGGAGTAAAATTATTTTTCTGGTTTTGTATGTTGATGACATACTGCTTGCCACAAATGATATAGGTATATTGCATGACACTAAGAAATTTCTATCAAATAACTTTGAGATAAAATATCTTGGTGACGCCTCTTTTGTATTAGGAATTCAAATACACCGAGATCGTTCTCGAGGTATTCTTGGATTATCACAAAAGAACTATATCGATAAAGTGCTTAAAAGATTTGGCATGCAGGAATGCAAACCAGGTAAAACCTCTCGCTAAAGGAGACAAATTCGGTCTCAATCAAGTGCCCTAAGGTTAGCCTTAAAATTAAGAAAATGCAATAAATTTTTACTTCATGATCAGTTGTAGGGAGTCTAATGTATGCTTAAGTATGTACGCGTCAGGATATTGCGTATATATTAGGATGTTAGGCAGATATTTAAGCAAATATGGATGGATCATTGGGTAGCAGCCAAATTCTACTTAAGTAATTAATAGAGAACAAGAAATTATATGCTCTTTGTAGGAGATCGGATAATTCTGGAGATCATAAGGTATTTTGACTCCGATTTTGTTGGATGCCAACACAGCAGGAGATCCACATCAGGTCATGCTGACTAATGGAGCTATATTTTGGATGAGTGTCAAACATGCACTCATAATTTCTTCCACCATGGCAGCAAAGTTTATAACATGTTGTGGGGGTATCTATTCAGGGAATATGGTTGCGAAATTGTCACAAGGCTGCGCCTACAGTACGGTGTTGAAAGACCACATGAAATTATGGTGTGACAATAAATCAATACTGTATTCCAATAACAACAGAAACTTGTATAAGTCAAAGGATATTGACATAAAGTTTCTAGTTGTGAAGGAAAGAATTCAGAATGGTTATAGTGTTCATATAGCACATTAGGACAAACTCCATGTTAGCGGATCCGCTCACAAAAGCATTATCACCCAAGGTCTTTCATGAGCATACTGCTCACATGGGTGTTAATTAAGAATATGGTAATATAGTGGGAGTTTGTATTTTATGTATTTGGGTGCTATTTGGTTTTGGACACATTTATGTATTAAAGTATTTTGGATATTTATCTGATCAGATATATCACTACAACAAAAAAACCCTTTTAATTACGACTAAAAAGTGTCATTAATGACGAACCATGACACTTTTTTTTTCCACAGCAACCGTCATGAAAATGGATGTTATAAATATTTTTTAAAAGCGTCATAAAATAACCGTCATGAATAGTTTCTATAAAAGCATTATGAATAGTTAATATATAGTGCACAATTCAGAACAATTTTAAAACGTCATGAATAGATAACATGTATAGGCTCAATGCAGCACATTTATAACACTTTATACTATTCAAATTAGCATATCCAAATCAGTCCATATAATTTTCAGGCCTAAAAATCAAATTAACATTATATATCACCATCTTTATTACATTTCTCAAAATAGAGTACATATTAACATCTTCATTACATTCTCAAAATAGAATATCCAAATACATATATACATTTACAAATACATATATACATTTACAACTACCAAAAAACCTGCACCAAGAGCTCTGTTGGACTACCAGGGACTAAAGGTCCTCCAACTGCTAAAATCTTTATGGAAAAAAGCAGTATCCTCGTTTGTTTGAATTTAATGTCTCTTGCAATTGATTGGTCCACATATGAAAGAAGAAAAGCTGAAAAAAACAAAAAAAAGATTACATTGGAAGCATGAATAAACTTGACAGTACATTCTCTTAAATCAACATGAATAAGCTTAAAAAAGATTACATTGAAAGCTGAGCAGCCAGCATCAAACTTCTCAAGCAGCACCAACATGTAACTTATAGTTAGGGATAACAGTACCTAGGAAACTCCCCAACCAATGAGCCATCCAGACCGGTCAAGAACACAAAAATATCACCTCACAATTGGATAAAGGAGAGTTACTCCGGAGCAGGCAACTAAAGATTACTACAAAATGTACTCGTATTCTTATTTTGAATATCACATTTTACCTTACAAAGTTGAGCCTCATTTCTCCAATCTTTCTAAAATATGTTGAGCAAAAAATTACAGTTTATTGTCAAACACATAAATTGCATCATAATTCTCAAAAGAAAAACAACAAACTGATACAATATAGGTCATAAAGAATTAAAGATGCACAAAGAATCAAGTCGAAATTGAAGAAAGACTAGTCTACCTATATAAGATTGAAATATGCAAGTGCAGATTTGCCTATCTACCTATATAAGATTTTTATAAAAATCCTTGAGATGTAATGACATATTATGTAAACATGAATATGTTAAAGAATTCCATTTATATTAGAATATGTAAAACATAGAAATAGTACCATAATATTCAATATAACCTCTTAAAAATCAACTGCACAATCATAAGTGCATGGATGGACCCTTCATGTAATACTTGGACACATTTCTGATCAGTTATCAGAAGAAGAAAGCAACTTGCATCAACCTACAAAGTGAATGACTTACTGAAGCCTCTTGTGAGCAGTGAATATATTGTGATATACTGGTGAATCAAGTATATAACCAAAACAAGATTACAAGATAATAGATGTTTATTGATCTGTTCACGGCAATGTTATGAATCAAGCAATGAATATATCTGTTCATGACATAAGTGCAAGGATGGACCCTTCATAGAACGTACATAGTTAAAAGTAGAAGAGGAAATGCACTCATGGGAGCTGCAACATGTAGAAAACTTACTATATGACATCATATGGGTTGTTTTACTATTCGGGTTTTTCTAGTTCATATACTGCTAGTATATGCAAGAAAACTTAGCTTCAATTAGCATACACACTTGTGTTGCATCAAGTAGCACATATGTTTCTTATTTTTTATCACACAATTCCCGAGATATTTATTGTAGTTTTAATACATTAGCTGCACTTTGTGTGATTGTTAAGTTACAGATTAATTATTTTCCTGAATTCATTTTTTACTAAAATTATCTTCGACAATGAAGACTTTTCCTTCGAAAAGAGGTTTTCTAGGAGCATGACTTAATATGAAAAGTCAACAAAAGAATCAACCAAACTAATTGGCTTACTCTCTGCTTGACCACGACCCCTTATATGCTGGTGGCATACTCCTGCCAAGGCATCTTTGAGCTAGTAGGTCCTGCATACCTTCAACAAGGCCACTTGGCAAGCAAGTAAAACTAACATTTTTACTAGGACATATGCCTATTAAGCTTAACATAAAATTAAAAGCCAAATGGAATTAATTTGAAATTCTTCTCAGGTTGCTGTGTGATTCTTATTCATATTATGTGATTACATATAATGTGGTCGTGTATTTTCTGTAAATAGGAATAAGCTGGCTCTTACAGGGCCACTCTGTTTTGTGATGGGATCTACATGAATCAAATAAATGAGCAGCTCCACTAGGAAAAAATGATGCCAGGAATGCTTAACATATTCAGATATCAAAACACTGAAATAACTTATAATGGCCTCAAGTTAAGTGAAGTTGTGTACAAATTTTTTGATGTTCTCCATGGATGTTTAGTATGCTACTTAATTTGTATGATAGTTTAACTCAACTGTGGTGATCCTCTGATTCAGGTCGGTGTCCTTATTGGTAAAGCTGGTGAAACAATCAGGAACCTGCAACGCAATTCGGGAGCACAAATTCAAATCACAAGAGATGCTCAGGCAGATCTAATTCCTCTACTCGACCAGTTGAATTAGTAGGGACACTTGAACAGATCAATAAGGCGGAGAGACTATTTAGAGCACTGTCACGGCAGACAAATCCCATGAGCCAAAATCATGGTTATCAATGGAAACAACCTGGATATATTTTTCTGCTAGGTATGACTTCTTGTCCACATATGGATTGGCTAATCTAATCTCAAACAAGGGAACAACCACCTGTTTGGAAGCTACCTAACCAGAAACCAGAAACCCCCACCCGTTTACTAACCCACATAGGTTATATTGAAATATGCTAGTAGCAGTAATGCCAAAATTTGTCAAAATTTGTTCTTCATCGCATATGTATCAAAGACAACATAGACTTCAAAATTACACAAAATCGGTGCCATGCCCACATTGCCATGCCACATTTGCAACTGTGAATAAAAAATATATTACAATTGTAGAAATAGTGTTATACCTCTATCGACGTCAAGGGACTCGCCCCCATCGAGCTCCATGATGCAGTGGACGGTGCGCATACTTTGAGTCGGGCTGGTCGGGGGAGTCGCGGAAGTGGCGGAGGATCGCGGCGTTGACGTCCTGGACGCTGATGTTGGTGCCCCAGACGAAGACGGGGACAGAGTCGTCGGCGGAGGGGTCGGTGGCGGGGTCGGGATCGTCGGCATCGGAGGAGAAGGACATGGGGGTGGCAGGAGTGGCGGGGGTTATGGGGGTCTGGGGTGTGGCGGGAAGGGGTCCGATGGGCGGAGGATGGAGAGGGGGTCGGCTGGTGGGAGTGGCGACGGCGGCCGTACATCGCTTCGCCTGCCCTGTGCCCGAGGTTCAGCTGATCGGGTTGGGGGAGAATCTAGGGTTTGGTGGGGATGGGGGGAAATTTAGGGTTCCAGATCGAGAAGCGGAGGAGGAAACTAAGCGGAGGACGACGATGTGGAGGATTGAAAGAAGGAGGAGGATAAGCTTAGGGTTTGGTGAGAGGAGGGAAGAGGATGAGAAGGGGAGTGGAGCTGAGAGGGAAGGAGAAGGGATTTGGAGAGGGAATGAGAAGGGGGCGGAGGCTTGAGCCTCCAAATATCGTGTTGGTGGAAAGAATTTTACAGAAAACTTAATTACAAGTTTGCCACCGCTCTAAAATATTAATAACGCTTTATTTTATAAACGTTATAAAAAGCCCAAAATTAGCCAAAACCGTCATAGAAAAAAGTTATTTCGAACTTTGATGACGCTTCTTTATCAGCCGTCATAAAATCCACTTATCAAGCGTCATTAAAAGGTTTTTGTTGTAGTGTATGGAAATTCAGTTCTTTCTGTTTTCATTATGTTAAAGTATTGATCTCATTAAAGTTAAGGAGGACCAGTTGGAATTAGACATGTATTGATCACATTACGTGTAATTTCTATGCTACGCATCCATGATTGATCTATGTCGTTTAGCTATATTGGTATATGTGACCATTGATGGTTTAGTTACGCTATATGTGACGAATACCGCTTTGATCCTATGTTGATATGGTTAATGGACGAGATTGTCCGGATATACCCTAAGGATTAAGATAGCAATTTATGAGCTCACTAAGGTTAACACAATTATAAGGTTACATATGTGGCCCAGTGGGCGATTGTTGGAATTATTCAATAATTAAGGGGCCACACATGTAAAATTAATTGTGTTTGGGGCTATCTAAATAATTAAGCCAAATTAAAGTGGTCTATTTGGAAATTGGCTTAAGGGTATAATTGTCATAGAATTAATGTGTAGATACCGGAGATAATTCTAATTTGATGAGGGGCCTAATTAGAAATATCAACACATATATAAATATGTGTATTCATTAGGGTTATGGTCCCCAACATATACGGCCACCAAAAGAGAGGTTTTCTCTTTTTCTCTTCTGCATCCCCATCAACAGAAAGAGAGGGACAAAGGATTCGGATTCTTCTTTGTCATTAAGGGTCGTAGCAAGTTAGAAGATCGAACCCAATAAAGAGACGATCGCTTCAAGATCCATCAAGCCTAGCAATGGATTCAGGTACGCTTCCGCAATTTAATTTATGTTTTTCATCTCATGAATCGACATGGCACAATAAAGTTCTAACTCACTCTCACCAAATGTAAAATATTGTTCATTACAAATAATATATTTCGTTAAATTGGTTTTGTTACATCCAATATAATAAGTAAAGTTTCCTACTGAAGATCTTTGAGGACATGTACTTAACTTTATTTGTCTAGTATTAAACGTGTCCTTGCTACAACAACTTTCATAGTGTCTTCAAAATTTGTGTCATCATTTTTTTCATTTAATTTTTTTTGTATTTCTTGCATTGAACAATCCTAGGTATTGGTTTTTGGTCTTTGGGATCTAAGACTTCATTTTCCTCATTATCTATGACAAATAATTTAATATCAATTTTTTATAGCATCGTTCTTTTACTAGTTCAAATATTACTATTAGTACTTCTAACTTCTGGAGCTAACATTTGTGATAGTGGTATTTCATTTTCTACCGAATTATTAGCATAATAATAATTTTCAAAATTACTATAAACATTGAACAATGTTCTGAAAGATTTTCATAGTATTGGTCAGAACCAATAGCATTGTGGGGATCCATACTATATTTCTTTATAATTTTAAAAAGAAATCAATTTCAATATCAAATTAACTAATTTTATAATAATATAAAATTTACTTCAACCTCAACTTGATTTTCTTAAAAGTCGGATGTAGAATTATTGTAGCTTGGTGGTCGACCAAGTTTAGCCCTCCAAAAATTCCAGACTCTTGCGATTTTCTTGCACTTTAGTCTCCAGAAAATAGTCACTTCATCGAATATAACACTAGATTGCTTGTAACTATTAGAAGAGAGGGAAAAAAAAAATTCTTTTTTATGGTAAATTTGAATGAATTATAAGTCTTGTTTATAGGAATTTTTGGGTGCCAATTAACTACTAATACCCTTGCTATTCTTGGGATATTTTGATCATTTTCACCAAAATGATCAAAAATTTCCTTTTTAAGGTTCAAAGATTTTGATAAAATACCTTCCAATTAATAATATGGTCGTTGGGAGGATTTTGTTTTTACCAAAATATCCCGTCCAATATTTATATAACGGTTAATAGGGGCATTTTGGTAAAACGACCCCAAAAGAATTAAATAACAAACTGTGGTGGGCTAGGATTTTCTCGGTCGATATGGGCCTAGGACAGAGGCTGACCGGGTCGACAGAGTTGGGGAGTAGGACGCGATTTGGGCTGGGTTTTGGATCGAACTGGTCCGGACTGGACCTTTGGACTAGCACAATGAACCCCGTCGAATCCATGGTTTTACTGGGCCGGGTCGGGTCGAATTTTGGACCATCTTGCACAATAAAGATGTATAACCTGATTATATATTTACTTCCAAAGAAAATTAGGATTCAGATAGTTACTTCCAAAGAAAAGAGTCCATTTTGTTTATCCATCAAAACTAGAGTGGATGTTCACCTTCCACTCAATAGTTGTCACGTGTCAAATTGGATTTTCATGTTATATAAATTTGACGCGTGACAATCCTTGAGTGGAAAGTGAACATCCACACTAGTTTTGGTGGGTGAATAGAAATGGACTCCAAATAACATAAGACGATTTGGAAGATATCTAGGGGCTTATATACAAAATCCCCAATATATTATTATAATATCTGTTGAACTTTTCCTATTCCATCTTTCTTGTTCTATTTCTTCTTCAACAATGGCGAAAATCCCCCTCTTGATCCTCTCCTTCCTCCTCCTAACCCTCCATTCCCTCTCCCAAAACCCTAACCCTAACTCCGCCTACGAGGAGCTCAAGCTCCGTGGCTTCCCCGTCGGTCTCCTCCCGGCCGACGTCTCCTCCTACTCCCTCAACCGCACCTCCGGCGAGTTCTCCGTCGACCTCGGGGGCCGCTGCCAGCTCCTCCTCCCCCCCGACAACTACCTCGCCTCCTACTCCCGGCGGGTCACCGGGAAGCTCCTCGACGGGCGCATCGACGACCTCGACGGGATCAAGGTGAGGGCCTTCTTCAGCTGGTGGTCGATCACCAGGATCCGGTCGTCCGGGGAGGATCTCGTGTTCGAGGTCGGGGTCGCTTCCGCCAAGTACCCCGCTAAGAACTTCGACGAGAGCCAGGAGTGCGAGGGCCGGAGGAAGAAGAATAGGAAGGTCGCGGATTATTAAGAGGTATAAAGGTCGGATCTTTACTATTATTATGACTAGCGAAGGTCGAATCTTGACTAATTTTAGTTTTTTTTTCCTTGTTCCCATGGATTCAAAAAGCTAACTTATGTTAGTTAGATAGGCCTTACGTCATCTTGCTGTTTGATTATAGGGAAATGCTATGCTTACAACCAGTTTTGGTTGTAAGCTTTACAACCGCCTACGTGGCATCCATTGATTGGGGGAGAGGGGGGACCGAGTGGGACCGGATGGGACCATGTTAGCAGGGGTGGGTATGGTCCGTAAGAAAGTCGTAAACATTTGGTAGTAAACTTAGCATTTTCCATGATTATTTTGGTAAAAGTTGAATAATAAATATATCTCTCTCGGACCTCGGCCAAGTTTGGTTCACGGAATGAAGTGTTAGATTCATTAAAGTTATTTTTCTCTTTTGGAATCCTGTAGACAAAATAAACAAAATAAATGTTACCGGCCTCCGGAAAAGTTGCTCAAAGATGCACTGCGCTAAGAGTTGATCCGAGGTCTATGTGCAGATTCTTCTCGAATGCTCCTAGTGGTAAAAATCCCACACTGTTGGCTTCTCGTCGTCGCACACACCTCGGAGAGATTGACCGTGACTTATCCCTTGCCCAAAGCACGAAAAATGACGAACAGAAATGTGGAGACGAACAGTGAAAAGATAAAAAATTTCGTGAATCAAAGATTTCATGTACCTAGCATATGAGAAAAAACCTGAATATATAGGCTGTCCAGACATCGACTAATGGCTATTAAACCAGTCGTTAATGAGCAAAATGAAACAAACGTGGGAATATTGAAATAGGCATAAAGGAGCAATTAACGTTTGGAAAATTAATATGTCCAACGTTCGAAATTTAAAAGAATGAAACGGTAATGAGCCAATGAACAACAATATTTTTTTTAGGGTCTCAACCAGAATCCGAAATGAAAATCGAATCGGCATTCGGCGCCTGCAGATGTGGGCACATACCCGCACCCGTTACACACGCTGAACCAAGCCGAGCCTAGCCGGGCTAGACGGCGGCGGCGGCGGCGCATGCGTGCGGCCCTTTGGACTACCCACACAAGACTTCAATGAAGCAAAAAGGAAGAAAGTAATATAAGCACTACGGAAAGTAATTCAAGCACTACACATGGCTTTGACCCATCCGATGTGGAACTAAACAATATGAGGAAGTTGGGTTTTTGAAGAAAATAGTAGCAGCAACAACAATCCCCTCTCAAACCAAAAATAATTAAAGAATAGGAGTAGAGAAGATCTGGACAAGTGTATACTATGCATAGATGAGATGGACTGCAGCCTTCAATCTCACTTAATGACTATTGTCTTTGTCTTTGTCTTAAGAAGCGTTTGATGGACTATACCTTGAATCAGACTTCTTAAACCAGATTTAGAAAATAGCACACATGATAAGCTAGAGGTCCTTGGGTCTATCGGGTGTCATTTTTGATTGGCAATGTGCACTTATTCCATATTCATGAGAGTTGTTTGGGATCTCCCTGTCCCATAGTCGCGGCCTTCACGACCTCTTATATAGGTAAGCATAAAGGGTTGGTGATAGGTATCAACCATGCATATCTTGCTTGGACTTATTAAGAGTTAAAACTAATCCTAACCATATCACACCGAAACACTGTCACCATAGGGATGTGGTATCCATGTACAACATTGTACAACCGCTTGGGCATTAGTTCAAGAGAATTTAATCTCAGGGTCAGTGTTCTATAATAGTCACCTAAGTCCAGCTTGTTCCTACCCATTGAACCGGCTTCTTGGGATCTTCAGTCAGACTTGGTTGGGTTGCCACTGCCGGTGACTAAATTATGGGCTTAACCTCATCCCCTCGATGATTTTAGGATTAATGTCTTAAACAGACATTTCGTCAAGTGGTATGCAAGGTTCTTTTCTGACTTTATATAGTCAAGAACTACATATATGCCTAATAGGCTCTTTATAGACTTGAAGCGCGGCTGCAGGTGCATGTTCATCTTAACATTCACAAAATCATGTTTTAGTAGTTCTATAACAGATTTATTATTACAATTTATAGAAATTGCAGGAACATGAATATGAGAGACACATATATGCATAATAAGATTTCTAAGTCATTCGGCTTATGTACATGTAGTGTCTAATGCTATGATTTTGGAGTTTATTATACTCATAGCTATGATAGTTTGTTTACATGATCCACAGGAGATTGCAGCTCCTTCAGAGTAAAGACATATCAAGTAGTGAATTTTACATCATGACAGTTACCCAGTTTGCATCTGAATAACCTTCTATGATATCAGGGTGTCATTATATTGAAGTTTATAGTCAAGGGTACCCTTGAGATATCTAAATACCCTATCCAATACTGTCTAATGTGACTGGTTTGGGTTACTGGTATATCTACTTAGTCTTCCAATAGCAAATGCAATATCGGGTTTGGTCCTGTTTGTTATATACATAAGGGAACCTATCATATATGAATATCTATGTTGTTCTATAGGTGATCATTCATTCTTCTTGAGAACAATACTACTGTCATAAGGAATAAGAACAGGTTTCTTATCAAAATACTCGAATTTTTTAGCATTTTTTCGATCGAGTGTGCTAAGGATAGAGTATAACCATCTTTGCATTTGGACACTTGCATTCCTAGAATCAAGTTGGCTTCCCCTAAGTCTTTCATATCAAATATGTTGGATAAATAGTTTTTGGTACTATTTATCAACTCCAGTGACGTTCCTAGAATAAGAATATCATCTACATACAAGCATAAGATGACACAACTTTCATTTGTAATTTTTGAATATAAACATTTGACATATTCATTTGGCAAGAAACCAAATTCCAAAATGATTGTCAAATTTGTTGTGTCATTGCTTGGGAGCTTGCTTTAGGCCATAAAGAGATTTTATCAGTGTTCTAAATGATGCCCACCTATGCGGTAAACGGTCCCTCTCTGTACCGTTTTTCGATAGGCGGTGGAGTAGACGGCCAACGGAGGTTGGCGGCACATGCCGAGGTGAGACGGCGTAGGCGGATGCCTAGATGGAGCAATACTTTAACAAAATATTTTGGCCAAAAAGATTTTTTAAGCATTATGGGCCTATCATTCACTTTTACAAAACTAAAACTTTATAAATCTTCGTTCTACAACTTAGTTATGTATGGAACACCCTTAAAATATGCATATTATGCAATAAAACAGCGGCAAAATAGTAAAAAATGTTCAAAATGTATTGACCGCCTAGGCGGTAGGCGGACTCTCTCCGCCGCTTACCCGCATACTGTCGTTTAGAACCTTGGATTTTACTAATCTGCAAACCTTCTTTTCTTGACCTTTAGCAATGAAACCCTCATGTTGCTCCATGTATATTTCTTCCTCTAAATTTTCATTTAGAAATGTTGTATTTACATCTATTTGATGGATTATCATATCATGTATAGATGCTAATGCTAGAAGTGTTCTAACAGAGGTAATATTACCTATAGGAGAGTAGGTGTTAAAATAATCTAAACCTTAGTGAAACCTTTAGCTACTAATCTAGCTTTGTATTTCTCTATAGTACCATCAATTCTAATTCTTTTTGAAGATCCACTTACAACCTATGGATTTACTACCTAAAGATAGGTCTGCTAAAAATCAAGTACTATTCTCCCTAATGGAGTTGTACTCATTGTTAATGGATTCTTTCCAGAAAGGGGCATCAGAAGAGGATATAACTTATTCATAAGTTGAGGGATCAACCTCTATAAAAAAAGTGAATCATTCTCCTAAATTCTTTTCAATCATTTCTCTTTTACTCCTTCTAGGTTCTATATCTTGTTTAGGTTGTGAACTAGATGTTTGAACATGAGAAGTAGTAGAAGGAACAAGAGAGGAGTTAGCGGGAGAGGATGAAGTCCTATCCTTAAAAGGGAATATATTTTCAAAGTAAACTGCATCTCTAACTTCTATAATGGTATTATTAGAGATTTATTTACTTCAGAATGAGTTATAAGAAATCTAATAGCATTGTTGTCTAGGGCATATCCTATGAATACACCATCTACAGTTTTTGGTCCAATCTTTCTCTTTTTTATGTTCAGGAATTTTGACTTTAGCTAGGCATCCCCATATTTTGAAATAGTCGATTCTAGGAGCTCTATCTTTCCATAATTCATAGGGAGTCTTTGATTTATTGGGGATCCTATTTAGGATGTAGTATGCTGTTAACAAGGGGCACCTGAGCTGAAAAGAATAACATTTACCATGTCTAACAGAGTTCGATTCTTTCTTTCAGCAGTTCTGTTGGATTGTGGTAAATAAGGAGCACTTATCTCATCAATTAGTCTGTATTTTTCACAGAAGTTAGTTATTTCATTTGAGGTATACTCTCAACCACGATCGGATCTAAATATCTTAATCTTTATGTCTAATTGATTCCCAGCTTCAGATTTGTATACCTTGAACCTATCAGGGACTTTATCTTTGGTCTTAAGAAGGTAGGTATAACAATACTTTAAACAATCGTCTATAAAAATGATAAAGTATTGCTTACCACCTCGGTCAGAACCCTATTTGAGTCACATACATCACCATGAATTAGTTCTAGAAGATCGGAATCCCTTTGCACTGATTTGAAAGATAGCCTAGTGTGTTTGGCTTGAACACAGATCTCACACTAGTGTTTATCATTTATTAGTCTTAGGAATAAGATTTAAAGTCATCATTCTTCTAAGAGAACCTAGGTTCACATGACCCAATCTACCATCCCAAACATTGGAAGATTCTATATTGGAAACAACAAGAGAATGATCTGACATTTTATTCATAGTGCTCAGAATGAAAATGTCATCTTTTACAAATCATTTTCTAACAAAAGATTCATTCTTAGAAAAAAAAAAACTACTTTATTAGCCTCCATTACAATCTCATACCCTGAAGCTACAAGTAGAGACTTGCTCACTAGATTTTTCCTAACGACACATGAAGTACATCATGAAGAGGCATAATTTTTTTTTGATGTTATCTTCAGATTTATTCTTCATTTTCCTACAATCTATGTCGTTGAGCCATCTCCTAGGGTTACCCTCCTCCACCTGATTCTTGATGGTTTGAAAAACATGAGCGATCAAATAAAACGTGAACATTAGATCCAGAATCTAACCACCAATCATCAAAATGGTAAGAAAAATTGACTACAGGATGATAGCTTACAGACTTGAAGGAACTTGAACACCCATTCAGAATCATGTTAGCTTTGGCAAGGTTGTAAAAATCGCTAGTCGGACACTAGTCGGTTCGTGGCGACTAGAAATTAATTGGGGACTAGTCAGATTAATCGGTTTGAGTTTTTATATATATATATATATATATATATATATATATATATATATATATATATATATATATATGAGGAGGGATCCGCATCCCCTCGTTTTTTGCATTCCCAAGTATCTCCATGTTATTCATCTTTGCATATTGTTTAAGTCATCTAATCTTAACCATTGATTTGAATGGTTCAAATTAACGGTTAAGATTAGATGACTTGAACAATATCCAACGGGTATAAACATGGGGATGATTGGGGATGCAAAAAATGAGAGGATGCGGATCCTTCCTCTCTATATATATATGCAGTAAAAAATAATATATATGCTATATGTCATCAAAGTATTAACTTAAGTACCCCAAAAAATAATATACATGCAATATATGTCCTTGGTATGCACATTTTCTGAAACTTCTTCTCCTTCTCTTCTTTCTCCTTCTTCTCCTCTATCGGTTGCTTTAGGTTTTTGAAAGAACTGAATTTCGGGTCGGATTTTAATCTTTTGTCCCCCTTTTTTTTTGGAATCAAGGCCTAGTCGGCCGACTCGGCCCGCCTAGCCCCATAGTCGGCTGTCTAGGTCCAATTATTGCTTGAGCCGATATTTTTACCGACTAGTCCCCTAGTCGAGTCGACGAAGGCCGACTACCGACTAGTCGGATTTTTACAACAATGGCTTTTGGTCTGCTTGAGCCTTTTCCTTTGAAAGAGGTCTAGACAACTTTCTTCTTCCTATGGAAGGAGTTGATGGCCATATGGTTTGTTTTACCACACACAAAACAAAATATTTTCTGATCCTGAGTCTAACCGAAGTTCGAGGTTTATGATATTTCTGGTGATGATGGTTTTGGTGGTGAGGTTGAAAGTTCTACTTTTTCTTGAAGTGGTTCTTCTTGGATTTGTGAATATGATTAGCTTGGTTTTGCCATGGACTTCTACAAGGTTTGCCTTAGCTTTAGAATCAGTCTTAGGCTTGGATCTCAACCTAATATGTTCTTTTGTTCTAATTCTATTTAGGACTTTAGTATAGATAGGATCTCCTTGTGTATGGGTAAGATCTTTGGCAAACTCAGATCAAGAAGGAGGGAGCTTGTTTATTAAGCAGACTATCTTATGCTCATTAGAAAAGATTGTACTTTTGGCTTGAATATCCCTAAGATATTCTTGGAATTCATGGATTTGGTCATTCATAAGTTTGTAATATACCATAAAATATCTGTTGAATGTGGAGGAATTGGATCTTTCAATTGTAGGATCATCACAACCATATTCATCTTTCAAGGCATTCCAAAGTTCTTTAGCGCTTTTATATTCAAAGAATATGTCATAAAGAGACTCAGACAAAGGGCTTAAAATTCTGTGGAAGCAATGACGGTCTATTCCTTAGGGGTCTTAGGTCTGGTGGAACTAAAGGACTTGGATAACCCTATGTCAGACTCAGTGTCATCAAAATCATTTGTGATGGGTGTGGATCCATCAATGGGTGAGATTAGTCCTAAATTGGTGAGCCAAAACTTCATCTTACTCTGCCACCTTTTGAAGTAGGAGCCATCAAACTTAGCATGTTTAGCAGTAGAGGTCTTCTTTGTCAGTCATGATTTCTATTGAGGTAATTAAAAGTCTGCAAAAATGTATTTACTCAATAATAGTGTCTAAGATTCTAGAATTATAGTTGAAATGATATTGCTAATTAACCTTAATCTTTAGTTTAAGTGTTGATTAACTTGGGTTAGTTGTAGGAGCTGGTTTCCAGCTAGCGGTGGTCCGAGGACTCTTAACTACCGTGTCGCTTAAGGCTATTTACACCCGGTTGACAGAAAGACCCTTTCGGCTTGCACCCAAAATAATCTCTACTTTAAAACTTAGATTTAAAGGGATTTGTGCTATCAATAAACCATTTCTTATTCCTAAATTGTTTAAAGATACCAAATGAATATCTCGTATCACATCTTGCACGTAAATAACACAATTGTATGAAAGTTTTTATAAACAGATATTTGTGTATATATAAACAACAAGTGTAACAATGTATAAAATAGTGAATGAATAAAGAATTAACAAAAAGGAATTAACAGCACAGTTATGCAACTTTCCTTTCTGGCATATAATGTTATATTAGAAGAGAGTTTTTTTATCTATATATAACAATTTATGAGAATGTTATATAATAATTTATGAAAAAGAACTTAACAACCAAATAATTATTTAATCAACGAGTGTAATACTTTGATATAACAAGTTTTGATCACACAACAATAAGTATATAACCAAATTTCTTTCTTATATATATATATATAATATATATATATATATATATATATATATATATATATTACTAGTTACCAGCAGTAAATTCAATTAACAATTTCTATTTTTACTACTAAAATATTCGACAAGGCAATACAGAGGATAATTATTCAAAGGTTCAATTATTCAAAGGCAATATAGAGAACAGTTTTAGCCACACAATATAATAAGTAACAATTTCCTTTCTAATATTCTATTAAGAGAGGTTGTTTAAACAATCTTTGCTCAACTTTTTCAGAGACCGGTAACATTAATTTTGTTTATTTTGTCTACATGATTTCAAAAGAGAAAAAGAACTTTAATCTAACAATCTAAGAGTTGATCCGAGGTCTATGTGCAGACTTTTCTCGAATGCTTCTAGTGGTAAAACCCTCGCACTATCGGATTTTCGTCGTACACAACTCGGAGAGATTGTCCCTGACTTATCCCTTGTCTAGAGCACAAAAAATGACGAACACAACTGTGGAGACTAACAGTGAAAAGAGATTTTTTTCGTGAATCAAAGATTTCATGTACTTAACAGATGAGAAAACCCCCCTGAATATATAGGTAGTCCAGACATCAACCAATGGACAGGGATATAAAGGCTATTAAACCAGGCGTTAATGAGCAAAACGAAGTAAACTTAGGAACATTGAATTTGGCATGAAGGAGCAATTAACGTTTGGAAAATTAATGTATCCAACGTTCGAAAATTTAAAAGAATGAAACGGTCATGAGCCAACGAACAACAAAAGATTTTTAGGGTCTCAACCCAAGTCCGAAGAGGAAATTGGATTGGCATTTGGCACCCACAGATGTGGGCATGTACCCACACCTGTTACGCGTGCCGAACCGAATCGGACCGGACGGAGGCGGCGCGCGCGTGGGCTTATAGGGTTACCCACACAAGACTTCAATTAAACAAAAAGGAGAAAAGTAATATAAGCACTACACATGGCTTTGACCCAGCCGATGTGGGACTAAACAATATGAGGAAGTTGAGTTTTTGAAGAAAATAGCAGCATCAACAACATAAGGTTTGGAAAGGTAAGTCATTCTATTTTTTGTGTTCGGATGTTAAAGGAAATGAACAGAAAGGTAAAATAATTTCTAAAGGAAAGAAAAATGCGGAGGAGGAAAATGGTTCCCCAATTACTCCATGTTTGGTTCGCGAAACCAGGGCCTTGGGAAGGAAAGTATGTGTTTGGATGTCGAAGGATACGAGTAGGAAACAAAATTGGTTTCCAAGAGTAAAGAAAATTTTTTTTGGGGGGGGGGGATGGTTCTCCGCACCCACCCAAGGATTTATTTTTTTCCTCTAAGAATTCACTTTCCCTCCTAATTTTCTTGGCTTTTCCAAAGCCGGAAAGGAAATTGATTGGATTTGCAATTTTCCAAAAGTAAGGAAACAACAACGAATCAATTTCTTTTCCGCGAACCAAACGAGGCCTAAGAATTCACTTTTCCACCTCAAGAATTCACTTTTCCTCCCAATTTCCCTGGCTTTCCAAACGCCAGAAAGGAAAATTCATGGGCATTGCAATTTTCCAAAGCAAAGAAAAGAGCAAATAATTGATTTCCACAAACCAAACGAGACTGAGGGTTCTGGTAAGGGGCTAGGTTTATATATTTATATCGAATCTATTGAATAATATATTGAATGATATTCATATATATGATTCTTGTGGTAAAGGTTGAATCCACTGAATAGTATAAATAAATACAATCATCATTGGTGAGGGTTAAATATTTATATTCAACGGGCCCCACACGTCGGAAACCCTTCTATTGGCTGTGAGCTGGATTTAGGTCGAAGACCCTATATATAATATATATATATATATATATATATATATATATATATATATATATATATATGCAGATGACCTCTAGCCTAGTGGTTAAGAGAGGTGCATGCGGCCCGAGTGGCCAGGAGTTCGAATCCCAGTTGGAGCGATTCCAGAAATAATTTACCTGGTTCCAAATAATATATATATAATATATATATGGGAAGGGATATTGCACCAAATTTATTGCATCAATTGTTGCACCAAACAATCTCAACCACACATTTATTTCTATCATGTGGTTATAAAGCATTCCATAAAGTTGTTGCCACGTCATCATGCTTTATAACCACATGATTGAAATAAATGTGTGGTTGAGATTGTTTGGTGCAATAATTGATGCAATAAGTTTGATGCAATATCCCTATATATATATATATATATATATATATATATAATATATATAAAATCCGATTTAAATGAATGCTAGAGAGATTGAACCTGGTTTGTTGGGCTACTTCGATATAATGTTGAACTTCCTGCTACTACACCAAAATCTGTAATATTGTTGAGGGATGAGGTATTTTTTAATATTATTCAACAAAAACTTGACTAGTTGGAGGTTACTTTTGTACATTGGAAGTTGAAAAACCTAAGGGTGAAAATAAAAAGGAAAAATTTGAGTGGCACCCCACATTTGTTACGCTTATTTAAGGTGCACCCCACATGATTACATTAATGCATAACACCCCCCACTTCACACGTTTTCTGTCGGAGACTAACGGTTGACCTTTTGGGTGTTATTTGTGACCAAAATAACCCTCACGTGATCCAGGTAGTGACATTAAATGGGAAAACCCTAAACTACCCTCTCTTCTTTGAATGACCCTCTCTTTCCCTCCCTCTCTCTTCCCAACAGAAACCCTCTCATTCCAAAACCCACCCTCTCTCTTCTACTCCCTCTTCTCTCCCGTCGAAATTTCCCCCGTCACCGCACGCCGTGGTCGTAGCAAAGACCCAGGTATGAAACCGACTCGCTCTTCTCTCCCTTCTTTCTCTTTCGCATAACCACGCTCAAATACCGATCGTTTCCCTTTCTTTCCGAATTCTGTCAGTCGAAACGTCCAGGAGAGTCCATGGCGAACCAAACACCCAGGTACACTCATGGCGAACCCTTTCTTTCCCTTTCTTTCCCTTTCTTTTCCATCTTTTTAGTCGATTATCTTTCGTTTTTCATGATTTTCCATAAATTGTACACTGGAAAATATTTGTATTTGTTTACATTTGTTAAAGTGATTAGGGTTTTCCCAAAAATTGTGCACTGGAAGCTTTTTTAGGTTACGATTTAGGGTTTCTTTATGCATAGGTTTTCCATCTTTTTATTCGATTTTTGTTTTTCAGGATTTTTCATAACTTGCACACTCGAAATTATTTGTATTTCGTTATTGTATGAAAGTGATTAGGGTTTTCCCTAAATTTGTGCACTGTTAGGGTTTTTAGGTTACGTATTAGGGTTTCTTTCTCTTAAATTGTACACTGTATGTAAGTAATATTTGTATATCTGAAATTAGGGTTCAAATGTATGTTTGTCTATAACAGTGTGAAATGTAGTGTTCATATGTGAATTTGGGGTTCAAATGTGAAATGTAGTGTTCAGAAATGATAAATGTAGTGTTCATATCTGTTTGTAGTGTTCATATGTGAAATTAGGGTTCAATTGTGAAATGTAGTGTTCATATCTGTATGTAGTGTTCATATGTAGTGTTCACATGTGAAATTAGGGTAATTAGGGTTCAAATGATAAATGTAGTGTTCATAACTGTATGTAGTGTTCACATGTAGTGTTCATATGTGAAATTAGGGTTCAATTGTGAAATGTAGTGTTCATATCTGTATGTAGTGTTCATATGTGAAATTAGGGTTGAAATGTTAAATGTAGTGTTCATATCTGTATGTGTTCATATGTATGTTCATTTGATTATACAGGAAGTACATGCTTAGGGTCCATTTTAAGGGTAGTTCAATTGCTGTTGAAGTGGATCCAGACTTTATTAGCCTGCTGGATTTACCCTATACAGTTGAAAGTAACCATTTAGAGGGGGTTTATAAGTACTATTGGATTGATGACCTGAAGAATGGGGAGACAGTGGAGCTCCTCACTGATTCTGGTTGTTGGACATGTTTAATAAACAACTTCCTGACAAGAATGGAGAGATACACCTATTCTTAGAAGAATATGGCAACCCTGCAATTGAAGAGCAACAGCCTACTGAGTTATTAACACCAAGAAAGACTAGGAGGATTAAGAAATTAGCCCACAGGGTTAGAAAACATGACCAGGGTCTTCATGAGGAGCAGTTGGGTCCACTACCTAATGACAGTGATTTGGACCTTCCTGAGGAGGAGTTGGATCAAATGCCCACAAGGCTCTTAACTGGTGGCTTAGATGTAGTTGCTGGAGGGTCTGACCAAGTAGCTCCTACACAGACAGATGGTCAGGAAGAATATGGCACACAGGCTGAGACACAACTTCATGGAGATGAACCCCAGGCTGAGGAAGACTTTGACACACAGGGTGAGGAAGGAGTAGGCAGGCAGGGTGAGGAAGGAGTAGAGGTTGAAGAAATAGATGATGGAGTATGTACCATCAATTTCAGATGATGAAGTAATGTCAAATAATGTTCACATTCCAGAACCAGATGTGGAAGAATGGGGGAAGAAACAGAGTTCCAGAGGGAAGAGCTGCAGAGAAGAAGAACAGTTGCAATTGATGAACTTGATGATGAAGAAGAATACCAAAGCTGTGACTCAACTGATTCTGAAAAAGTTGGGGATGAATTTGATGACTTGTACAATGATGAGGAGATGGGTGAGGAGGAATACAGAGTTCCTGGGGTGAATGATCTCTACCTAGGCCAGCAGTGGATGAATCCAAGTGAATGCAGACAGTATTTAAGGTCATATGCTATAAAGAAGAGGTTTGAAATTAAATATGTGAAGAATGAAGGGGTGAGGATATGGGGTGTGTGTCAAGAGGAAACCTGTCCATGGATGTGCAGGGTGAGGATCTCACCAGATAAGACTACTTGTACACTGAGACAACTTAATGAAGAACACACTTGCAAGCACTCCTCCAAGCTGCAGAACAAGATGGCAAATAGCAAATTCATCTCTCAGGTCTTAGAAGAGGACATTAAGGCACACCACAGTTCATGGAAAGCAAGGATGTTCAAAAGCAGATGTGGGCTAGGTTTACAGTGAAAGTCTCCTATTGGAATGCACACAAGGCCTTATTCAGAGTCAAGGAGATGATGTTTGGGGGTTATGAAGAGAGTTACAGAAAACCCCTGAAGTTGCAAAGCAGGTATTGAGAACCAACCCTGGTAGTGAACCTGGTAGTGCCTATTGTGGTATTGTGGAATGTTCCTGGGACAACAGAGTTTGCTTATTTATGCATAGGGTATGAGGCCAGCTTCACTGGATTCAGAAATGGGTGTAGACCTTTAGTTGGTTTAGATGGGTGTCATTTGAAAGGGAAGTATGGTGGGGTATGTTTATCTGCAACAGCTTTAGATGGCAACAATGGGTTGTTCCCACTTGCCATTTACATCTGCACATCAGAAAGTGAAGCTACATGGGTCCATTTTCTTAGTATGATCAAGCAGAAGCTGCTGCAACATCCAGGAGAGATTTCATTCATCTCTGATAGGCAGAAAGGCCTAGGCAATGCAATTGACAAAGAATTCTATGGGCATCCCCACAGGTTCTGTTTTAGACATTTGTACAAAAACTTCAAGTCCCACATCAGTGGTAGCCTACAGATGAGGCATCTTACATGGGGTGCAGCTAGAGCATATAGGGTAGTAGACAATGCTAAGTGGATTGAAGCAATAGGTCAACAATGTCCAGATGGTCTTCAGTATTTGATGAAAGAGCACTTGGGCAGATGGTGCAGAGCCTACTTTGAAAAGACAACAAAGTGTGAGCATATCACCAACAATTTTTCTGAGAGCTTCAATAACTGGATAGGAGAAATTAGAGGTCAGCCAATTACAATGATTGTGGAAATGTTTCACTTGATGGTGATGAAATTGATTTATGAAAGGAAGATTACTTCTAGAGCATGGGGTGAGCATGACTTGACTCCAAGGACTATAAAGATCATCCAGGAGAGGTCAAAGCAAGTCAACAAGTATCAGGTCAATGGTGCTGATGGGGCTGTTTTGTGTCACTAGTGTCTTCTCCATTGAGAACAGATGGACTTTTGATGTCAATGAAAGAAAATGTGACTGTTGTGTGGGATTTAACTGGGATCCCCTGTGTGCATGCTGTTGCTGCACTCCTACCTAGCAGGCCTACATGGTCAATGTAAGTATCACATTTCAGAGTTTGTCTAATATCATATTTCATAGTTTTTCTTACTTATACACTAATCAGAGTTTTTCTTGCTGAAGGTTCACAAGCCCCTACTATCATGCCAAAACCTACATGGAGGCTTATGCTGGAAAGATTGTTCCTTTGCCTGAACAAAGCCTATGGGGCTCCGTAAGTTTCTCTTAATTTACATGTCCCTTATGTAGGCTTCTCCTTATGTAGGCTTCTCCTTATGTTTCTTTAACTAAAATGTCCCTTATGTAGGCTTCTCTGTACTTTAACTAATCTGTAGGCTATGGGATTCTGTAGGCTTCTCCTTATGTAGGCTTCTCCTTACTTTCACTATTCTGCATGTTGCAGCCACCATATGAGGTTGGTCCACCAGGTAGACATAGGCAACCTGGGAGACCAAAGACTGTTAGAAGGAAGGAAGCAGATGAGGCACCAAGACCTGCCAAGAAGCAAAGGATTTGTGGGATGCAAGCTACCAGCTCATCATAATGCAAGAGGGTGCCAAGGAGGACCAGTTGGGGGAAACACTAAAAAACCAAGGGCACCATGTCTACCAAGACCACAAAAAGAACCAAGACCTGCAAAGCTACAAACAAACCATGTTTACAAGAGACCAAAGGTTTCAAGGGGAAGGAGGAAGGCACCACAATCAAGTGATTCCAATGCAAACCAAGGAGTTCCAGTGGAAGATTTGATACAAGCTAATTTAGTCAATGTACCTGGAAGGGCTGATGGCATTATAGGATGTCTACCACCAAGGGGAACAAACAACTCAGTTTTCAGACCACCATGGAGAGTCAATAGCAGCAGCAGTAATGTGCAGCAATAGCACATTAATGTGGTTTCAACAGTTTGTGCAGTGAACATTTTGTGAAGAGAACAAGTCATCTTAGTGATGTAATGTGCAGTTAACTTGAACATTTTCTGAAGTAAGAAAAGCTACTTGAACATTTTCTGTAATCTGCAAAGCTACTTGAACATTTTCTGATGTAATGTGATGTAATCTTTTGTAATCTGCAAAGCTACTTGAACATTTTCTGAAGTAAGTGAGCTGCAGTTGAATTGCAGATGAATTGATCTTGTTATATATCTTGTTAGATATCTGCAGTTGAATTGCAGATTGTTTTGTTATATATTTGAATTGCAGATATCTTGTAATCTGCAGATATCTTGTTGATGTATATTTGAATTGTTAGATATCTTGTTGATGTAATCTTTTGTAATCTGCAGATATCTTGTTAGCTACTTGAACATTTTCTGCAGTTGAATTGATCTTGTTATATCTTGTTAGATATCTGCAGTTGAATTGCAGATTGTTTTGTTACATATCTACTGTTAGTGAGCTGCAGTCCAGTTGAATTGCATATTTACAGATTGTACTTCAAATATACTGTTTTGTTACATATTTACAGTTCTTTCCTCCTGTGCAGTTGATCTTGTTAATCTTGTTAAGCTGCAGTCCAGTTGATCTTGTTAATCTTCAAATGCAGTTCTTTCCTCTTGCAGTTCTTTGCACTTCAAATATACTGTTTTGTTACATATTTACAGATTGTAATCTCCTCTTTTGTAAAGTTAGATATCTACTTCTTTCAACATGCAAGAATTTATATTTAAATACAAGCAACATTTTTCCAAAGTTTCCCACGCCAAACAATTCATAGCACCAATTTTCCAGATTCATAGCAAGAATTTCAAAGTTACTTTCAACAAACAAATTTTCCAAAGTTACTTTCAACAAACAATTCATAGCAAGAATTTCATAATTAATTACAAGCAACATATTACATACCAACATTTTTTCCAAATTTTCTACACAACTCTTCTAAAGTTGTGTTCAATACAATTTGTACAGGAATTTCAGAGTTACTATCACTACTTGTAGCCTCGTTCAACCATTGGAATGCATTGTTACACTTCGTGCATTGCAAGAATCTTCTTCCCTTGCTGTGACTCCTCTTCGACATTAAGATGACTCTCCTTCCTCCACAATTTGGATTAGGGCAAATGGTTTCCCTCCAAGGACAATTTCTTCTCCAATGACCTAACTCACCACAGGTGAAACAACTTCTCTTTCAGTGGTTGAAGATGAAATTCCTGAGCTTGAACACAACAACGCAACATCCAGCCATTGAAAATCCGAGCAGATGGGGCATTTCAAAAATTTCCGACCGGGATTGCCTTCGGTTCTGGACTTCGAAACGTACCTAATCCCCTTGCAACCTCCGATCTTGCATGGTGAGCTCAAATAAGCACATTCGTCTGCAAGATGGGTGTTCATCGAGCATATTTGACATTTGTCCTAAACAAAATAGAAAATCTCACGAATTGAGACAGCGAAACCACAGAAGCAAAGGCTTTCATACATTAAAGGAAAAAAATTAGGTCAATTTTACATTACCTTGCTTCCAAAGTCGGCCATGGAGCTCGGATTTGAAAGGGGGAGGAAAGCTTCGGGTTTAGGTCAGAGCTGAAGGAGAGAAGAGAGAGAACGTTATTCCTAATGTAGGCAAGAAGAAAGGGCAATTTAGGTAGTTCACATTTAAGTTTCACTCACCTGAACTCACCTGGATCACGTGAGGGTTATTTTGGTCACAAATAACACCCAAAATAGGTCAACCGTTAGTCTCCGACGAAAAACGTGTGAAGTGGGGGGTGTTATGCATTAATGTAATCATGTGGGGTGCACCTTAAATAAGCGTAACAAATGTGGGGTGCCACTCAAATTTTTCCAAATAAAAACAAAAGTCTTACCACCAAGAAATAACATCCCACTACAAAATCTAAATGCAGAAACTAACACCACATGCAAACAAATCGAACCTGAGGATCCATGTGCAACCACAACTGTGATGAGGTTAGAGGGTCCAAAAATGTACACTTTGTCACTTCAATTGTCCGATTATGTCCTAGACTAGCAGGATCATTGGCCTAGAAGGCTAGAATGACTCCCCAAGACAATGGTAAATCTATGTTGTCACAGGCGACGCCTAGGCGTGCGGGTTGGAGAGGTATCGCCTCGACCTAGAAATTTTTTTCCTGAGTGAGGTTTTGCTCGCCTAGGCATCCGCCTAGGATCGTCCAGGGGAAAAAATGTTCGCCTAGGGTCGCCCAATTATGCTTACTATCCTTACTTGATGTTGAATATTAGTTATTTCATATTTGTTGCTTCTTATATTACTTTTATGCTTATTTATTAATGCTTATTGCTTATTAGTTATACTACATATTTACTGTATGCATAATTGTAGATTTTTTTGATTCAAAGCAGAGGATCCTGGACGGACGTCTAGGCGGCGCCTAGGTGCGCCTAGGTGAGGCGGGAGGGCTGTCGTCTCGCCTCGCCTAGCGCCCAGTACAACATACTGGTAAATACAATTAGTCACATTTGAGCATTTCAGGATTCTAAAATAATTAATGATGCCTACCAATAGGTGAGTCTCACATACGCATTCTCTATACAATGAGCAAGACACGCTTCTAAACGAAGCTCCCATGCTAAAAAAACATTCTAATACCAATTTTAATTTTTATGAAGGATAGTAGATACATATCTTGTATTAAACAAGAAATGACCACTCCAACAACCCTAGTTGTGTCTTAAAGTAACTCCAGCGCCAACTAGTCATTGTTTCCCATGACAACTTCCTTTGGTGTTAATTTTAAGGGATTTTTTGACTTACATCCCACTTGTTAATATGAATTTGTACTTACATCCCTTTTTTTATTTTTTTTAGACTTACATCCCACTTTTCGTCACAAAAAGTATTCATTTTGTCACAAAAAGTATTTGTTTTGTCACGAAAAATACTTTTAGTGACGAAAAGTGGGATGTAAGTCTAAAAAAATAAAAAGTGGGATGTAAGTACAAAGTCATATTAATAAGTGGGATGAAAGTCAAAAAATCCCTAATTTTAATTATACCAAACGGAAGTGAACGCCTATTCATTAAGAACTCGTTCCGTAAGAATTATTACAAATCTTTTCAACTCTACTGCAATAGCATGTAGCCAAGGAATAAGATTTACTTCGGCGAATTTTTTTTTTTTTTTTTTTTTTTGTATAGCATATAGCCATCGAGGAATAAGAGTTGCTTTGGCAAAAGGTTTATGCTGCATAGCATATATCAATTGTGGAATGAGATTTGCTTCAGCTAAAGGTTTTTTGTTCAACTGTGGTATCAAGAGGAGCCTATACTTGATGGAAATGAGAAAAACGAGCATAGAAAAGTGTTTTAGAGGATACCTAGTGCCTAATGCTGGAGAAGGGTTTGAGTAGATGGTCTAGTCATGGAGAAATACTAATATTTTAAGTGGCCAGGTGCATTAGGAGTTCTGTTTGGGAGATCTTTGCATGATGAATAGACAGATGTTTGGATAATAAACTGGACCTGTAATATCAAGTGTATTTTGTTGTGTATCAATCTCTTCATATGATGTAATGAGATCATCTAAGAAGTACAAGAATGAAAGTCAAAAGATGAAGAATCTGAATGAAAGTGGATAGTGGAATGCGATTATTTGCAATTTTTTATAAGGAAGGACTTCTTCATGAAATGAAACATCTCCTGAAACATATATTTTCCTTGTAGCCAAGTCAGAATCTTCTAACCTTTTTGGGTGTTTGTACAACCAATAAAAATTCTGGGACTAGACAAATTCAAACAAAAAAATTAAAAAAAAGAACAAAATCAAACAGAGGGAGGGAACACAATCAAACAGAATAAATGTACCCTATGTTGCACGAATATGGACACAAATAAGGATATGATACAGCTACAAGATACATAAATTTTCAAAGAGGTAGAATAAGTAGCTTCTATTATGCACAATTATAGACAGTGATACGGGTGCAAAAATGATACATATATGGTCACCATTTTTTCTGTGTCCATGCAACATAGCTTGTACCCTACTCTAACCCTACTAACCCATTCTTTATCCTAGCCCAATGGCACATAATCTTCAAAATCCTGTTCCCCAATACTCTCTCCACCCTCTTTCATCTCCCAATCCTCTACCATAATGCTTGCTGACCCTCCTCGCCGACTTCCAACATGTCTGTTGAGGAATTCAACTTATTTTTTAATATACAATTTCTTTTTCTAATATTTTTTTTTTTCTGGTCTGTTTCTCTTTTATTTCTTTAATTTATCCTTCGGAGTACAAATGTTTAGCAAATGTAAATCCACTCCAAAGTATGTTGACCCCTGAAATAGTACAACTGTACAATAAAGCTATACTATATGTTTTGACTTTATTGAATATATATTCAAGATTTCTTTTATATATGATCAGGTCCATATCCGCCAAAGTTCACTACTAATTTTTGTGGTTTATTTTCAAGGTCTTCACAATCTACAAGAGCTAAGTCATATCCGTCAATGGCAACTCATTCATGCTCCAGATAACTATATAATTTTATAGGTTCACATTAGATTTTGAATCTAAGTGGCGCTTCACATACTGTATATATTATAAGCTTACATTATATTGATGAATGATAGCATGCATCTTCCCGTTCGCAACTCCGCATAGAACTCTATAGCAATTGATCAATGTCGTGCTAAATATTGGGAGTCCAGATAGTTTGCAATTGGTTGTCTCTATCTAAAATTTAGAAAGGGTACAAATAGCTATGGAGTTTGACATGTTGTTGCAAACACTGAGACGCAAGCTATAGTTGTCTATTAGACTTTGTGCATTTGAGTCCCTAAACTTACGAGTTTTTGCAGTTTTGGAGCACAAATTAGATGCATCTTCTCTTGGTGGCTGGATGACAGATCCAAAGAGTATATAATATTTAGTGTTACAAGATCAACTAAGCAGCAGTTTTGTCAATAGTGCATCGGGGCACGATCCATTGGTGCGAGGCATTGTGTGGTGCAGCGTTGCACCTCGCCACCACTCGTGGCTCTCGGCTGAGTAATGGCGCGGGCCTTAGTGCGCTATAGCATGTCATGGCAGGGCATATGACGCCATAAATGCCCGCACCGTGTTTTTTTATACTTAAAACAGCCTAACCATCCAGGTCCATGCCTGTACTAACCCTAATATTCAGATCTTTTTTTATCTTTCTTTACTTTAGCCAGTCAAAGCCACCTCATTTTCTCTTTTCTTTCTTCTCTTTCCCTCACCACCGAGAACCGACCATAGCCTCCTCCTCCTCCACCTCCTGCTCTTCTACGTCTTTCCTCTCAATTTTAGTTACTTTTTTTTATATTATATTTTTTCTTTGTTCATCTTTCATTTAATTTCTGATCTTTTTTGTTGCTTGCTATTGTTTTATTTGATGCATGATCATTCATATTCTTAATGCCCTGTTAATCAATTTTGACATGCAAGTTATGTGTATCTTCTCATTATCTTAATGAATTTCATATTGCAAGATTGGTATGACACCAACACCTGCATGTTTTTTTTTGATGAAAGTGAACATTTTATGACATCACTAATCCAACAATGCACATGTTGGATAGTGCGAATTTGGAGCTGATGTTCTTAGTAATTTGTTTTTTCCATTGACTTTTTATTCTCGTCATCTTAGGATGGCGTTACAATGTTTGTAGATATCTTCTAATTTCTTGCAAAATCTTGTTTGAGTAATTACCATTACAAAAAAGAGTGTGGTCTACTTTCTTCCTTTATATTTAAGGTAATATGCTTGCTAGTTTATAATAATTAAGTTATTCGACTAACTAAAAGGTAATTTTTTTCGTTGGCACTATGCAATCTGTTGTGAGGAATTTGTGCTACATATCAGATGTATTGTTGTATAATCTTCAGGTTGTTTTGACTTTGTTTTGCATAAGGTTGTACCGTTGTATATATTAAACATGATTGAATGATGATAGATTGTAACGTGTTGTTAAGAAGCGGAAGCTAGATTGTTGTTTAGGTAGTTGTTATGATGCTGTTGTATTTATAGTTTATTATAAAAATACAATAAAATTTGCTCCTTGCTTCAATGAGGTCCATGTTGCGCCATGCGCCATGATAACACTGTCAAGCAGTGCAAATATCTTCAAGATAATTACTTACTGATCCCTATAGATAACCATGTTTATCTGAATGTTGTTTTTGGATAAGTTTAGGAAAATCAGCCATGATTTCTGTTACGACGTTCAAGATAAGAGACTGAATGGCATCCAGACGACCATGATCCTTACAGTTTAGTCTTTGTTCCGTTATTACCATTAATGGAATGTCCCCCTGCTGTTGCAGTCTAAAGAAGGTGAAATGGGGTTTTGTAGTTAACTTTTCATTATCTTTAGTCTTTTTCTCATTTATTTCTTTTTTACTTCTTTTGTAGCTGCCATTTCCCTAACCCAATTGCCATATCTCAAGAAGCCTTGATCTTCCATACACCAGATCAAGATCTCAGCAAAAGATGTTGTCCTCGTCCATGCATCCTAATACTCTATTTTATGCTTAATTCCTACATTAGCATAATTGCTAGAAAATACCTCCAAGCGTCTTCAATATCCTAAATAGTTTACTAGCCGTAGATACATTGTACTTTATAGCAGTTGGCATTAAAGTTGTCCATGAAATATATTTCCTATATTAAATAATTGATGAATACCCTCAAAGCCCTTTAAAAGGCAGTCGCAAAGGGTTTTACTGATTTAGATACATCAGTGCTTATATGGCACAAGTTGGCACTAAAATTAGTCATTCGAGTACACAGAAAAACTCGGTCCTGTGAGAGTATATAGAGAGAAGAGCATCCTAACACATGACAAATATTTTGTGTTTGGCACTTGGGCATACTTCCATGAGGACCAAACAAGGAAATTATTTCACTTTACAAGAGAAGATGAAGTACATATTGTGATCCTATAGTACCCACTCTTCAGCACAGAATCCAGGACCAGAACACCAATGATTTCATTGGTTTTATATAAGACATGCCTCTCATGAATATTCTTTCCCCAATATGTCGAGTTCCATAATTCGTAGTATTCGGCAAACCAGTGAAACTACAGAAACCAACCAATTCAAAACTACCAAAACCCCTTAAACCGCCTCGAAGCTGCCAATTAAGAAGAGTATGATACCGATTCTCATACCGATACTGCGAACCATGATGTCAACATGCGTCAGATTGGCCTGGGTGCAACATAAATTTTTTGGCAAGACCCTTGGATCATTCTAGGTGGGGTAGTAGTACAGAAACTAATGCTGATAGAGATACTTGTGAATCAACAATAGAGTTGCAATAGCTGAGCAAGTCTTGCAATATAATAGCATTCAATTAACATAAACAAAATGTTCTCTATGCTAGTTGAGACACATTATGCCCTTATGGTTTTCAGAAACATACAAAATCACTTACCCAAGCATGGACACGATTGTTCATATGGTGTGCTCATTAGTATGTTCTTATTTTTAGTGCTTCAGTTTCTAATTAATGAACAGTTATAAAAATTGGATAAGCTGTAAGTGTTTTGCTATTGAATAAGTTAATGATTTCCTTTATTGGATGAAAAAAGTTACAGTTCTACTTTCCCTTTCTTTCGGCTACATTTTCCTTGTTATAGCAGTGCCTAAAGCTTTTATAATTAAGTACGCTCAGGTCATTCTTTCTACTGAATATAAGACTTGCCCATTTTTTGCAGAATCACGAACTTCTACTCTATTTCGGTTCAAGATGCGGGAGAATACTAGTTTGACATTGTTGCACGTCATTTTCTCTACTTGAATTTGTTGTAATGTACTGTTAACATGTCTGAACCCGCAAAATCTTGTTTATAGAATAAATCAGAACTTTTACCTGGATAAAGTATGTTCCTAAAGTTTGCATGTAGTAACTTACGAATTCCCATACGTGGAGAGGTTGATTCTACAGAATTGTACACTATGTTACGGCATATCTTGTTATGCTTTCACTACTACCCTTAAGATATATGTGACTGATGATGGAAATCCGAGGAGAGTGGGATTGAAGTTACGGTATGGGTTCTGCAGAAATATCAGTATATCAGTATGGTTTGATTATACAGAAATATCAGTATATCAGTATGGTTTCGGTAATCAGCTTACATGAATGTGATGGAACTCGGCACATATTTTTGCATGCGAGCCTCATGATGCCTGAGCATGTGAACACAGTGCATGAAGTATCAACTCAGCGAAATACTTGTTTCAGACTTAAATGTGATGAAATATTCGTCTCAGACTTTGTGTAATGGACATAGATGCTTTTTCACTGTGATCAGGATTGCATAAACAATCACTGTAATTTTATTGAATATCTGAACTTTGGCTTAAACTCCGAACTATTGTGAGTTCTCTGCCATAGTGTGTACCCACTCGAGTAGCATAGTTGAATCTAAGAGCATCTCCAGCCCTATTGTGACTTTGGAAAAAAGTTAATGCCACATAGGAATGACAAAATTTTATTCAAAAGTTCTTCTCCAATGCAATTGTCAAGTCAATTGTGAAGCTTATGTGGCAAAAATTAAAGAAGACATTGTGAAGATGATTGTCTTGTTCTAGATAATGCACTTGACAATGTCTTCTCTTCCATGTCATCAATTATGAATAAAAAATATTAGAAAAAAGAAAGAAGATCGAGTAGTCGTCTTAAAAGTTGCTTTGGAAGTTGGAAAAAATAATTTTTATTGTCTCCTCAATACTTTTGCATTGGAGAGAGTTTTTCTATCTCATTGTCTTTTGAGATATAATTTTGCCACATAAACAAGACATTGTCTTGTGGCTCATGCCACATAGGAGCCACCTAAGACTCACAACACTTAACAAGAGAATAGGGTTGGAGATGCTCTAATAAAGCTTTGTATAATGCACCTTAGATTCTAGTTGATGACTCTTAGGCAATCTGTTTCCATGTGCAGTGAACTTGCACTTAATTGTTCAGTATAAAATCAAGCGGACAATAGCCGGAGCTGGCAGGGTTCGAGCCTCCATCGTAAAAATGTGTAGGTGTAGGTTGTAATAAATAACAGTGAACCCAAGCCATCAATTTTGTTATATATCGACCCAAAATTTCTCTCAAGCCATCAATCTTGTTACATCGAATCAAAGACCGCAACTAATATTCATTCATGATATGTTCAAAATTCATCTAGTCAAGTCATCTGAAACTTCAACACCATCATTCTATCAACCAATAGTCCGTAAGCTATCATATAACCAGATAACATTACTCAAAGATTCAGTATGCAACACAATCATCACTCATCTGACTAGAGTATTCCCGAGTCATCATTTGTCGATCTTCGATACGCATCAATATCCTTAAGTGCATATACATAAACCAGAAAATTATCCATTCACCAAACTCAAATTCATTATCCAATATCATCTTCCATATTCGATACAAGATCAACTCATCCATACACAATATCAGATCAAAACTCTCTATCTCAAGACATCGAGCAATACTTCCTCAAATCTTGGAGTCACTATCAAACCCTCAAAACAAACTCTCAACCACCCTATCAAGTCCTCTTATTTGATTCAAAACTTCAATCCCACATTGATTCATTCCATAATTCAATACACGATCCATATTGATTTTCTCACCCAAGCCATCCATTTCACAGTCTAAATTCTCATCCAATACAATCCTATTCAAAATCATTTTCGATCATTTGAACCAAACCCAACAAAAGATTTTCAACAACACAACAACCAGGTAACTTCTAAACTGAGGTCTTGTATTATTCCATCTTTTGTTGATAGACTCATCGAAACCTATATCCTCAATCAATCAAACATCATTAAGGTCACCCAATACACCACTCAGGGATCAAGCAACTCTGTAATTTCTCGAAAATAAACGTGTAGGTGTGTCTAATCCACCCCCATACCCATCCTTCTCACACCCCTCCCCCTTCCCTCCAGATCAAAGACTACCTTGCTCTTGTGAAGGCAAGCCCATCAACTCATCTCGAAGAGTTCATGTAGCATCAATATATATTGAGGTGGATTGTCAATAACAACTTAGAGAGTCTGAGTCACTGGTAGATGTGCACAGGGCCGGCCCAAGAGATTTGGTTGTCCTATTCGGAATTAGTTTTGGTTGTACCTTAATCCTAATTGTAGGTCGATCCTGGAGGGTCATCGTCGACCTTTACTGGGTCACGATGAACCTGGGGTTGCCCTAGGTAGAGGGGGGTTGCCTAAGTCCGAAGTCTTGTCTAGCTTATCCCAGGGCAGGCCCTGGATGTGCAAGATCATTTGGTGAAAAGTTCATACCATTTGTCATGTCCATCTTAATTAGTCGTGTTGGGACCAGTTTCAAAGCCCCAAACAGTATATCCAAGATGGACAAACAAAGATTCATATATAGTACATACGTTTTATTACCATTTCGGTGTTAATTTAAATATATAATCTCACAAAGCTTCATTCTCTCTCTCTCTCTCTCTCTCTCTCTCTCTCTCTCTCTCTCTTCTCAATCATCCACCTCTCAGATCCGGACTATATGAGGTCCATGAGACGACTACCTTGGACCCAAAAGTTTAGAGGACACCAAAAATATTTTATACTATTTAATGTAAGTCTAATCCTTTTAGTCCGTGTATTTTTTTTGTTATAGGATATCTAAACGTCATATACTAGAATACCAGGAGATAAGTTGGTTAGTCAGACTAACAAAATCTTTTGGTGCAATCGCTCTCAAAATTCACTCCCTTCCGTCGCTATAATACGCTCTTAATTTCCTCTACTCTTTCCTCGTCGTCAACCTCCTCTGTCGTGTTCTGATATTAATTGATCATATTTTTTTAGAACTGAAATTTATAATACATTTATTACCAGGAGAAGCAAAATAGTAATTGATGTGATAAATTATTTGAGGAAAATTGATGGTTGTTATTGAAATACCTATGTTGCTTACAAAATTTTGCTGACTACAAAAGTTATAGTTGCATTTGCATAAAGAACTTTTTTCACATTGAAGCTGATCAAAACTTATCTTTGGCCAACTATGTCACAAGAAAGAATGGCTTGGCTATATTATCCATCAAGAAAAACGTGGTTGAAAAAGTTGATTATGCAACTTAATTAGTACTTTTGTCTCCAAAATAGAGAAAATTAATATTTAAGTGACTATGTTATGCATTCCAGGAAGCAATTGATGACCTAAGAATTTTTTTTCGTTTTCTTTCTATTATCACCATTGTGAACTATCCCAAATATTGTTAGCTTTGTTTTTATTTACTTGTCTAAAAATTATTTTTTATTTGAAACATCTTCAATTTTATATATTAATATTTTATTATGACATATACTATTTTGGATATTATATAATATTTATTATTTATTTTAAAATTTTGTGTTGGTAATACAAACGTATCATCGTCAATAACAAATAAATTATATGAGTTTTATTTTATAGCAAAATTATATGACTATTAGGCTTTGAGATCGACACCACTCTTAACAAGTTAACAAGTTTCAAACTCTAGAGTCCAGGAACATGTTTCACTCGTAAGATTCTTCAACGTATCTCAACAGAAAATCCTATACAACGAAGTACATCGAAGCGAAGTTGAGCAATAAGTGATTCTGGAGTGTTGTTGGCTCTCCCCCTCCGGGCGATCCCTCTCGTGTCTGCTGGTGCTCCCGTCCGCCCCCCTCGGCGGCCGTCTCCCCCGGGCGCAGGTAAGACCCCCCCGCCCGCTCCTCCCCTCATCGCGGCAGTTGGTGCCCCCTCCGGCGGGTTCCTGCGGTGTTCTCCCCCCCGGCTCCGTCGGCTTGCTGCTGTGCTCATGCATTGATGGACGGAGACCCCTGTGTCGGGCCTCTCTGGGCCGGCGATCCCCCGCCGTCCCCCGATGGCCCTCACCTGTCTCGCCTGACAGTGCCGTCGTGGTCGCCGAACCAACTGGCACTGGTCGGGCTGGGTGGCTCCTCTCCCGGGCCGGACTCCGCCCTGCAGTCGACGTCCCCTCCGTCCTGGAGGGAGGCGGACGTCCTCATCCTTTCTGATGCGGCTGGCTTGGGCCCAAAGCCGGCCGGACTTCTCCCTCCAGCAGATCTTGAGTCACCCCCACCGCCCCCATGGTTTCCCGTCCTGCTACTTCATCGGGTTTGAATTCAAATTCAAACTGGCCGCCCATATTCAATTTCAATCTTCATGGACGCACCCAGGATTCACGGGTGATCCATGCGCCCCAAATTCCTGCGCCTCATCTCCTTTAAAATAACGTGTAGGCAACTCTAGAGGGGGATAAATAGAGTTTGTGTCGATAATCACCAAATAAAAATTAACTCTATATCACCTTCACAAAACAACTATCAAGATAGTAAATAAATCAGAGAGAAATGCAGAAGTAAATAAAGATCAGAAGAGCATACGCAGACACAACAGTTTTAACTTGGTTTCCCTCGTGGAGGACTAGTCTAGGACTGAGAACTCTAGCTCATGATTGAAATCCACTATTTGCGAAATAGTAGTTACATCACGTGCCTTTACTCAAAAGAGCACGTCAACTTCTTACAAAGATCGCTGGGGCGACACTTGGAATTTTCTAAGCAACTTTATCCGACTATTGCACAAACTTCTAACTGAATAGCACTGAGCACTTTTAGGCTTAGGAAGCTTGGCTAGTAGATGGAAAGGTTTTGGCTTGTATGAGGCTATAGGAGAAGAGAAGATGAGATCAAAAGATTATTGAAAGTGGTTGAAATTATGCCTTATATATACTAGTCTGGAAGGCAGAATTCAGCCAGAATTCTGTCCTCAAAATTCAAAAATATGGCCATTGTACCAGCTAGCAATAGGTAACCCTAAAAATCAGCTCCTGGAAATCAGGGGACAGAGTTCGGCCTGAACTCTGTATGGGACAGAGTTCGGCTTGAACTCTGCCTCCTTGGTGGCAGAATGTTCAAATGGCCTTTGGGCTTTGGCAGAGTTTGGTTTGGTTCAGAAATTGGTCTGTTTGTATGGTAGAGCTTGGAGAGATATGTCTAGGGGTTGAGATGACACAGTGCGACTCAACGTACACATTCTTCTAGACTCAATAAATTAAAAATTACAGACTTAGAACAAATAGGAAAACCAAGAGCCCTTTGATGACGTCTTTCTTCTGATATGTGAGCAGACCTGAAGACGTCCTTTTCCTTGACAGTAGTCATCCAAAGATATACAGATCTGAAAATCTGAATACCTTTCGGGGGCCCGATGCGAGGTCCCGGATAGGTCGCTAGGCGGTTCAGAGAAATCTTTTTGTATAACGAGTCTTTGGTCCATCATTAATTCTTTATTGCCTATGTTTTGGTTTGATCATGCTTACTGCATGTCTACAAATACATGTTAGGCGAGCAAAATATGTTGCAGTACGATACAAGCATGGTATATGATATAGGACAATTAGGCAAGCAAAATATGTTGCAGTACGATACAAGCATGGCAATATGATATAGGATAATTAGGACAATTCAAAGTTTAAGTAGCAACATGATAGTAATTATATGAATATTAGTGACATTATTATGTTAAACTTAATTGATTAGCCATATTCAAAACACACGATGTAATCATTGGGCTAACATCCTTGGCGTATTCCAGGATCCTCAGGTGCTTCTTGTGCCCCAATTCCTGTGCCTTACCTCCTTGGCGCATACCAGGATCAACGGGCGCCTGTTGCGCCCTAAATTCCTGCGCCTTGCCTTCTTGGCATAATCCAGGATCATCAGACGTTTGATGCGCCACAAATGCCTACGCCTCCCTCCCAGGCCACCCTGGAACATGTCATCCAGCATGGTGCCTCAACACCTCCCCTGCAGCACACTCTCCCTGTGCCCGCTAAACTTGGGCGTCTTTGTGGCGCAACCCAACAAACCCTTGCGCATACAAGTCTAGGCGCATCCCAGGCCCTCCAGGAGCAACTCATTATCTCCTCTGTATGGCCCGGTCTGGGTACAGGGAGCGCTGGTGGCACATCCTCCTCGGTGAACCCACATTTGGTGCAACCATAGATTGGCGCACCCCTTACCTCCACTTCCCCCCGAATGGTTGTGCAGTCACAGTCAGCACCTATCCAGGGTGGGTCTATTACGAAGATGTCCCAACTTGTCCAAAGCTGCTCTCCCTCCGCGCCACCTCCCTCTTTTGCAGATATGGTCAGGCCAGGCCAAAAAATGGCGAAGACCCCGATCGTACCGGATCTGGACCTTCCGGATCTAGAACTCTCCCTGTCAGACGCTCAAGACATTAGAGTGCCATTCTCTAATACTGAAGTCTCCTCGCTATCGAAACATTTCCCATACACCTACGTGCTGAAAATTTCCACTGGATGCCCTAAGCTACCCCGGGTTCAAGAAGTTGTGGCCAACTAGAAGCTTGGCTTTGCCTACAGAGTGGCTCCTTTGGACCCGAAACACATCCTCCTTCATTTGTCCTCTAAAGCCGACTACACTATAGTCCACACCAAGGGAACCAAAAAAAATTACGCATACACGATGAAAATCGTCAAGTTGTCCTAGGATTTCGATCAGGCAGAAGACTCTCCCATAGTTGCTGCGTGGGTCACTTTCCCGAATCTTTCCCTTATCTGCTTTGTCCCTGCGGCGATGAAACGCGTAGCTAACTCCTTTGGAACCTTTGTGGCCATAGCGACGGAAACCCACAACTTAACTAAAGCCAACTACGCCAGAGTGTGCATGGATCTCGACGTCTCTAAGGAGCTACCGAAAACCATCAAATCCTTCTGGGGAACAAGTCTCACACCCAACATATAATCTATGATAATAACATCCTATACTGTAATCACTGCCACATGAGAGGATATTCTTTTGAAGCCTACTTTAGAGCAAACGCGACCCTGAAGAAGAGAACAATCCACAAAGAACCCATTGCTCAGACAACCGGTCAAAGCAATAAAGCCCCGCTGCTCCCGCTCCCAAACTCCTACCTGCACTTTGAATGCATTGTAGGAAGCTCCAGGGGCGAAGATCGCACCCGGCAGACCACCTCCTTCCCACTGAAGAGTGCCAATTCCTACACCAAAACACCTACTCTAAACCTTGCCAATAAATTTGATATCCTAACTTCGGAGCAGGATGAAGGTGGCCACGAGACGGAGTCTTCAGATGAGTCATCTGCGACCGAAAATCCCAATTGACAGCTACTACCCATCCGGATGATATCCCCAAGGAGTCAGAGGCACATGCAGCTACTACCCATATGGATGGGACCAGCACCCAAATGTATGAGACCAGCTACCAGGTTTCGACTCCCCAGCCGGTGGAGAGCAGTCCCGTAGACACCTAATAGGAGGAGAACACCAAGGAGTCGGCTGTAGGCTGTCAGGAGGTGGAGCACCTCGTGGGGCCCTCTGTAGCCGGACCCCTGGGCGCCTCAGAGATCTTTGCCTCTCAGAGATATGGGACAAGATCCGAGAAAGCGAAGACCCAGCCGAACTTGAGCAGCCCAGAAGACCCCAAACAACCGAAAGGGAACTCTAAAGAATCACCCGATGCTGACTGTATTCGCGAACACAACCGATACAGCATCCCTGTTGCTATGGCCGACTGTCAGATCGACTTGACAGGATGGCAATCCCCAGAATCGGAGGAGTCACCAGGCACGGAGATCAACAAAATTATGACATTCAAAACTAAAGGCAAACTCTGGGATAAAAAAACTCAGACACGTCAGATTCTAATACGACGTCTTACCAGAAGGAAGATATCACAGTTGGATCTAGCTCCCTAGAAAGTATAGTGAACGAAGAAATAGCTATGGTGAACGAAGAAATAGCTTGGGCTAATCAATAGGATAATTTGAGGGACGAGGAGATAGCCCGGTCAAAGCAACAGAAAAAATTGGCTAGGAGGAAGTCTGCCGAGCCAGGGGCTAATACCCCGACAAAGTATCTGAAGGGGCAATATAATAAAACGACCTATACAGCGTCGAACAGAAATAAGTCCAGTAATCCGAACCCAACGCCTAAACTAATGGAAACCAGGCGACAGAAGGACGTCAACAAAAACCACACTAACCTGAATGGAATTTAAAGCCATCATCTGGAATGCTCGGGGCATCAGGAACCAACCGACCAGAACATACCTCAAATCTCTCAACAAGAAACATTCACCTAATTTCATAGCGATTCTCGAACCTATGATTGATGGGGAGAACATTCAGGAGCTTGCCCATGAGGTACATATGCCTTGCTCTTTCCATGGTGGAGATCTTAACACATACATATGGATATTCTGGAACAACTATATCGACTTGGTGGTCTCGGAGACCAACAAGCAGTTCGTTCACTGCAACATCCTGGACAAAAAGTCGGGACAGACAATGGCCCTCACGGTCGTTTATCCTAGCTGTATTATGTGCACCAGAAGAGATCTGTGGCAAGATCTCACTACTTTATTTAATAATATGGACCGTCCATGGATGTTGGCTGGCGACTTTAATATTGTCACCTCGGCGGCAGAAAAATCAGGGTCGAGAATTATTAATGCGAACGCGGTGGCGGACTTTAACAAATTTATCTCTGAAACAGGGCTTATCGAAGCTGGCTACCACGGGTCGATATACACTTGGTGCAATGGCCTCACTAACAATCCAAACACCTGAGAGCGTCTCGACCGAGTCCTCTATGGTACCAACTTCCTCCTCAACAGACCACCCACATCAGTTATGCACCTTTCTCGTATGCACTCCGATCACTCCCCCCTTCTCATCACCCCCTCTGATGCCCTATCTACTTCGGTCCCTTTTCGCTTTCAAAGGATGTGGTGCGACCACCCGTCTTTCTTGGACTTGGTTACGGAAAGCTGGAACAAGGTGTGCCAGGGACCACCTCTCGTCATCCTGCATACTAAACTCCAGAGATTAAGATCGGCCTTGAGGGACTGGAACTGGAATGTCTTTGGGGACCTTAGAAAACAAAAGCGGGAGCTTCAAAAGGAGATTGAAGTTTTGGAGGCCATCCTTCAAGAACAATGGAGTGACTCAGGTGGTGAGGCTCCTGAACGTAAAACACAGGCAGGATAAGGTCTTGGGCTTGGTAGAGCAACTCCTTCAGGACCAGGCCAGAATTATTGGGTCAAGGATGGTGACCAAAACTCCTCATTTTTCCAAGCTATTATTAAAGAGCAAGCAAATCGAACAGAGTATGTCTGTACGATCACGATGGGGCCATAGTGGAGGATCAAATCATTATGGATAGGGCTATTATCTATTTCTCCAAGTTTTTCAAAGCCGTGCAGTCCACGGACACGGATAACTTCATCGACGGCATCCCGAACCTTATCTCAGATGAGCAGAATCTAGAGTTGACAACGATCCCCCAGGAAGACGAAGTTGAGAATGCGATCAAATTGCTTAATCCACTGGTAGCCCCGGGACCTGATGGTTTTACTGGAGTTTTCTATTACAGGTGTTGGAATATCATTAAACATGACCTGATGGCTGCTATCACGGACTTCTTTTTAGGAATCCAACTCCCTAAAGGCATCACTGCAGCGAACCTGGTTCTTATCCTTAAGACTTCCAAACCCATGGACATCCAGGATTTCAGACCCATCAGCCTAAGCAACTTCTCCCATAAAATTATTTTAAAAATCTTGGCGGACAGGCTCGCTGGCATCCTCCCATACATTATCTCTAGGGAGCAATCGGGGTTCGTCAGAGGCCGCAGCATTCATGAGAATATTAGCATGGCACACGAAGTTATTGGGACCATTGACAACAACATCACAGGTGGCAATGTGGCGATTAAGCTGGACATGTCGAAAGCTTATGACAGGGTTAACTAGAGGTTCCTCATCCGGGTTTTGTGCCAGTTCGGCTTCAACCAGAAATGGATCGATCTCATATTCAGAAATATCTCTAATTGCTGGTACTCGATCTTCATCAACCAAAAAATGAGAGGCTTCATCCACTCGGCTAGAGGCCTAAGACAGGAGGATCTGATCGCTCCCACCTTATTTATCATAGCCCAGGACGCCCTCAGCAGAAAAATTTCAAAACTATGTCTCCACGGCCACATTAAGTACTTCTCTGGCCGTAGAAATAGCCTTCCCATATCACACCTCTTCTATGCGGACGACAACCTCATATTCCTCAACGGGGGTAATGATAGTGTGGACAACCTTCTGAAGATGCTGCAGGACTACTCTGAGACATCGAGACAGGTGATCAATATGGGTAAATCTGCTTTGATTATCTCCCAAAAGGATCACATCTCCTTTTGTGCTGAGAAGATTGCTGCGAGTACTGGTTTTATGATCACGCATATCCCCATCTAATTTTTGGGGGTGCCACTGTTGAAAGAAAGGGCAAAACCTGAATACTTCTTTGATATGGCTGAAAAATTTGAGAAAAGGAACTCGGGATGGAGAGGGAGACTTCTTTCCTTTGGGGACAAGATTACCCTCCTAAAGAGCATGCTTACTGACCTCCCTATCAATTCTTTGTCAGTGATTAAAGCCCCCAAAAAACTTCTCCAAAAATTAGAGAAACTGATGGCCGCCTTCCTCTAGAACTCTAAAGATCAGCACCGGACCAGATGGATCTCTTGGAGAAATGTGTATCGACCGATGAATGAAGAGGGTCTGGGCATAAGATCCCTCAACCAGGTGATGACTGCTCTCCACGCGAAAAGGTGCTCGACGTTAATTAATGGTGAGTCGGTATGGGCCTAGTACATGGTCCGAAAGTATGGGGACTCTACCACTCCCAGCTATTCCCTCCCTTACCCCCTCCCCCCGTTATGGTGATCGATGATGAAGATATTTCATACTATCTACTGCAACTGCCAATGGGTTCTGGGCCGTGGCAATATCCCTATTTGGGGCCAGAACTGGTGTGGTACCCCTCTCCCCAAACTTCTCAAGTTCATCTATACCCCCTCTGTCGGTCAAGTGGTGGCCTCCCCGATGGTCCATATATCCCTGGATGAGGAGGTCAACATTCGTAATTTTTTACCTGTGGAAGCTAATGTCGTGCTGGACGATATTACCCTTAACAATGAAAAGGACAAGATAGTTTAGGTTCTTGCCCAACACAAATAATTCTCTACTAAATCCTACTGGGAGCATCATTATAGGAGACACCTGATCGACACCTGGAGCAGCTTTTGCTGGAACAAGTATATCCAGCCTCGAATTGGCACCTTCCTCTGGCGTCTTCGAAGGAACGCCATTCCGGTTGAGGCTAGACTTCTTTCCATGGGAATCAACCTTGCTTCAAGATGCGTGTGCTGCACTAACCCGGACACTGAAACAAATGACCATCTCTTCGTTTTGGGCGAGACGGCTCAAAAGATATGGCTCCACTCCGCTACCAATTTCTACCTCCCCACCTACTACTCCACTGTCGATCAACTTTCTCAGGTATGGCTTCATAACTCCTCTCTCTCCCCTCTCTCCTCCTCGACGGACATCAGTAGGAACATCATCTTCGCTTCCTACTTATGGGTAATCTGGAAGGAAAGGAACTCCATTAAGTTTGGCGACGGGACTGGGAACTACCAGGAGATCATCCACCGAGTTACCTCGCATCTGCAACATACCTTCTCTGCTCATAATCTGGGGGCGGACAAGTTGGGGCGTATCAGCAGGAATACGAGAGACGTCCACTTGGGGATCTCTGCTCGATGGGTGGCACCGATGGTGGGTAAGAAGCTGAACATTGCGGCAAAGATATGGAAAGACCCAGGTCTGACGTGTGGGGGTGTCATCAGAGACAACCTCGGCAACCTGATCTATGCCTACTCCCTGTTCAATGCGGATACTACTAGCCCTCTACCGGAACTTGACGCCCTTCTCCTGGCGTTACATTGGTGTCACTCCCAGAATATCCAGTACAGTGAAATTGAAAGCTCGTCCATCCACCTTACCAACATCATTGCCAAAAAGCTGAACCTCCCTGGACTCTCAGATACAAGACCCGCAAAATCCAACAAATTCTTAACCCGAATATCGACATTAACCACATCTCTTCTAGTGCAAATGGCCTGACAAAAGCTATGGCGTCTCTAGCTCGGGATTCCAGACGCGACCAGATCTTCTTCCACACCTCCGAACTTCCAACGGCGACCAGCAACGCACTGCTTAAGGATCTCTTGGGTCCTCAGGGGGGCCCTTTTCTTCTATTTTCTTTCTCACTTTTATATACCCCCGGTACCTCCGGAGTGGATAGTTTGAAATTTTCTTTGTTTACCTCCGGTCTCTCCGGGGAGAATAGTTTTATTTTGGTATGCCAGGGCTAAGGTCTGGCACGTATACTTTTGTAGGCCGTCGAGCAATCTCCTGATGCCATCTTTGAGCTTAGGTTCCCCCGTATAGCAATAAAGTCCCCTATTTTTAAAAAAAACTCTAGAGTCCATGCACTGCCACCTATATGCATAAAGAAGACCGACCAGGACTAGACAATCGAAAGATGTAAAAACAGGACTAGACAATCGAGAGATGTAAAAATTCTTTGACTAGCAACATTCTTTGTGGTACAAGGTAAAAGTTTGTTGCCACTCAACCAAGACTTTAAAATGTTGTGAAGCGAGTTATATTTTTATATCATTCAACATTCAACATGTAGGGTTTAATGAGGTAGGTTTTGGATAAAACTTGTGTGTAGTTCGCAGCCATGAAGTCTTGCTACTGTCAATTGTTTGTAGTTCAAGGTGTATATTGGGCCGGATGGTTCGCAATCAGGCTTGGTCAAATTCAAATTGGATCGGCCCGACCGCTGTCAATAGGCTGAATCGGTTTGGCCCACTACAAATCTGGTTCCGGACTGGGTTTATCGTGCAGCCTCGGTCCGGTCCATCTCAAACCCTGGTCCGAATCCGGCCCTATCCCCAAAACTGGTCGACTTGGTCTGGTCCAGACGGTGACCCAGGTTCCGGGCCCGACTTGGTTTACCCTTCTGGTTCACCAGTTTTGGTTTCTAATTGTTTAGGGAGTTATGTTCTACCAAAATAATTTCTATTAACCGTTATATAAACGTTGGAAAAGATATTTTGATAAAAGCATTTTCCTCCAAACAGCCAAATAATATTTGGGGATATTTTGATATTTTCTAGCCATTTTTGACGTTAATAATGGATATTTTGATCAGTACTAAAAATGACCATATACTACTCCTCTAACAACTATATTCTAGGGATGTCAGTGGGCATCCTTTTTTATAAATATAGTTTAGTTAATCCAAATTTACCACAAATTTTTCCCTATCTTTTTTAATACTTATAAGTAGCAATATGGTGTTATATTCGGTTAAGTACCTTATTTCTTTATGTCATAGAAAATAATAGCAACCGCAAGATCATCAGCCTTGGCTCGCACCGCAACCTCATGGGATATAAGGACATCAACGCACGCCGCAACCTCATCGGGGTATAATGACCTTAACTCGCATAACCTTAGTGGGTACTAGGCTACGAAAAATGAATGAATCATAATTTGATGAATAAGAAGTTTGGCACCATTTTAACAGAATTTATAATATTGTGCATGATACCGAAAGAATATGCTTGGGTACAACTCATGTTGAATGCTTGCATTGTGGAAAATGAGTCAAATTAATGGAGACCTGAATACGACTATGAAAAACTACATATACTATAACACCCAGTTTTTCAAATGAGGGTAATTTTGAAATTATAATTATTATTTATTGATATTTATTTTACATTATGATTTTTGGTGATTTTTAATCATTTTTAAACTATTTAAAAACTGTTTTAATTCATGACTTGTGATTTTATGACTTCATGACTTATGACTTAAGCCCATAGGCCCATAACTTGAAGCCCTAACCCTAACCAAACCCTAAGTGACCAGCCATAATAGGATTCCCACTCCTATTTAATGCCTCTCTCCTTGTTCTTGCCTCTTTTGTGTGCTCAACCAAGTTTTAGAAAGAAAGGTAAATTCCATCTTCCTAAATTTATAGAAAATCCATTTTTAATCCTTTTTGACCCAAATCTTTTGCATATGATTCTAATAATCCCTACTTGCTGTTATTAAGGAATAATTTTAGTTCTAGAGCAATTTGGAAGATTTGGATAGCAACGAAAACGGTTTGATTTTGGGCTTTTTCTTGATTCTTGCAACCTATACGTAAACCCCTCTAATTATATTTTTATTCTGATTTTATTACATGGTATCCTAGATCTAGGTGTCCCGTAGCTACAGTAGAGGTTTGGTGTCGTTTGCATTAGGTTTCGTGTCCGTATCGGACACATATCAGTGTTAGAGTGCATGTGTTTGATGAAATGCTTGAAAGGACTAAAAATTTGTAATTTTGAAAACTATTTTAACAAAATTGTAGTGCGATATATATACTTTGATTTCATGTCTTGTTGATTTGGTTTCTGATACGAATCGTGTCAGTTTGGACACGGGAACACGCACGCACGAGACACAGCACATGCCCGTGCAGTCCCCTGCTGCCGGACACTTCTATAGGACACGACACGACTTTTTAAGACATAATTTTTGGCACAGAGGTCGGGGCAACCTCTGCCACCATCCTTCCAAATTTTGGGGTGGGTTCGTGGAGTATTCGGGGAGTTATCCCCCTTGCACTGACCCGCACTGACACTGCACACGCGAGAGAAACCCCACTGACACGGCTTTAAAACTCTGACACGACACGACCCCGACACGGTGCGGGGTGATGAAACCCAAGCCCTACCCCTGGCGTACACATGTGCACGGCCACGTGGCCTGTGTCGTGCACTGGACACACGTGCACGCGTGCACGACGCTGTGTGCCTGTGCGTGTGTCTGTGTGTGTTCGAACCGGTTGGACACACTGTGTCCTGTCGTGGGGACACCACGAGACTCGTGTGGCTCTATGACACCTATACGACACTTCTTCGACACGTTTCTATGGTTTATTGCATGTGTTTTGATTTGAATTCGAATTTCCCCTTTCACTGATACGTGCTTCACTGTTTTCGATTTCTGAATTGAAATGTGTTTTCAAACCATTTTTCCATGATTTAAACTGCCATATTAATTCAATTACATGTGTATTACATTACTTAAGTATTGGTTTATGATTGTGTTGGAAATTTGGGGTGATAGGATTTGAAATGGATTTTGAACTTGTGCTTGGGTTGGAATATATGAACTGTCAATGCACTGTTTTAAATTCCTGAAATATAAATGAGTTTCAAACCTATTTTCCCTGATAAAAATTGACATATTAATTCATATATATGTGTATTAGGTTACTGAAAATTGGTTGCATGATTTGGTTTGAGAATAACACAGGGAATTTGGATTTCGATTTGGTTTGGGATGGGATGAGTGAACTGTCAGTGCCCTGTTTTGATTTCTGAAATTTGATTTCCTTTTTAAAACTGAATTTTGATGTTAAATTACCATGTTAAATTCTTACACATGTGTATTAGTTTACTGTTAATGATGGTTACATGAATTGGTTGAGGATAGCAAGGTTATGGGATTTTTGAATATGGGATGGACTGTTTAATGTGTAGACTGATACTTCCTGAAAATTTTACATTGTTAGCTTAATGCCGAATTTAATTCCAGTTTAAACTAATTTTTGATGTTTAACAGTCATGTTAGATTCATATACATGTGTGTTAGTTTTTGTCAATATTGGTTATGATTGGTGTTAGGTTTTTGGGTTTCGAAATGTATCTTTGAATGATCGAACTGTTATGTGTTAACTGCCATTTGGTTCTCAGGTTTCCTGAGAACCAATTTTTGAGAATTGCTTCACATTGACACTCTTCAAATTTCTGAGAACACTACACACTCATGTTGATCACTCACCCCCTATCTAAACACACACATTGATATATGCACTAGCCTATGGCATTGGCACACACACACCCAAACTGTCAATTCCTGTTAGTGTATCCCACACTATTTCCCTGATTTCATCCTCTAAAACACACACCCTAATGATTTGAACTCACATTATTTACTGTACACCCACATGTTAGCTCAGTACACCCTCACACACACTCACATTACATTGGTTAACTGTCACATTGACACAGATGCACTTGATTCCAGTTTTCACTAACCAACCCTTGCCTAAAACTGAGAACACTATCCTAATTCACATTGACACACATTCATACACACACGTTCCTAATAACCTATAACACTCTATTGTTTCCCTATTAGCTAACTGTCACTTGACACATTACACCCTCAATGAGTTACACCCACACATTATGGTATCACACATAGACACATATACACATGTGCCTCTCCCTATCTCTCTATATATGTGATATATATATCAATGTGGCCTATAAGTGAATGTGTGTTATTTATATTAAGTAGATAAATATTAATGTATGCAATATGTGAGAAATGTGTGATATAGACCAATGGCCTATAGCCTATACACATGGCACATAGCCTATGGGTGTATCCCTATGTGATACAGCCTATGTATATGGCATGAATGCCAGTGAATGTGTGTTGTTGACTTGTATAGCCTAGTTTTGATGTGTGCTTGTTAGAATAGGCTGGTTAGGCTTTGTGAGACTTGTTTGGGTTAGGCTTGACCTAGTTGACCTAGTTTGACTAGTATAGTTGACTAGAGTTGACCAAGGATTGACTTTAGCCTAGATTGACCACAAACATCATGTAGATACATTGTAGCAGTCTGTTATATTATTTTAGACTTGTAGTGACTTGTATTGTTCTATATGAGACAGACACCACTCCTCGGACAGTAGATTCTCTTCAGATATTCAGGATACCAGACGAGTACATTCTCTGATAGTTCTTCCATTTACTTGTCGATTACTGTACTTCAGTTGTAGTTAGTTCTATTTGATTCTCTGTTACAAACACGATTTGATATTGTTGGATCCATTTCATGCGACACTCATTATATCATGTCTGGCCTTTATTTCTGGAATCACCTACTGGAATCACCCTGGAATCACTTACTGGTATCATTCATGTTATGGCTGGACTTGTTCTTATTTCGTGTCGGGTTATGGATCCACTTGTACTTGTTGGGCAGGGAAATATTGGAGTAGACATGTGAACATTTCCAAATACTGGAACCACTCCCTTGGAATTATACTGGAATGATAGCCATCCCACACTTGGCCGAGTGTGCGGTGTGCCGTATTACCTACGGCCGTTTACATGTCGATTTCGATATTTTAAAACATACTGTTAGAGTATAGTCTGGACTCACCCTAGAATCTTTGATCACTGACTGGACTCACCTTATACCGGACTCATCTTGTGCTAGAATCACCTGGTATTAGATGACATTGTCTCGACTCAAACATGACTCTTAATATACTGTCTGGACTTATATCATGCTACTCTAGTTCAGCTAGATTATATTTTACAGTCTTCATTGCCATGTTTCTCTTCTTGTTTAGCTACTTTACTTTTCTTGTTCCTTATCTATTCTCTACTTCATTACTCGTGTATAAACTGCCATGTTCATCAATATAACTGTCTATAACTGTTTATAGTTCTCTGTCATTTATTTAGAATTTTTTGATGAGTTGTACTCGTTCCTGTCCTGACTGGACCTGTTGAAAATTTTACAGATGATTGTCCTGAGGACACTTGCCCTACTTATTATGGACCAGGAGACGGCTTAGCTACCTTTGGCCCCGACACTCAGGAGTGATCGGGAGATTAGCTAGTGACTTGGTTTAGATTTCATGTTTTAGAACTTGAGTTGTAAATAAGTTGAGATATGTTGTTTGAGATTGTTAGAGATTATATTATTTTAGTAGTTGGTATTATTGTTGTATTTAGTCTTAGTTATAAATTTCTGTGTTATCATATCGTGCTTAGACTGTGATTGAGATTTCATTGTATCTATACTTGTCCTCCGTTCAGAGTTGAGATTTGACAAGTACATTACAATTGCGTGAGTTGTTGGTTAGATAGTAACCTAGGACAACGTTCTACCGCCGACACTGCGACGTAGGCTGGACGCTGTTACGTACTCGTACCCTCACAGTGGGTGCGGGTCGTGACATATACATCTAGAGAATTGTATCTAGTTTCTTGCATCTTCTTGATAAAAATATATCATTTTTCAATATGTGCTATTATTGTCAGATAGGTATATTTTTTGATACAACTTAAGCTTGAAGAGATGTTAAAAGCGAAAACTCAAACATAAGTCTGTATCAACAAACAATTAAAATATTATATATATATATATATATATATATATATATATATATATATATATATATATATATATATATATATATATATATATATATATATTTGTATTACTTTGATTATAAATATAACAAATAAACAAGTATTTTAATAAATTATCATTAGCACAGAAGTAGAAGAAAATATTCTACAATTTATTGAAGGGGAGATTTTTTTTTTTGTTCCTAAATTTATATATGAAATCTCTTATCGAATAAAATCCTATTATTTATTAATAATAATCTTTTATGAGACTCATTAAAAATTATCTTTCACATGAATTTAATCATGGTTAATAAGATTTCTTTACCCGGCTTATAGGTTCGAAATCTAAAGTTTTAAAATAAAGTTAAAAAAGTAAATATTCTATTATTACACTTTCAAACTAATATTAAGGAAAGATATAGGTGGATATTGAATTTTATTTTAGATGGATATATTATGTAACGTATACGGTAATATTGCTGTTAGTGGATCTATTAAAAAGTATTAGCGACAGTACAAGTTTTCTAGTAAAATCGTTAGCAAAGTAGCGCGGTTGTCCTAGTTCAGCCTCTCTCAGGTTTTGGAAGCAAAAATTTTTTTTGTAGCATACTGCATTTCAATAAAATTGTAGCGAACATTACAATTTTTAAAATTTTACCAATACAGGTATCTTCCGTCAAATTGTAGCGAACATTTCTGTAGCATATATGTGCGTTGGTGTATTGCTATGTATTTGTATAGTGTATGTTTGTTTGTGTTGGTGCCCACTGCCCTCCCTCTCCTCCGTCCGCATAATTTTGACCAGATAGTCTGACGAAAATTGAATATGTTAAACTTTTGTCGGACGGTTTGACAGAAAAGTTTTGTATTAATAAATTTTGGGAAATTGTAACGGTGTAATTTTATTATAATAATTTTCTGTTTTTTTTAAGTCTTTGTGACTTGGATTCAATTGCTCTCCATCTACGGACAAAGACTGTAATTTTTGAAAGTTGGTAAAGATTAGGTAGGGCGTTATGTCAACATGGATCGCTCTTTCGGACTGCAGTATGACACGTTCTTTCCAGTTTCATACTAAAGTATTCTCCACTCACTGACTTGCTTCATTTCAGACTGCAATATTCTACAGCTCAGCCACGACCTGCTCTCGTGTTTCCACCAGTTATGTATATACACGAAAAGAAGGTGCGCACAATTGGTTGTTGGCTTGACCAAACAAGCAAAACAAAAGCAAAAAAATTACGAAAATTTTGCTGTAGAGATAAAAATTGAGAAAATTAGTGGTAGGAATAGAAGTTTTGGATATTTGGTAGGTCGATGGAGGACGACAGACAGTCTGGCAGAATTGAGCCATGCTCAATTTCCACCAGACTGTCCGGCGGAAATTGGGCGACCGTCCGGCGGAATTCGAGCACGGCTCGGCCCGACCACCAGTTCGAGGGAAGTGGGTTCGGCTGTGTGTGGTTGGGCGGTGGTTGGGATTTAATAGGCCGGTTGTTGGGGTTTAATGGGAGAGTTTGGAGGGAGTTAATATGGTGGTTGGGAGTTAGAATACCTCTTATATGAGGAGGAGTTGAGGGGACAATTTCATAATTTGTCCAGGTCATTGATTGCATTAGAGCTTATTTACTAGGCCTAATTAGTACAGTTATGTTTTCCGACTCATCGGAAAGGGTCAATTTACGATATTCATATTTTTTGAGTTATTCATATTTTTTTAAATTTGATATTCTAAATTTTAATACCATATCAATTACTACCAACAACTATTGAATATTTTTTAAATTAATATCCTTCTTCAGTCAAAAATTATTATTTTTCGTTTCAACAAATATAAATAATATTTTTTTTTTACCAATTATTCCTTTCCTCCCCGTTGCCGCTATCGTTCTGCTCTCTGCTGCTGCCACCATCGTTACCACTGCTTCATGCAGCTGTTGTCACCATTGCTTCCTGTTTGTTGTCACCACCGCTGTCCAGCTGCAACCTGCTACAGTTGTCACCGCCGTCGCTAGTGTCGCTGCAGGAGAGAGAGAGGGAGGAGTGAGTAATATTTTTATCATTTAGGATTTTCTGGTACATTGTTAGAATATTAAGTTGTAGAATTATAGCTGAAATATTAAGTTGTCTAATATCAAAATTTAGATTATCAAGTTGAAAAATATGAACCTTCAAAGTTAAAATCAAGCAACAAAAAATGACATTATATTTTGTTCGGGATATTTTTTTAGATGTAACCTCTAAGACCATCTCCAATGGTGATTTCTAAAATTGAGTTCTTATCCTACTTTACTTTAAGGCCTCGTTTGGTTCACGGAAAGGAAATCAATTCCCATGTATTTTCCATAGGGATGGAAAAGTAGAATTCCTATCAAATTTTTTTTCCTATGTTTGGTTGGTGTAGGAAAGGAAAGAAAAAATATATCATTGTTCCAACAATATCCAATGTCAACATAATTATAATGAAGAGTTAATTGGTAAAATAGGTAATAAATGAAGGCTACTTTTGTCATAATGTTTGGTAATTAATGTTGGGAAAGGAGGAGGAAAAATGAATCACATGGGTCATGAGAGAAACCAATTTTCCTCCTATTTTCCCCCATGTCAGGAAAGCGTTTCCCAAATTTGTGGCTACCAAACAAAGGAAAGGAACAAGTTTTTTTTCCGAATTCCTTGAATCCGTGAACCAAACGAGGCCTAAGGAGATTTCTATCCTAGTTGGAAGAGTTTCTACATAAAAATTGTAGACATATAAAAATGTTCTCTAATGGTTCTCCATTTCTATCCTATGTGTCACATAGTAAAATGACCAATTTAATGGTATGAGGCCCAATAATAATTGTCAAATTGTGTGGAGCCCAATAATAATTGTCATGAGAGATAGGAGAATTTCTATGAGAGTTTCTACATGTAGAAATCCTCCTAGAAAGTTTCATCCTACATCATTGCCACGTAGAATAGAAATGGTGATAGAAATTACCATTGGGAGAAGTTTTTTTTCTAAAATTGATTTCTTCCATAAAAATTGGGAAGATAGAAACCCCCATTGGAGATGGTCTAAGAGCATCTCCAACCCTATTGTCTTGTTAAGTGTTGTGAGTCTTAGGTGGCTTCTATGTGGCATGAGCCACAAGACAATGTTTTGTTTATGTGGCAAAATTAGACCATCTCCAATGGTGATTTCTAAAATTGAGTTCTTATCCTACTTGACATCCTACTTTAAGGAGATTTCTATCCTAGTTGAAATTTTTTTTACATAGAAATTGTAGATATACAAAAATGGTCTCCAATGGTTTTCCATTTTTATCCTATGTGTCACATAGTAAAAGGACCAATTTAATGGTGTGGAGCCCAATAATAATTGTCATAAGAGAGAGGAGAATTTCTATGAGAGTTTCTATATGTAGAAACCCTCCTAAAAAATTTCTATCCTACATCATTACCACCTAGGATAGAAATAGCGATAGAAATCACCATTGGGAGAAATTTTTTATAAAATGGATTTTTTCCATAGAAATAGAGAAGATGGAAACCCCTATTGGAGATCTTATCATCTTCAAAGTCGTTGCAAGTTGACACCACCTACTTTTCTTTTTCTTTTTTCATTTGAATAAGTGAGCTCCGTTCCCACCCTCTCTTACTCTTATAAAGAGCAAATGGTTGGGTTCTACTTTTAGGTGTGTTTTCTTACTTAGCTACACTTTCTTTCCTTTCTTTCTCCTCCACCGCCACTCTGAAACCATCATGAGCTTATACGTGAGCAAGGAGGCTCCGGCTCTGGTCAGCCCATCGGAGCCTACGCCGTCCGACGATCTCCCTCTCTCCGACATCGACCACTCCCCGTTCGTGTGGCATCACGTGGAAGTGATCATCGTGTTCGATCACGGGACGGAGCCCGCGGAGGTCATGCGAGAGGCGCTGGCCAAGGTCCTAGTCCACTACTATCCCGTCGCCGGCAGGATCGCGCCGGAGGTCGACGGCGGAGCGCTCGGGGTCGCCTGCACCGGAGAAGGCGTCTGGTTCGTCAAGGCTTCGGCGGATTGCCGCTTGGAAGACGTCGACCGCCTCAAGCAGGAGCCTCTCTTGATCTCTAAAGAGCAGCTCCTCCCTTCTCCTCCTCAAGGAATCGAGGAGTTGTCTATTCCTTTTCTGATGCAGGTCTGTTGCATATATATAATTAACTCTTCTAATTTTAATTTTTAAGGCTAAATTATATTGTTTAGATCTAGACAACCAACTTCACATTCTGGTTCTTATGTTATTGTCATGTCAACTCCATACTTTATTCCACATCTGCATTCGAGAAATATTTTTGAAAAAATGCTTATCATTCCTGTGTGACAACCATTTTTTTCGAACTCATAATAGGGTTGGTGATGTTCTAAGACTCCAATATTATTTCAATATGAAAATAAAATAAAATAGCATAACATCTTGGAATAACGATAGTCGGAAAAGTTAAATAATAATTAAAACAAACTTACCATTGCCAATATGTAGTCCCAAAAGATTAATAAAAATCTCAACTAAATAAGAGTACAATGTCCAATGTCCAAATTCCAAATCAGTAGAAAAGTAAATTAAAATAGGAGAAATATTTGTGTGGAATGGGTTATCTGCCAACTAAATATAATAGTCGTTGTCTTTTAATATTTCCCCCAACCCACCCACCTACCAGGTCGGATGCCTACTGCGCTTTTATTGAAACAATGCTGCATTTACAGGTAATTAATGTATATTCGTATTAATACCATGGAGTATATAATATTTTATAATTAATATTAATTAATATTTCATAATATGAACATACAAACTAGTTAAACGATCGTCTTGCTTATAAAACAAGTAGTGGTTCGTTATTGTCAAGTTGCAAAAGTATACTTAATTTGTGCAACATAATAATTACTGATATTATAATATCGATTCCTCTGAACAATTAGGTCACACAATTCAATTGCGGTGGCTTCGCCGTCGGCTTCAAGTTCCATCACGCAATTTTCGACGGCAAGGGAGTGGGGCAGTTCATCGTGGCAGTGGGCGAGATGGCGAGGGGACTCGAAAGGCCTACGGTCGCGCCAGTCTGGTGCAGGGACGTGATCGCCAGCCCCAACCCCAAGTTCCCGAAACGAACGAAGCTCCCCTCGCCGTCGTCCTTCGACGACGTCCGTCCGTCCACGGATGATGGTCAGACGACCAAGCTCGTCTTCCGCGTGGTCGACATCCCTCTGGACCGCATCGAGCAGCAGAAGCACCGCTTCTGGAAAGAAACGGGGCAGAAGTGCACGACCTTCGACGTCGCGGTGGCGAAGCTGTGGCAGAGCCGGGCGCGGGCGGTCGGCCTGGAGCCCGACGCCGTCGTCGTCTGCGCGTCCCCTGCAAGCATAAGGCATTTGCACGAGGAGCTTCCCTCGGGGGGCGGCGGCTACTACGGCAACTGCCTCTTCCCTATCGTAGCCGTCGCGCCCAGCGGCCGGGTCGCCGACTCGTCGCTCTCCGACGTTATAAAGCTGATAAGAGCGGCGAAAGGAGGACTGGCGAGTAACTACTCGAGGTCCTTGGAGGCGCTCGCCGTGCCGCCGCCGCCCGCGCCTAGCTACGGAGATTTCGCGCTGGTGGACTGGAGGCAATTAGGGTTCTACGAGGCCGACTTGGGATGGGGAGTGCCGAACCACGTCCTCCCGTTGAGCGAGCATAAGGGAAGCTCCGCCGTCGCCGGACTCATCAATTCCCCGAAACCCGACAAGGGTGTTCGCGTCATGGCGTATCTTCTTACCGAGGAACATTATGAAACCTTCACACATGAGATGGAGAATTGGTGCTAGAGGTACGTATAGGACGCTGCGCTAAGTGGTCCGCCGATTGTGACTGCGGATGTGACCGTAGATCGCGTGACAATCTTTTATTGATTTTCTAATCCGAGTTTTAAGAGAATAGGCTCCAACGATAGCATGAAGGTCAATAGTTGGCTGTCGTATGGACCTGCGATCACGTCCTCAGTCACAAACCGCCAATAAAAATATTATATATATATATATATATATATATATATATATATATATTTTTTTTTTTTTTTTTTTTTTTTTTTTTTTTTTTTTTTCTGTAAAAGATGATTGTGTTATTTGTTGAAACTTGTCCGGGATAACATTTGGCCGTCTGTTTGTTTGTGTGAATGGTTGGCTTGTTAGGTATCAAGAGTGTTTTTTTTAAGCCAAATAAAATTTCATTTATAAAAGCGGATGAATGGTTTAGTAAAGGTTAGGTACTCAAGATTTTTTTTCTTTTGTGGATGGGGTTCTTGTGTCTGATGAATGGTTTAGTAAAGGAATCTTTATTAAATATGGTCATGGCAGAACTATCACATCTAAGGTGAGCGTTCGGTTTATTCGGTTTCAACCAATGTTTTAAAAACCGGACCGATTATCGAACCGATTTTTTTTGGTATAGGTTGGACCGGGGTTCAACCGGAGTTCAACCGGGGTTCAAGTAGACTTGGTTTAGTTTGGTTCAAATATGTAAGATATCCATATTTACTTCTTGGTTTAGTTTGATTTGGTCATAAGTACGTTGATTTGGTTTAATCTTACAACTATAAGGTCGACCAAAACCAAACCAAGAATCAAATGGTCTAAATTATACATGATAATTTTTTTTAATTTTTTCTTTAAAAAAAAATCAAAAATTGTCGGTTCAATTGTAAACCGGTTCAGCCGGTTCACCGGTTGAACCCGGTTTTCACAAAAAACTGACGGTTCTTTAAAAGATCCGGTTTTAATCGAACCGGACCGATTTTTTGGTATAAACCGGTCGGATCCGGTCCAACCGCCAGTCCGGTCCGGTTTTTACAACATTGGTTTCAACCGAATCGAATTAGCCAAAAACGAATAAATTGGATTTCTAAAAATTCAAAACCGAAATCGAACCGAATTAGCCAAAATTAAAACCGAGCCGAACCGAATAATAAATTCGGCTTATTCGATTTGTTCGATTCGAATTAATGAGTCGGACCCAATGTTGGAATCGTGGTTAAATTATACTAAAAATTATAATTTTTATACACATATTTGTTGAATTTTGAAGTTATGCACAAAGCTGGACTAGTTGATAAATTATCAATGTTAGAGTTGAAAACACATACATAGAATTATTATTTTCAAATATACACATTCTTAAATTGAGAATATTTACATAATTGTATAATTCTTATTCGGTTTTTCGGTTTTGGTCCGAAACCTAAAACCGAAACCGAATAAATTTTTTTTGTATTTTAAAAATCGAACCGAATATTTTTAAAACCGAACCGAATTTCTTATTTGATTCGGTTCGATTTTCAGTCAAAAACCGAATAATGTTCACCCCTAATTACATCTTGCAATACTTTTCTCTCGTTTGCTGAAAATTGTGATGCATCGTCTCCTCACAAGGTTGCTGGAAAAATGATTCTTGGTGCTGGAATTTGAAATTCAGAAGAAATATTACAAGCAACTTTTGGATGAGTTCTATGAACATGTTTCGATACATGAGATTTGGTTCGCAGAAAGGAAAGAAAAGGAAATTGATTCTATGATTTTTTTTTTTTGTTGAGAAAATTGTAATTTCAATCATTTTTTTTTTCGGTGTTTAAAAAAACCAAAAAAATTGAGAGAAAAAGTGAATCTTTAGAGGAAAAAAATGAATCATTGAATTGGTGGGAGAAACCACTCTCTCCCCTATTTTCCATCCTCTTTTGAGAATCAAATTTCTTTCCTCTTCATTTCCTTTGACACCCAAACAAAGGAAATGAATCACTTTTCTTTCTCAAGCTTCCAATTCCGCAAACAAAACGTGGCTTAAAATTGTCTTGAAACTATCATTTTCATTGCAACTGATCGTTGGTGTAGACAGTTAAATGTTAGAATATCTCTTGTAATTCTATTGCAAGTGGCCGTTATAATATAACATTCCATTACAATTGAAAGTATCATTTCTTCATCTATGATCAGTTGCAGAAGAAATGGATTACAACTACATTGCAAGTGGCTATACTCTCTACTGTTTTTAATTCTCACATGCACTTCCATGTTGTCATCCAAACAAAATAATTTGAATCTCCTCACTTGTAGGAGAACAGAGACTATATATCCAAATACATTTTGGAGTGATACATTCATACTTTTTATTGCAAGTGCACTACATTACAACATGTAGTGTTACTTTCACACTTTTGAAAAGATACAAGAAATCCAGATATCAAAAAATGAAATGGACCCAAAATGATATATTCATGGTTAAGTTCATGTATCTCAAGATCAACTCAATTAGAGCTACTTGGCCTCCTGCTAAGTCAATTTGGAAAATACATTTTTCACTAACGGGCTGTTTGGTTGCTTAAAAGTGGAATATGATCAAAGTGAGTGAATTTTAAGCCACTTTATATTTCAAGTGTCTGGTTAAAGATGAAAAATGAGACAAGAATTTGGAGTCATCATTACGCGCTAGGCGCTAGGCGTTAGGCGGGCGGTCACCCACCGTCTAGCGCCTAGGCCGCGTAGGCGGCCTTCTAATATTAGACGGTCGTCGCATATAAAAATATATATATAGGAATTACAAATATGCTTAAGTAAAAATTATACCCCCAAATTCAAAGTCTCTCATAATAACTAAACATAGTCAAATTCATAGTAGAAGACTACAAGTTCAAACATAATTCAAATGGTTAACACTAACAAAATATAGCAATAAGTCATAACACTACAAAATAATTAGTGTTAGTAATAAATTAGTGTCAGTCACAAATTGCCACATCATTTTTCTATTTCACTTAATTTGGTAATTAAACCTTTTTTTGTGAGACATGAGTGTCGTGCTGCCAAAATAAGTGATGTGCTGTCCAAATTAGTGTTGTTGTCCAACAGTAAGAAAAAAAAACTGCGGCCACAGTAAAAAAAATGAGTTTTGTGTTGTGTTGTTGCCCAAAATGAGTGTTGTGCCCAAAATGAGTGCTGCCACAGTAAAAAAAATGCTGCCAACAGTACAAAAAAAAAAAAAACTTTTGTCCAAAAAAGTGCTGCCAACAGTTAAAAAAAATCTTTTGCCCAAAAAACGTGTTGTTGCAAATAATAGCAGAAGAAGAAAAAGAAGATGAAAAAAAGTAGCAGACGAAGAAGAAGAAGAAGAAGAGATGAAGAAAGAAGAAGAAGGAGGAGGAGGAGGAGGAGGAGGAGGAGGAAGGAAGAAGAGAAGACTCACCGCCTAGCTGCTGTCGATCTCCCGCTGCTGTTGCTGTCAATCTCCCGCTTCTGCTCCTGCCGATCTTCCGCTGCTGCTGCTGCTGCTGCGTCGATCTCCCTCTCCCTCTCTGTCGAAGAATAGCGGCTCGGACAGGTAGGGTTTCACCCCTGAAAAAAAATCAATTTTTTCATGGTCGGCGACGACCGCCTAATCGGCCGCCTACATCCGCCTAGACGGCCGATTTTTTTTCGATTTTAAGCTTGGCCGCCCACATGACCGATTCCGGCCGAATCCTAGACAGCTGTCCGGTGCCTAGCGCCTAGGCGCCAATTAATACCGACTTTTAGAACACGGGTTGTCTTATATGAACAAGAGGGGACACCACTTCCACCCTATTTGGATGAAAGTGAATGAAAAAGTGACAATTGAGGTTTAATTTTTCTAATTAAAATATAAATTTCTTAATATAAGTAAGCTAAATTAATTAGTATAAGTTATCTGATCAATTTAGCTAATATTAAATAATTCAAATAAGATGGTCATATACACAAGTAATATAATTATTTAATACATTATAACTACTTAATTATTTTATTTTTATATTAATTGTTAATACTTGATTTTAAAAAGTTGAATAATTACTAATACAACCATTACCAATTTAGTTGTAGATTAATGCTTAAATTTTAATTACATAATTAATATTTAAAATTTTAAAATAATTTTTGTATAATTACAATAAATAGTTAAATAATTTAGTTAAATAATAGTTTTTGATAATATTAATTAATAATTTTAAGGGTTAATTACACTGACCTACCCTATGTTTAATGAGTATTACAGGGACTACCCCTAGGCCTCGTTTGGTTCACGGATTTAAGGAACCAAGAAATGAAAGTTGTTCCTTTCCTTTGTTTGGTAGCCACAAATTTGGGAATCAATTTCCTGACAAGGGAGAAAATTGGTGGGAATATGGTTACACTCAAGACCCATGAGATTGATTTTTCCTCCTCCTTTTCAACATTTATTACAAAAGTTATGACAAAAGTAACCATGTGGCATTGCTTATTTTATCATTAATGTTATTTTTTATAATATTATTTTTATTTTAAAAGGTAAGGATATTATTGGAACATTGTTATATTTTGCTTTCCTTTCCTAGGTATTTTCTTGTTTTACCAAACAACGGAAAGAAAATGTGACAGGAATCCTACTTTCCCATTTCCATGGAAAATACAAGGGAATTCATTTCCTTTCCGTGAACCAAACGAGGCCCTATTCTAAAAATAATTACACTGACTACACATCTCCTTTATAAATTTTATTAACCATAGGGGTGGTCAGTGTTATTAGTTTCTATAGAAAATAGAAAAGAATATTTTAGGAAATGCTCCCATTCAAAATATAGAAACTAGCATATACCTCCACTATTTTAAGAAATTGGCAATTGCTCACATTCCTTTGTAAATCAGCCTAAATTTTGTTTAAATAATGGAATATATCTTAAAATTTTATTTATTCCATACAAAGTATTGTGGATATTTGTTATTTTTTTTTAAAGTGGGGGCATATGCTAGTTTTCATATTTTAAATGGAGACATTTGCTAAAATATCTATAGAGGTTGTCCGTGTAATTAGTTTCAAAGCAGGGGTGGTCCGTGTAATAAGTGTAAAATATAGGAATAGTTATACAATTAATCATAATTTTAATAAGTATTATTTAAATTATTATTAGTAAATAATTAGTATTTTATTATTAATTAGTATTAGTAATTAATTAAATTATTAGTAGTAAATAATTAGTAACAGTAAATAATTTAACTTAAGCTAATTAATATAAATAACTTAATTAAAATAGTTAAATAATTATTTAAAAAATGAATTCTTAATACTTAAGTTAATATTTTCTTATTGTTATAACATACTTTTAATTTAACCACATCTTTTATAGCGATCCAAACACCAAAAGTGTGAATTTGATCACTTCCATATTACAAAATATCACCATCCAAAATATTAAAAAATAGGGTTAATTGCAACTTGATACCCTCAACTATTTCAGTTTTTTAACTTAATATCCTAAACTTTTTTACTCAACAACTTGATACCATCAACTATTGAATATTTTCAAATGCATACCCAAAAAAAATAAAATTTCAAAACTTCCCCTGGCCCCTCTCTCTCCTGTTGTCCCTCTTTAGCGATGCACAACCCTCCCTCTTCGGCGATGCCCCCGCTCTCTCTCTGGCGAACGATGCCCCCCCTCCCTCCCTTCCAGCGGTGCGCGTAAGCAAGGGCGGGTGGTGGGGGGGGGGGGGCTTGGGGGGCGGCGAGAGGAGGGGACAGATCGGAGGGGGGAGGCGCGCGGGTAGGAGCGGCCGAGGGGGACGACGAGAGGAGGGGGGAGAGGGGGCAGCGGTTGGGTAGGGATGGGGAAGAGAGATAGAGGAAGGGTATTTTTGGAAGAATTTTTTTCCAGGGTATCAAATTGTACAAAAAAAATTTATGGTAGCAAATTGAAAAACGGTGATAGTTGAGGGTATCAAGTTACAATTAAGACTAAAAATTATTTCCAACAGATAAAACTAGCATAAAACTAAAAACATATCCATTTTAATTTTATCTGACAAAAAAATATTTTTACATGTCCTAACAATTTCAAGCAACCAAAAAGCCCCTTAAAGAACGGCTGCAAATGAGCCAAACCGTTCGCGAGCTGCTCGAAGCTCAGCTCGATAAAAGCTCGTTTGAGCTCGGTTCGTAACAAGCTGAGCTCAAACTTCACTTTCGAGCATGTTTAATAAACAATCCAAGCTCAAGCTTAGAAGTATTCGGCTCGTTTGATGTCGCGTGCTTGCTTGTTTATGAGCTTGCGAGCTGGCTCAGTTAGAAATTTGTTTAGGAGCTTGTTTAGAAGCTCGTTTGTTCTTTGTTGAATTCTAATTTTATATATGTTTGTATAACAATATGGTTGTGTGTATTATATATTTATATGTCCTTAATAATTGATATTAAGGAACTTTTTTTAATTAAATTTGTATAAATAAATTATTAATATTGTTGGTAGTTGAATTCAAACCTAACTAGTTTGAAATCAAGCTCGTTAAGTTTGAAATCAAGCTTAATGAGCTTGAAATAAAGTTGAGAGAGCATGAAATCAAGCTTAACGAGCTTGATTTTGAGCTTATCGTGTGAGCTTCTTTATCAAACTTGGAAGGGTAAAGTGCATTTAAACCCTCCTTAGATTTGCCTCGTTTGCAAAATAAAACCCGTTACAAAACTTAAGCAGTTTGGCCCACCTTAGGTTGTCCGCGTGAGCAAGAAAGTCCCTACCGTCTATTAGCCGTTAAAAATGGCTGTTAAGACTTAAAAAAAATAAAAAAATACCTAAACTACCCCCTCCCCCTTCCCTAACCCCCCCATCCTCCCTCCTCCGTCCAGCCCCTCCGCCGGCCAGTCCCCGTCCCCCGACCGTCCCCTCCCCCCTCCTCCCTCTGCCAGCCCGCCCCCCTTCTCCCTCCGCCGGCGAGCGCCCGCCCCCCGACCCGCCCCCCCCCCCCCCCCCCCCCCACCCTCCTCCCTCCGTCGGCGAGCGCCCGCCCCTCCCTCCGCCCCCCCCCCCCCCCCCCACCCTCCTCCCTCCGCCGGCTAAACCCCGCCCCCTGACTGTCCCCTCCCCTCCTCCCTCCGCCCGCCCCCGCCCCTCGACCGTCCCCCCACCCTCCTCCCTCCGCCGGCCAGCCCTCGCCCCCCGACCACTCCCCCTCCCCCTCCGCCGGCCAGCCCATGCCACCCGCCCTCACCATCGGAGAGAGAGGGGGAGGGGAGTTTGGGAGGGGTAAAATCGTCTTCTTAGACGATTTTTAACGGTTGTTAACGACGGGGGGTTGAATTGAGCGTAATTGAAACATATTAGGTTTTTCAAATCAGGGAGTCTTTAATTACATTTTCATAACTTCTAAGGAGGATTTAAATGCACATTATCCAACTTGGAATCAAGTTTGCTTATTAAGCCAAACTCGAGTTCAAACCAAGTCATGCTCAAGTTTAATATAAATAAGCTCGAGCCAAGCTCAAGTTCTAAAATAAAAAAAAGTTATCAAGCTCGAGCTCGATTAATTCTAGTCAAGCCAAGATCAAGATTACAAAAACTTAGCCCGGCTTGGCTCTTTTGCAACTCTACCTCAAGGTAAAAAAAGATATGGATGAAAGTTGATGTAAAAAATAAGTTGTAAATGATTGATAATATCAAGACAAAGGGTTCCATCTTGCCAACATATGCATATTATATATGTCGGGACTCGGAAGAAGGAAGAAACATGCTCACACATACTTTTCAGTTGCTCCTTAATCTTGGAACATTTTTGGGGCTTCCTCAGAGAGAAGCTTCAATTCTCAAATTTTCAACCAAACTTTGAAAACTTTTTTGAACTGACTAACCAATATTGTAGCGAACAATATACGGACATGGGAAATAACGAAATCACTACTTTATTATCATGCATATAGCAACAAAATAATAGAATCTCTCAACAAATTATCAAATGAGATTAGTCTTACCAAGGATCTGGACCGGTTAATCTCTTTGTGGATAAGGTTTTTTTTTGAGGTGTTATTTTTTTTTCGGATCGACGAACAACGTCAATAGAGAGATTCAAATCGTGTCTATTCCACGAAAACTCTCCTTGTGCCCAACATGATACACTTGTTGGACACACAGGGAAGAAGAATTAAAAGTAGGGGTGAGCATATAACGGTTGAAAACCGAAAACCGAACCGAACCGAACCGAAATATGACAAACGGTTCGATTTTTCGGTTTTCGGTTCGGTTTTCGGTTTTAAAATTTGAAATTTTAAAATAACGGTTCGGTTTTCGGTTCTTGATCCGGGTAACCGAACCGAACCGAAAACCGATTTAGATTTAGTAATTTATCAAACTACCTTCAATCTACATATACTAATATTTTGTAACTCCTAAGATAGCAATCTCTTCTCCTATTCTCTGTCGGTACTTCTTTGAGCGCCCTCTCTCTTTACCCTCAATCTATATATAGTAATTTTTTTACACTATGTAATATAATAATTCATAAATATAATAATGTCATATTTTTAAAATAAGGTCCGATACATTAGCTCACGAAATCGAACCGACCAAAAATCGAACCGAATTAATTCGGTTCGTTTTTGTTCGGTTTTTATAAAAAACGGTTCGATTTTCGGTTTTGAGAAATACGATTTACGGTTATTTCGATTTTCATATATGCTCACCCCTTAGGCTGCAATTTTTTCTCCCCATATTTAAAGCATTTCAATTAGTAGAGAGTCACCTCGAGAACTCATTAAAGTTTTCTTCAAACTATGGTGAGAATGGTACCGTAGCATTGCTAACACGCGTCTTTTGGTCAAAATGAAATTAGCTGCTTCTTTTTTGACGACTACTGCTACCCTATTCTATCCATTTCATGCCAGGCCCCAGTTATCCAAAGATGTCGTTATGACAAAGACGTGACAATGAATAAGAAGGTAGAGGATTAATAAAATAAACTCACAAATTCAAAAATCAATAATGATTACAGAAATTTGGATTAATAATCTTACTATAATCCTCATAAAAAAAACACAATAACTAAAAGATCCTATGTCTGGAGAGAAACTTTGATACAGTAGAGGGTATCAAAATTTTGATACCTCTTGTGTATGATATATGGATCCTCTCAAAATTTATATATATATATATATATATATATATATATATATATATATATGTACACGTTTTATAAAGCATGAGGAGCCCACATGTCATACATAGAGGGTATCAAAATTTTGATACCTCCTACTATATCAAAGTTTTTTCCCTATATCTGTCTTCTCATTGTTTCTAGTTCTTTTAAAAGGAGGTACCGGCCTAAAACCTAAAATTTACAATAAATCACATATAAATCCATTTTGTCCTTTGTGGGTTTGGATTGGTATGAGCTCGGTGGTGTGAGCAACGGCTGATAATTAATTCGAGAATGAGTTTAAATTGCACCCCATTTGTTTTATTATAATTCAAGGTGTATCACACTTAAATTGTATCCCACTTATTTTACTATAATGCATAAAATTTTTCAGTTTTAATAGAAATCGTCAATAACTAACAGTCAACTCCTTTGATCCCCCAACACTTTTGAAACAAAAAATATCCTCACCTGAACACTTTTACGACCAAAACTCTTTTGGCCCTAGGTAACTACAAACTCAGATGTGCATAAGAGGTCAAGTGGAAATAATTCATTAAGAGTATTTTGGTCTCAAAAAGTGTCCACGTGGGGAGGGGTGAGGGGAGGGGAGGGGTTCAAAGGAGTTGACTATTAATCATTAACTGTTTTTGTTAAAGTAGGATATTTCATGTATTATGATAAAAATAAGTGGGATACAACTCAAATTTAGGGGTGCAACTTGGACGGGTTGGGTCGGTCTTGCGCTCAACCCGAGCCCAATCCGATGAATAATAAGCCTAGCCAGAGCCCAAGCCCAACTCGACCTCTGGTTCAAGTTCAACATACGGAGCCCAAGACCGAGCCCGGAGGAAGCTTGGGTTGGGTCGGGTTCATCGGATTTATCGGTCTCTAATATGATATTTAAAATAATTGTAAACAAGATTAATTAAACACATAATCAAATAGTAATCAAGTACCAATTATTACAAAATACAAACTGACGTGAGGTTTAGAAGAAAGACTTGAAGAGTTTGGCTTAAAAATTTAAAGTTTAAACTTTTTATTTAAAAATTATGAAATAATATATATATATATATATATATATATATATATATATATATATATATATATATATATATATATATATATATATATATATATATATATATATATATATTGCAAATGACCTCTAGCCTAGTGGTTAAGAGAGATGCATGCGGCCCGAGTGGTCATGAGTTCGAATCCTAGTGGGAGCGATTCCAGAAATAATTTACCAATTCCAAATATATATATATATATATATATATATATATATATATATATATATATATATATATATATATATATATATATATAAGCAAATGACCTCTAGCCTAGTGGTTAAGAGAGACGCATGCGGCCCAAGTGGTCGGGAGTTCGAGCCTCGGTGGAGGCGAGTTCGCCACAAGTACCCATTACTTCAAAATATATATATATATATATATATATATATATATATATATATATATATATATATATATATATATTGAAAACTCCACCATTTCAAAATGTCGAAGCCTGAACAAGTACAAGACGCAAATGAGAAAGCCTATACAAGTATACCAACAAGAAAACCTAACAACTGGGCTAGGGAAGGAGAGCAGTCCAAAAATCCCTCGGGCTGTGGGGGCACATGGTGCTCCATTTACGACATTGGCGGAACACTTCCCGCAATAGTTGGTTGGCGGTGAATTGGTGACCTTCGTAAATCGCTTTGTTGCGGTTCTTCCAAATCACCCACGTCGCGGCCGCTGCAACGATCTGGTGGCCATGGGAAGCAGAAGCCCAGGAGGCCGCAAGATCGTGGAAGCGACCGCCGCTCGGATCGATGCTGCAGAGCTAATGGAGGGTCCTCCAGGTATGGCCAGACAGGCTCCCTTGGCAGAAGCTGTGGTCTATCGTCTCGGTCTGACGGTCTGAGCAACAAGTGCAAACGGAAGCTAAACTAATCCCAATGGTGTTGAGAATATTGTCGGTGGGCAGTTTCTTACGAATGACTCTCCACATAAGGAAAGACCATTTCTTAGGGATACAAGTCTGCCAGTATGGAGCGATGGTAGGGTTCAGCGTCCCAATCCCTTGGATGGCAGTGCGCGCCGATCTAACCGAAAAAAACCCCCGAAGCCTCGATCGACCAGCTCAACTCGTCGACAATGCTGCCGAGAGTCGAGCCGGTAATACGTAAGCTATCCACCGCTTCGTTGCCGGACCAAGCACGGATCTTGTCCCAGTCCCAGCCATTGCTAATGGGGTTCCACAAGTCTCTGATCCTGCTGTGTCTCAAGATTTTCGTGATGTTCGGTATCAAGTTATCCCCGACCCAATGCTTCAGGAAGGGATCAGAGTCCCCAACCCCCAGATGAAGTCTCATTACTGGCTCGGCGAGGTCTCGCCCGATAAGGATCCGACGCCACGCCGCCGAGGATCTGCTGTTGTAGGTGGCCATAGACGGGTGAATGTGCTTGAAGTATCTGGCGTTTATAAATCTGGTCCATAAGTTGATGCTCGTGCGGAGCTTCCACCATAACTTCATAGAGAAATCTTTGACGATATTGGCGAGTTTGGTGAAACCAATGCCCCCCTCTGCTGAAGGACAAGCCATAGAGTCCCAGCTAGTCCAGTGATGCTTGACTTGGCCGTTGCAATGCCCCCAGAAGAAATCACAGAAAATCTGTTCGATTGTGGAGAAAACCTTCTTAGGCGGGGAGCACGCGGCAAGGGTATGGATGGGGATGGAAGTGAGCACATGTTGGATGAGGATCATCTTGCCGCCCGGGGATAAGGTGGCATTGTGCCACCCTTCTAGCTTCTTTCTGATTCTAGAAATCAAATCCTCAAAGATGCCACTGTTGGATTTTCCGTATACCAGGGGACATCCCAGATAGTGGAAGGAAGGTTGAGCCACGGCGAAGGAAGTCAAGTTGGATAGATTATCCGCTTGCTCTCTTTTGATGTCGTGGTGTGCGTAGATAATACTCTTGGAGGGATTTATTTTCTGGCCGGAGCACCTCGTGTTCCTCTGCAGAGTATTGTGGACCACTTCTACCTCTCCAACGTCCCCGGAGGAGAAGATGAGAATATCGTCAGTGAAGACTAGGTGGGTGATGATCGGACAACCACTAGCGGAGTGATAGTGCTGGAAGTTCGGAGTGCTAATCAAGTGGTTAAGGTTTCTACTTAAGGCGTCGGCGGCAATGATGAAGACTGTGGAGGAAAGAGGGTCGCCTTGTCTAACTCCGTGGCTGGATTTGAAGAATCCATCGGTTTGACCGTTGATAAACGTAGAAAACCACGAGTTACTGATGGATCTCCACACGGTGTTGGTCCAGGTTTCCGAAAATCCGAAAGCTCTGAACACCCAAATCATAAATTGCCAATCCAGTCTGTCATAAGCTTTCTCCATGTTGAGTTTGATGGCTATGTTGCCCCCTAGCAGGAAACTTCATGCAGGTGATTAACTCGTGGACCATCATAATATTGTCCTGAATGTTTCTCCCGCGAACAAAGCCGCTCTGCTCCTCAGAAATGATTTTGGGGAGAATTTCGGCCATTCTGGTAGTGATAATTTTGGAGATGATCTTGTTGGTGAATGTACACAGACTGATGGGTCAAAAGTCGCGAAAAAACTCCAGGTTTGTTTTCTTCGGGATGAGGATCAGCTTGGCACTAGATATGGCTTTGGGGTAAGTAGCACCTTGGAAAAAGGCAATAGCTGCTTCGGTGATGTCCTGCTTGATAATGTCCCAGCAAGTACGAAAGAAGACTCCAGAAAAGTCGTCCGGACCGGGCGCACTGTGCTTGTCCAGAGCCCACACCGCTGCTTCCACCTCCAGGATGGAAGGGGGACGCTCCAGCTGGGTATTGTCGTTGTCATTGATGAGGTGGGGTATTTGGTCCAAAAATGAGTTGTCTTTGGCAACCGTCTCTTTGGAAAATAGCTTGGTATAGAACTCCGCCGCAGCCTCTTGGATGCTTTGTTGATCCGAGTAGATAGTCCCTTTATCGTCTGTAATTTGGTGAATCGTGAGCTTCTGTCTGCGTCCTTTGACGCAGGCATGGAAGTATTTTGAGTTTTTGTCCCCTTCGCTGTCCCATTTCAACCTCGCTTTCTGTTTCCAGAATTCAGTATTGACCTTGATCCTGAATTTGAGTATGGCTTTGGTGAGGTTAAGGACAGCCCTGGTCTCCGGAGTGCGGTCCTTTGCGAACTTGGCTTCAGCTAGAGTAACATCATCTTCCGCAACCCTAACTGCTTGGAAGATGTCCCCGTAGGCAAGTTTACTCCAACTCGACAGGGCTTTCCTGGTTGCTTTGAGCTTATTGCTCACCCGAGCAAGAGGGTCGAGTGAGTCCTACTTATTCCAGGCTTCAGCGATGATGCTCAAGAATTGGGGATGTTCAGTCCAGAAGTTAAAGAATCGGAAGTTCTTTTTGACCGCATTAGGGTTGGTTTTAATTTCAACCAGCAGAGGGGCGTGGTCGGATTCTGTGGTGTTGAGGTGGGATAGGATGGTGTTGGTCCCCATCCCGAGCCAGTGAACGTTAGTGAGGGCCCTATCCAGCCGAGAGTATTGACGTCGATCTCCTTCCTGCATATTACACAATGTGAAAGCATTGCCGTTGAACTGGAGGGGAGAGAGATGAGCATCGAAGATGAAGCTGTTGAAGTCTTGCATTGCCTTAGTTTGTGGGGGACGGCCACCAATTTTCTCTTCTTTGCAGGTGATCGCATTAAAATCCCCAATGCAAAGCCAGGGGGTGTTGATGTTGTGGTAATGGATATCCAGGAGGTCGGTCCAGAGATGCTTCTGGTCCACGATGTCACAGCTGCCATGGACGACTGAGATGATAACTCGTATAGGGAGCATGGGGTGTTCGAGCCAACAGGATAGAGCTTGCCCGGAATCCTGGATGACTCCGAAGTTGATTTCCTCCGAGGCGAGAATTCAGATATCATGGCTACCGGCAATAGCCGAAGGAAGGTTCAGCAGAAGCTGAATAGATTTCAGTCTTTTGGGGGGGATTTTGGGTTCAAGGATGATGAGGATATCGATCTTGTGGATTTTCCGAAGGCTGGAAACTCTCCTTAAAGTAGGTTTGTTTCCCAGGCCACGAACATTCCAGGAGAGGATGTTTAACATTAATGAGCTTGTGGGGACGGTTTTTTGTTCCGCTTGGAGGCTGATCTGGTACAAATGGTTGTTGTTTCGGTAGCCCCTTTCTTTCCTTTAATTTTGCTAGAGGATGCTTCTGCCGTTATCAAGTTTGGAGGGTCGAAACTGGATGTCTCGCTGGGCTGGAAGAAGGAGTTGTCGGAGGGATTGACCAAAGTCTCCCACGGAGTCCAGGGTGGTTTATATATATATATATATATATATATATATATATATATATATATATATATGTTAACTGGAGATATAGGATCCCAAATAATTAATAACATCTAAATGAGTTCAAACTCCACACAGTAAGCAGAGGTGCTACAAGAATTCCCACCATACAAATTGCAGACTAAAAGGATTCATGATATAAAAAAAGATTCAGAAACACTCTTAGTTTCAAGACAAAAACTCGATCTAGAGGAGAAGATTCTACTATAATCGACCTCATACATCTTTGGACATCAATACTTCTTGAATTCGACTGAGAGGAGGAGCTATTATCAACTATCATACCCCAATTTCGGAGAATCGAAAACTAGCCACTGGACGTGATGTCATACAAGTATAGATTGTACTTGTACAAAGCAAAACTATTACAATTTCTGGTATTTCTTATAAAACAACGACATCGCAGCAAAACCAAGCAAATAAATTGAAGTCACAACAAGATATGAAGAAATGTATCTCTTTATTGATTTTCTTAAATGATTACAAGACTTGCAGCTGAATACAGAGTTTATAATGGATTACAAGACTCTTGAATAGCTAACTGAATATATACTTGTCATTTAGACTTTACAATCGAACATACCGACTTTGCTTATAATCTCACTGGTACAACTGAGTTACACTGTTCCATACATATGTCCAGTATAGCAGAAGATATCTTCTTGTAAGAAGAGCTTCTGCGCACCCATCCGAATCATCGCTGCCAAGCACTGATCAAATAATTTTCCCAATATACAAGCACATATAATATTGTCCACAACGTAGGTCAGTATATCATCAATGTACTGACGAGCATTGCTGGCCCAACTCACCTAAGAAAACAACACTAAGTAATCATATTATAGAACATTATTATAAATGGTCTTTCTCCTTACCTTAGGGTCAATTAGCAGTTCATATCCGACAGAAGTAAAGCATGCATATATTCTTAGCCAGCATAATGTAAAACATACAGTTATTGTAACCCCTCTTCCTGGATTTTCAAAATGATTTTATTATTTAATTCATTTTAATCATTTTTCCTTGCATATTTGGTTTAGAAAGTAATCTCTTTAAAACTTATCACGATATTGTCTTCTTTGTATTTCGAAAACTAATTTGAAAATACTAATTATTTTTGGTCAATAAAAATAAATTTTGCCAATTTATTTTAAATAAGATTACGATTAATAAAAATATACTTTAAATTATTTGATAGCGATGAATATTTATTTGGATGGCAAGGAATTGCCAAATCATTTTAAAAATAAAAAGATATATTTCAAAAATTATTTGATTTAGTAATATTATTTATTTTATGATTTGAATTCAAGATATGGTTCATAATATTATTTGATTGTATTAAGTCTTATCTTAAGAGTATTATTTCAAGTGATTTAAATTTGGCTAAATATATTATAAATATTATTAATAAAATTTATTATTGTTTTTAAATTATTATGGATCGATTTAACTCATTTAGAATTTATTGTATTCAATATTATTTGAACTTATAAGATTTATTCCAATTAAAATCTACGTAGTTATGTTTATCTTATTTTCAAACTTTATTATATATCTCCGTCCCCTATAACCATACATACTATACTAAACAATCATGCCGCTTCGTTATCGTTACAACCATCGTGGCCTTCATTCCCTTGTCATCACCGCGGCCTTCATTCCCCTGTCATCACCAACCACCGTGTCACCACTGTGGCCATCCTGTCCAGCCTCCAGGCCAACCCACAATGGCGACTTCCCTGTCTCGATCGCCGGCATCAACACCATCGTGGCAACATATATCGACACCAACACCCTCATCACCGCCATAGCCTTCCCAGCCAAATCCCCCATTCCCTTCTATCTCCTCGAACTCATCGTAATAGCAACATAACTACCCTGTCACTACCCTGTCACAGCCCTGTCACAAACTATTGCCATCGACTCCACTACAGTTTTCGGCCATCTTCCGCCTAATAGCCACATCCCACACCATCGACAACAACAATATGGTTGTTGATTTGGGCTTTTGATTTTAGTCGAATATATATATTTAAACTTGGGCTGATTGATTGGTTAAGTCCAATTCATTCTAGCATGTTTTGGGCAAACTAATTTTATAATTGTTATTATGGGTAATAGTTTGAATTTTATTAAAAGTTTTATGGGTTTTAATTTGGCTTAAAATGTACAACTAATTTTAGTTTAATATAGACCTTCTTACAAATTATATATGTGAATAAATTTGTTAATTGGACTTTTCTAGATTCAGTTGGGCTAGCTAGTCTTAGCTAATATTTTGGGTCCATTTTTTTAGATCTAAACTTATTTTTAATAAATATTCTTACAAGAGTTATTAGGCTTATGTTTCTGGGCTTCCGAATAATAAAAATGCCTTAAAGCCTACATAAATAAGTAAAATATCTTCTTCTAAAAAGAAAAAAAAAAATTAACTATGGAGTTGGGCTTTATGGACTTTCATTTGAATAAATATTTTCTAAAGTGTAAATATTATTAATGGATTTTCGATAAAATTTCCTAAAAAGGGTTAATACCTATTATGTCATAAATATTTTCTAAGCATATACATATTTTCAAATTAAATAGTTACCTTTTCTCTAAGTTAGAAAATCTCCTTTAGACTATTAGATTATCCTTGATCGTAGCTAACCGTATTCCTATATCTTTTGCCGAACTCGAACTTCTTCACATCAAACCTAGCCAACTGGACTCAACAGAATTATCGGTTTCACCAGCTAAGGACCCCAGGCGAGTACATTTCTGATAGTTTTCATATTTGATAACTTCTATGATCCATGTATTTAGTAGCTCTTTACATTAATTTCCTGTTGATTCTCGACACGATGGTCACACGAGGTAGTAGTTATAGATTCTTTACATGTTGTTCGTGACCAATCTATTATCGTGTTCGTGACCTGTTTGGATCCATGCGTACTAGTCGGGTGGAGAAATACTCTAGACATGTAAAAAAACCCAAAACTATTCGGGTCTGATAGCAGTCGCACACTTCACGCACGGGGTGCTGGATTTACCATTCATGTCTGATAGCAGTTGCACACTCTGTGTGCGGTGTGCCGGATTTACCCTTAGCCGTTTACATGTCGAAGTAGTATTTCAACACACTAGATAGTGCAGTTCTAGTTCCACCTTACACATTGCTAGTTGTAGGTCTTGACAGCTTTTTTTATTATTCTTACTTGTCATTATCACCATGCTCGTTTAGTTCCATAATTCCATACTTATCAGTTCATCCTGTATTTCATTATTATTTACCATTTTATAGACTTTGTCAATTACTTAAACTGTTGTTAGAATGTGCTCATTCTATTCCTGACTGAAAACCTTATTTTTTGTATTAGTTGCCTGCTACGTTATGCCTTGGATCATTGGAAGACATGGGTATTTGCGGAGGTCAATCCTAGAAGACTTGATAGTTGAGTTATCTTTTCCATTTTTGTGAGACATTATATTTGTTAGCAAATGTAAACTGTGAATTTTGTAATCTAAATTAGTTGGTGAATGAGCAAGAAAGTTATTATTTGTGTGATTTGAACATTGTGGCTAGATAGCATTCTACGGCCGACACTGCATCATAGGCTGTCTTGGACACGCACTTGCATACGGAGAGAAAAAAGGGTGCGTGACAGTTATCACACTTGGTGATTCTTACCCACGGTCGTATATCCATCCCTGTACATTTATAATATTTACCTTTCCTGCATAAGACATTGCTAGGAATAATATCATGATTCAATATATTTGTCACTGTTCAGGTGATTCTTACCAACAACCGATATCCTTTCCTGTAATTGAGTAATAACTTTTTCTGCCTGCATAAGAATGTTGGCACATCAATTTTAATATATTGACTATTTAACAGTTGTATTGTGTTAGTTCTAATCCTTCTACAGGAACAAAAGAGAAAGACGTACATAGATGAAAGACGCTTCCACACAAATCCTATGAAGACATAGATAGACGAAAGATGCTTCCATACAAATCCTATGAAACTTTTCGGTCTCTCAAAAACTCCCTACAAGACAAGCACTCAAGAAGACGATGATAAAGCAGAAAAGAGTCAGATCATTCCACCATCGTCTGTCTTAGAGTTTGTAAGTGTCTAGGAGATTTTGTAAGCACTTTAGTAAAGATGACAAAACAACTTGGTATTTATTGGAATAAATATTTTTGAAGAAACAGAAAATCCGCCGGACTTTCGCTGAAATTCGACGGATCTTCCGTCCACAAACAACAAGTCTGTGAGCCAAAGTTCGGATCATCCGCTGGACTTCCGCAGAAATTCGACGGATCATCCGATCGATCACAGAATATTTTGTGAGCCAAAGTTCGGATCATCCGCCGGACTTCCGTAGAAATCCGATGGATCATCCGATCGATCACAGAATATTTTATAAGCCAAAGTTCGGATCCTCTGTCGGACTTCTGCAGAAATTCGAAGGATTAACCGACTGGTCACAGAATGTTTAGTGAGCAAAAGTTCAGATCATCCGTCGGACTTCTGCTGAAATCCGCCGGATAATCTGTTTACCTTGCTGGCCTCTTTCAAATTCGAATCCAACGGTAATTGTCAGCTGCATTAAATGCATCCAACGACTTTATTTCTAGCCATTACAGTTGACCGGATCATCCGAAGGATTTTTGCTGAAATCCGTCGGATTATCTGGTCGTCGGCTGAAAGTTTCTATTGGCTTTGAATTTGTATAAATAGGCTTCTTCTTTCTTCATAAATGCTCATCCACTCAAGCCTTAAAGTTTTCAACTACCAAGAGAGCTTTACCATTACTCTACCGAGCCTCCATTTGTCATCAAATCAAAAGTGCTAGAGTATTCAAGTGTTGTAGATCTTCAAGTGTTAAAGAAGATCAAAAGCTCTTTATTCCTTCTTTCTTAAAGTTGAAGTTGACGAGCGTTCGGAAGAAAACTCGTGTGTAAGAAGTTGACGAGCATTCGGAAGAAAACTCGTATGTAAGAAGTTGGCGAGCTCTTCGGATCCAAACTCGTGTTGAAGTTGGCGAGTTCTTCGGATCCAAACTCGTGTGAAACTTATATTTACTCAAATAGTGGATTAAAGCCGGAGAGAGTTCCGGGACTGGAGTGCCCCTTGGGAGGATACCAGGATACATCGAGTGTTTGATTCTCTTTTTTTAATTATCTCATAAATTGTTTAGTTTCCTTGGTAATTATTTTATTATCCTATTCACCCCCCTTAGGGTTCTACAAAGACAACATTAGCAATAGACCTATCTATATGAAGGTCACTGGCGACACGTCATCTTGGTCCGTATTCCAGCTATAACGGCGTCCCTTGCAGTACGGGTAGCTAACCCCACTGAGTATACCGATGCTAGTACGTCGACACCAATCCTTGTTCCCCCTAGGATGAACCGAGTCCGTGGCTTCTGATTACCGTTTAAGGAACTACCTTGTGCACAAGTTGTCCATGACCATGCAAGTATATACAACTTATCTATTAAGAAAACATATAATGCATGATAAGAAAAACTAAGTAATCAGCCACCATACTCATTTGTATTGCATTCTTGCCTTGAGCTGAGCTCACAAATGCCAACTGCCCAATCCAGGGTCTTAGTGTAATCAATATTTGATTACCTCAACGACGGGATAATTGAATGTTGATTACTTAATCTCTTTCCCACATCTTTGATACCATACATCTTTCCGACCAACACTCAACATGTACTCACCGCCCAATTACTGGGACTTAGCATCTGTTTTAGCATACGTCCATTCAGGCATAATTCAAGCATACTCACTGCCCATTCTTGGGTCTTATTATCTGTGTTACCATCTATTTATCAAGCTAAGGCTCGATATACTCACCGCCCAATATTTAGGACTTTTCCTTACCTGTCATGTATTTTATAGTAACAACATGCAAGCCCACAATTCATGAAATGATACGCAACAATTTTCGGTCATGTGATTAATTATCTTCCATTATCTTTTTGACTTTCATACAAGGTGTTATTCAGCAACTTAACAAGGAAACATAGGATACAATCCTTTTATTAAGCGTGAAGCTAAAGGATCTTTGAAGGGTTCAACACTACTCACATTTATAAACGGTTCCGCCATGATCGCATAGTCTTATGAGTGTTTCTTCGCATATTTCCAATTCCAACAAGGCTTCATCGAACAACCATCCATCATAAGGCACCAAGCGGGTCGGGGCACTACATTATATACCACTCAGAAAAAGTTTTGTCCTCGAAACTTAAACAAAACTCATTCTTATAACTTCAACGGACTTTTATGAAACTTTTCAATGATCAACTTGTACTATATAACATTTCTCCACATATCTCGATTGATTTCAAGTAATGTACCATCTCGTCACAGCATTCCAATTAGACTCAAAATTAGTTTATCATCTTTGTTTTTTCCTCCAACACTCGTACAATTTTTTAGCACATGATAATTCTCTTCCGTGGCTTTGTTGAATTAGTATACCACTTAGTTGAAATCATACACATATTTTAGGCATCCCAGAAATATATGCATTTCAGCTAAGTTCAGTGATAGAGAAAACGAACGAGCTACGATATAACTTCATTCCATATGTTAGCAAATCCTTTCGAGCATCTCGTATAGTCTCATTTCACTTATTCAATTCTCCAACCAACCAATAACACAATGAATGTTACCAATTCCAACTTGAGTAATTTCCCACAGCCGATCCAAATTTTTTTCCAATGTATTTCGACCTAGTAATATCAAGTATTCAACGAATCCAGAGTTCTCTTTCTAGTCCATTGTCATTCATAACATCAATTTAATAAAGCCAATAGTCACATTTCATTTCAATACCACAATTCTCATCGATCATTCGCATTCATACACATTATTTACAACTCTTAAATTTTTCGATTATGATCCATCTTTCAAGTTGTACTATCATCCAACTCTAGCAAAAGTTTTCGATATACTCAAATATTTTCGTATTGATCAAGACAACATATATCCTCTCACATAAGCAACTCTCATTTCTAGCAACATTAATCTGAGTATTTCAAAATTTCATTCGCTCTCGTCGATCTCGACTACATGCACTATCTCATTCCGTCGTTATACTTTTCTCCAATCTGATTATCCATCAATGAATTTATTTCGACTGTCTCAAGGCACTACCATTAATTTAAGCATCTCAATATGATTCAACCAACCAACTAAATCCAACAAGTTATAACAATTTCTTACATTCCCACAAAGGCAAACAAGTTTCGAATCCAATATAATCCGTTATTCTATCCAACATAGTAACATTGAATTTCCCAATCTTCATTCCATTCCGAAGTTTACTTTCCAACATATATCACTCGTTCCGACTATACCCATGCAACATCAATAGGGACATCCTATCGGTTTCCAACAGTCAACTTAGCCTTCGGTCAAGTCTCTACGGTCAGCTATTCTAAGCTAAACCAGACAACTAGCTAACTCATCTGAGATAGATATCTATAGGAAAATATCTATCTTTGATCTTAAAGGCAGCCAATTCTTATCATAGGGACTCTATCTTATCTCATGGACAATCTATGATCCGACCAACTTAAGTGACATGGGACACCACCCCAATTATGAACTTATTCTCAAACTCGAACAACTGAAATAACATAGCCAACCAATCTAAAACTTAGGCAAAAACCGACAATCTAGGGTCAAGTTTATCTACCCGTACTCATCATCGGGCCATACCAGACGAAGTTATTCTAGACTTACCCACAACCGACAAAATCTATCCGACAATTCTTATAGATCAATCCCGAAGCTATCATATAAAACTTTATCAATCGAACATCTAACTATTCAGTTTTCACTTGCATAGACGCAACATCACTTGCTCAATCCGACTTGTATTCTCATATCATACTCAAATTATGTCTATTCCATGGGCCAACTATTCCGAGTCATAATCCAACATTGCCATCTCAATAGTTTATCATTTACGATCTTTTTCCTTCGGTCTCTCCACAAAATATTCAATTTTCATATTTTTGTATATCATCTGTATGGTCTGTACTTTTTAGTCAATCAATAGGGGAACCATATATTCGTATTTCTTACGAAAGCATCCTTTATGAAGTTTTGGTAACACCAACGTCGTCATCTCTTACCAATTCACGTGAACCATCAATATTCGTTTTATATCATCTCATTGTCATTTCATAAGAAGATTTACAATCCATGCACTTATCTAATCTCTATGGCATTAATAATCTACCATTCGTATTTCGGTCATCTAGTGGATATGACATAACTCATTTAGCTAAGTCATACTCCAACAATTTTATATTCCACCCAACTCGTCATTCATGTGACAACATTATCCACCGACAAGATCTATACATATTGCGGCATCTCGATACTCATTTGTATTCCAGCCATCCGAGTCTCATAAGGAACATCTACTCTTTCATGCACCAAGGGACAAGTGTTCATTTCTCTATGCCTTAAAAACAGGGTCATAACTTTTTATTCGTAACACATCAAATTTCTCAAGCACAACTGCACAACGTGCTAAGGTCATATTTTCTCAAGCCCATTCTCTACTTTTCGGTCGTTGATGCAACTCTCTGCTTCTTCTAAATCATCCACAATATTTCGATAAGCATCTAACATCACCATCAATTGTTGATGTCCAACATGCAATTCTATATACTCAATTTTAACATTATCCAATATTCGGTCTATATTATTCTCCCAAAATCTTTTGATAGCAACACACATCATTACTGAGCCTACAATTACCCAACTGGTTCAAGTCATCCCCTGAATCTATAACTCGTACCATTTCCAACCAAGGCATTCATTTCATATTCTCGAATTCTCATTACCCTGCACAATGCTAGCTACCAGAGTCTAGTGACGGTTCATCTGAACTTATCAAAATCTCACAGCGACTTATCGAACTTAATTATCAAGGGACACGCTTAGCCGTCATGTATCAATCGTAATCCCAGCTGACTCGATACTACCCAATACCTGACAGGTAAAGCATCAATACCATGAACAGGGTCAAGGGACATCTTATCACTAAGAGGGTAGAGCCATATACCACTCAGACTTCAAGCCATTCTCGAAATAATATTTCTCTTCGCATCAAACCAAAGTCCATTCTAGACTATCCATCCCGTTGTGACTCTGCCAAACACAAAATACCAACTAATTCTTTTTGTATATGAAACATAACTAAGCCAACACACATAAGCAAACTAAAAATTCTGTCGATTCACATTCACTGAAGTCATGAACAATTCATGTTCCAACATACATGCCATCACCCACGATTGCCACATAACAACGACTTCTATGAATCCCATATAAGACATCAAACACACATTACCAACTTATTATCGTATTATTGTTATTCATTTTGGCATCTTTAAGCATTCATTACAACACACAAATCACAGCCCACATATTAGACTTATTGTATGGAACACCCAGTGAGCTGCCAAGAGGATCAACAGATTATGAGTCAAAGGAACAACTTAGAATAATTTTGAAGCAACACTGAATAATCGTAGAAGTACTTTGAGTCATCATAGAGACAACTTTGATTTCATCGAGGAAGCAACTTTGAGTAATCGCGGAAGCAACGTTTGAGTCATCGCGGAAGCAACGTTTGAGTCATTATAAGAGCAACTTTGGTTAAAATAAATCGAATAAGAATCCAACGACGTAAAGCCGTGCTCTGCTACCATTATGTCATGTCTCGATCCCGAGGATCGAAAACTTACCACTGGACGTGATGTCGTACAAGTCTAGATTGCACTTGCACAAGACAAAACCATTACAGTTACTAGTATTTCTCAGAAAATAACGACAGCGCAACAAAACCAAGCAGATAAATTAAAGTCACAACAAGATATGCAGAAATGTATCTTTTTATTAATTTTCTAAATGATTACAAGACTTGTAGCTGGATACAGAGTTTACAACAGATTACAAGACTCTTGAATAGCCAACTGAATATATACTTGCCATTTAGGCTTTACAATCGAACATGCCAACTTTGCTTATAATCTTACTGGTACAACTGAGTTACACTGTTCCATACGTTATGTCCGTATAGCAGAAGACATCTTCTTGTAAGAAAAACTTCTGTGCACTCATCCGAATTATCGATGCCAAGCACTGATCAAACAATTTTCCCATACACAAGCACCTGTAATATTGCCTACAACGTGGGTCAGTATATCATCAATGAACTGACGAGCGGTGCTGGCCCAACTCACCTAAGAAGACAACACTATGTAATCATGTTATAGAATATTATTAAAAGTGGTCTTTCTCGTCGCCTTAGGGTCAATTAGTAGTTCATATCCGACAGAGGTAAAGCATGCATATTTCTAGCCAGCATAATGTAAAGCATACAGTTATCACACTTGGTGATTCTTACCCACAGTCGTATAGCCATCCATGTACATTTATAATACTTACCTTTCCTGCATAAGACATTGCTAGGAACAATATCATAATTCAATATATTTGTCACCGTTCAGGTGATTCTTACCAACAATCGACATTCTTTCCTGTAATTGAGTAATAACTTACTTGCTGCATAAGACATCATTAGCACTGGACCTATCTATATGAAGGTCACGGGTGTAATGCCCCGCCCCGTATGGTACATTATGCTAAGTCGCAGACTCGAAGAGTTGTATTGACCCGATTACGTATCGATGCGATAGAACATTGAATACCTTATCGAGGCGTGCCTCAGTTGCACGAGTCGGAAGGATGGAACATAAGTATAACGCATTGAATACTAAGGCATAGAATATGGAAACATGGCTTCGAGGAGTGCATTGAATGCAAGATGCAAGGAAAGACGACGAATGTGTGCAGCTGCACAATACTTACAAAAGATGGCATCGTTATGAAGAAGATAACAGTTGTGGCACGGATGTGACATAACTGTCCATGCGGCATGGTGCCTTTGAAATGTTCATAGCCTTCGGGTCGTTCGTTGAGAATATTGGGGCGTTGTGCCAATTGAAATAGAAATAGACAAACTTGCTTGGTTGTATGAAAGATAAGATGCGTGGCATGGTCAAATGGACTTAAAGATATGAAAAGCCTGTGCACGGGCACCCCTCGAACGTGCACTACAAAAATTATCGATTTAGCGACGGCTATATCCGTCAACAATCCGTAGGTAAATATAATTACTGACGGATAGTCGACGAATATTGGTTAAAAAAGGTCGTCGAAAAAGCCTATCGCTAACTACAATCCGTCGGCAAGTTGTCGCCCGACGAATTAGCGACGGACTGCCGTCAACCATACTTGTGCAGTTTGTGAAGACTCGCCGACAGAATACCGTCAAATCAAGTATCAAAAGAAGTAATGATGTATCATTTACCGATGGACATATCCGTCTCTATTTGGTCGATAAATGCGTATCAGGGAGTTTCTGATACGCAAATTTCGTCGTCAATCAGTCGCGAATAGTCGCTAAGTTTGGACGGATTCACGACGGAATATCGACGGCATATCCGTCGACCCGTTCTGTGAATTATTCATATTTTCAGAACATTGCGACGGATAATCCGTCGTTATTCTGTCGTGAGTCGTCGCTAGACCGCCGCCACTCGGTCGGTTTTATAGTGACGGATTATCTGTCGCCAATATCCGACGAAACATTGTGTATTTTATCGACTACTAGCGACGACGTACCGACGTATTATCGTCGACCCTACCCTGTAAATCTTTATAATTCCAGAACCTTGGTGACGGATAACCCGTCGGCGTTTAGTCGCGCATCCGTCGCTAACTGGGAACCCCCAGTTAGCGACGGCTATTCCGTCTGTAATGGGTCGCCAGTCCGTCGGTAGCTGGGAATTTTAAAAAAATAGCATAAAACTGGGCATTTCCGATATACACAATTCCAATATACAAAACACACAAATAATCCCAAGCATTCCCAATATACAGAATTCCAATATACACAATTTCAATATACAAAACACAAAATTCCAACACACAAATATCCCAAACATTTAAATTGTTCACACAAAACACATAAATATTCAATATTTAAACACAAATATTCAATATTCAATAAAAAGGAAAATCGACTTCGGCCTCAGCAAAGATCGCAAGTCAAACGATGAATCCTCACAGCCAGGGATCATAGTTGCGTTGAGGCATGTACCATTCTATTAGCCACTTTGCATATGAAGACTCATCTAGTTGATGTCTTCTGTAGGGACAGGAGGGTCAGTTCCGATGCTACTACTCTCTGACGGTGGCTCCTCTTTAACTTCAACCTTAGGAACAATCTCTTTCCTGATGGTCATCGGTTCTTTCTTGACCTCGACCTTTGGTAACACCTCCTCCTTAACAGTCACCAGCTCTTGTTTAACGAACGGAGACAGTATCTCTTCCTTCAGGAGAGCCTCCGCCTTCGACATGGGTACTGCAACAGAGTCAAAGAAAAGTTAGCAACAGACTCAAAGAAAAGTTAGCAAAAAGGACTTAGAAGCCCAACATGAGCATCTGAGCCGCATCAGAACCTCTGGCGCATCAACTGGGATGAAACCCATGCGTGTCAGCCTAAGCACATCTATATGAGGCGGCTCATCTACAGTTAGTTCACCCCAACATCACTGCAACAAAGACCAAGGCAAGAGAATTCCCACCAAGCACTTCCGGGCGAACGTCGGCGTGGATTGCCCTAACGACGGGGACTTCCTCCGTGTCAACCTCCAAGGGTTCCTTGCCTAGGCCCCTTCCTCGGCTAGCAGCACTGCCTCGGGGAGTCTTGGGAGCCATCTCTCTAACAAAGAAAAGAAGGATATAATTAGTTCAATCTGTATCGTAAGACAAACTAAACATAATTAGGAGAAAATCTATTAGTCAGGGAGCCGACTCTGTAAGACAAACTAAACATAATTAGTTCAATCTGTATTGTAAGACAAACAAAACATAATTATGTGTGTGTGTGTTTTTGTGTATGTGTGTGTGTGTATGTGTGTGTGTTCCGCCCCGCGGCCAGCCACCCCCGTGGCCAGACCCTAACCCCCCGCAGCCCACCCCCAAATAAACACACAAAAACACAAATAATCCCAAGCATTCAAATTGTTCACACAAATAATCCCAAGCCGACGTTCGCCCGGAAGTATTCAAATCCCAGAGGGTACATTGATACAACAATTGTTCCTAGACTAGGCAAGCTTGTTTACTCCATTACTGCAGGTTTGCAGGCAAAATCATGGGAACCAAGTGACCATGCAAGTTATACTGTAATAAATATTATATAAGAAAATTAACAAATTAAGTAAAAGGTTAGCCACAGATATATATTCATGAATTTTCCAACATGGGTCTGACATCGCTATCCAAACTAAATTACCTAAGGTTTCATGAACATGTGGATGGCTTAGAACGACATCCAAACTTCATTCATTTCTAGCATACACTACCTACAACACTCATAGTTCTGTTCATATGTAGTATCATAGGTACTCATCAAATTTGGATAGTATCTATTATTGAACAGAATAAACACCTGATAATGTAAAGCTAAGAAAGATAAGTAACCATTTGACACTAGAAAATAGTATAGGGTCGCCGCATCATCATTTTCAAGTCTAGGAGAAAGAACATCCATAGGGTCATTGCCAAATTCAGATTGCTAATTTTTGCCTCGTATGGTCATTGATTAGTATATACTGCTAAATTTAGTCTCTTTGGTCCTACAGTAATAAGAACTTGAACACTCTCTGTCAATCTAATGGTCCTACAGTAGTATATGCCAGTTCTACATTTATTCTACAATTTTTCTTTCATACAAAAGACCATGCACTATTAGGTTAAGGTGTGAGATTCTTCAATTTCAGAAAATATAAGTAGTTTAAAAGTAGGAAGAATGAGCCCAAGGATAGGAAGGGGCCGAGACCATTCTTTTACTACCATTATAGTATCCCACAATCAACATAATCAACAGCAAGACCACAAAATTTTAGGGTCATAATCATCCTAACAAACCCTAATTCAGGGTTATAAACCGTATTATCAATATCACGATTAAACCGTATTATCAACATAATCATCCTAACAAACCCTAATTTAGGGTCATAAAACATGTGTGTATGTGTGTGTATGCGACGAATATATATGTGTGTGTGTGTGCGCGCGAATATATATATATATATATATATATATAATATATATATATATATATATATATATATATATATATATATATATATATATGAATGAGTCTTCAATTTTAAAAAATATAAGTAGTTTAAAAGTAGGAAGAAGGGCCCAAGGATAGGAAGGGGCCGAGAGCATTCTTTCACTACCATTATAGTATCCCACAATCAACATAATCAACAGCAAGACCACAAAATTTTAGGTTCATAATCATCCTAACAAACCCTAATTCAGGGTTATAAACCGTATTATCAACATCACGATTAAACCGTATTATCAACATAATCATCCTAACAAACCCTAATTTAGGGTCAAAACATGTGTGTATGTGTGTGTTATGTGTGTGTGTGTGTGCCGATATAATATATATAATATATATATATATATATATATATATATATATATATATATATATATATAAGTGTGTGTGTGTGTGTGTGTGTGTGTGTGCGTTCCGACCCCGCGGCCAACCACCCCCTCCCACCTCCACCCCCCATGGCCACCCCCGCCCCCCGTACCCTACCACCAACCCTCCGGGGCCAACCTCCCCACGGCCACCCCCCCGCTGCCCCCCCTCCAACCACCCCCGCCGTCACCCCCCGCGGTGATCCCCACCACCGCCAGCTTCACCCGCGCGTAGCGACCCCCACCCCCACCCCCCACGGCCAGTGCCCTCCCGCAGCCAGCACCCCCCGCTGCCCGACCCCTCCCACCACCGCCGACTCCCCTCCGCCCCCCACCGCCGCCCAAGAGAGAGAGAGAGAGAGTTACCTCGATGTTTCAAGCGTCCAAGAGAGAGAGAGGAGAGAGAAAAAATTGGGGGGAATAAAATTTTCCCCCGTCGGTTCAACTTAAGCTAGGCTTTTAACTTAGCGACGGACTAGCGACGGCTAAAATCCGTCGCTACTTAGTCGTTAATCTCACACAATTTTTTTAAAATTTTCCAACCACTTAGTGACCACTTAGCGACGGACTGTATGTCCGTCGCTAATATCCCATCATCTGGTCGACGGATTATCCGTCGCTAAGTAGTCATCAATTTTCCTGCCAACTAGTGACATTTTTCTACGATTTTTTTAACATTTTTCGCCAATTAGTGACTACCGAGTGACTACTTAACGACGGGTTTTTGTTCGTCGCTATATAACCGACGGCGTGCGACAGATAGGCGATAAATTTTTACCCTTAAAAAAAATTTGGTGCGCGATTAGTCGGGAAGTCATCGCCAGGTTGTCGGTAGTCCGTCGCTAACGATGACGAATTTATTCCGCCGCTAAAATGCCATCGCCAATTAACTGTATTTTGGTAGTGGTGGTACGCCAGGGCGCTGGGACCGTTGGCCGGGAGGGATATTGGATAAAGTTGGTATTTGGTGCACTTCATATAGACGATTAGCGACATACTATTGAATGTGATAAGCCACTTACCAAGTAATTTGGGGGTCCCTGAATGTTTGGGTTAGCAACCGCAATAGACTGATCATCGTCTTACATATTCGATTTGAGAAATATAAGTCCATTCTAGCCCGAAAGCTAGTGACCTTCATATAGTTAAGGGTGATAGATTGAAAATGCAACGTATACATATATCCTGCACAGATAGATCCTGGGTCGAAAGTGCAAGGTACACACATATCTTTGTCACGACCCGCACCCAGTGTAAGGGCCCGAGAAGTGGTTACGTCTAGCCTACGCCACAGTGTCAGCAGTGTAGAACGCTGTCCTAGGTCACATACATCTAATAGTTATAAGGTACCTGTACAATATATACACTCCGAATGGAGGTGACATAATAAAGTACAACTCAATCACAACTAAGAAAGAAAGTACGGTAAGATAGAATAGATGATAACACAGAATCCACAGATGATAAATACAGATAAGAGAGTGCTAAAGTCTAAGATAGACAACACCACAATCCAGAATACAATCTCCAAGTATATACAAGTGTATCCAAGACAGAAAGATAATAGAAACTAGTCCAGCTAACTAGCCTAGTCTACTGGAGTAGTTTCGTCTGCAAGTGCTGGGTCTTCCTGAGGGTCCAGCTCACAAGTGTCATCTAGGCCTGCACCGCAATATGTGGGACACAGGTCCTCAAAATCTTTTGTAATATTTCAACAGGTCCAGTCAGGACTGGAGCGAGCACAGTACATCTCACGCAGTTCATATCATGACAGAATATAAATCAGGCAATAGAGTAAGATACGTGAAACGTTGAAGAGTATACATGAGTAAAAAAGAAGACTGTAATAAAATATCTACTATAAATAAAGAGCTACAGTGAACTAGTGATTTAGAGTACAAGCTAGACATGTGAACGGCTTGATAATAAACATGAAAGTTTGTACATGACTACACTACTTTGAAATTGTTCACATGACCATTTATACTCCCCTATACCCCAATCAATACACAAGGATCCAGACAGGTTATGTTATTGCACATGATATCACATGGGAGCCCATAAATGGGTGCACATGAATGTAAACATGGGGGCTCCGTGAACATAAGATTACATGAATCACGAGAGTGATGAATGGTGAAAGAGGAATACATGATAAAAGTGAAACACACATGACATGATGTAACCGATGCTCCCGAGGGGAATAACATCTCATGAAAGGATCCATATAGTACCAATTCGTGTTAACAATATGACAGCATCAAGTAAAGTAATCTAGAGCAAGAATATAGTCTTAGCAAGTATGAAATGGTCAGAGAATGTACTCGCCTGATATCCTGAATGTCTGAATGAAATACTGTCTGAGGAGTGTGTCTCGCTCCTATTAAGAATATTACAAGTCACAACATATCCAAACTGGTAAATAAGCTACTATGATGCATTCTACATGATTTTGGGTCAGTTTTAGACTAAAGTCAACCATGTTCAACTTCAGTCAACTAACTAGTCAAAGCTAGGTCAACTAGGTCAACCTAGACCCAATCAAGTCTCATTAGGCCTAACCAGTCTATCCTAGTCTCCCCACAGAACTACAACCATACAACTAACCACACACACATTCACATATATATATGTAACCAAATATTCATGCATTTATATATATTCATGACATTCCCTATATATTATATATATACAATCAACATAATTATTTACTTACATAAATGCTATATAATATATACAAGTTAGATAGGTGAGGAAAATATGAACTCAGTTTATGTATAATGTTCAGTGCAAAAACAAGCTTCTCAGTTTAGTCATCAGTTTTTAGTTAAGGAAAAAGGAAAGGAAAGGAAAGGAAATCAATGCAACATCATTCAGTTAACTAGCTATTGAACCCAGGTTTCAGTTTTATGATACATTCAATCATTCTCAGTAGATACTCTTAGATTTACAAGGAAAACAATTTCAGTTACATGAAAGAAAGGAAGAATCATTCAATATTCAGTTCTAACAACTCTTAGTTATATAGAGAAGCTAAAGCTCAGGTTTGATTTCAGTATTCAGTTTATAACAATTCTGTTATTAACATGAATCAACCATCAGCTAGGTTCAGTCACATATAAGCAATGGAAATTCAAATCTCAATGTACGACATTCATTCAGGTATATAACATATAGGCTCAGGTTCAAAACATATCATTTAGGGAAATCAAAAGCTATATATATATATACATGACAGTTATAGGGGAGGAAAATTCTCAAGTTATCTCAAGCAAACTGTTCAGTTATAACAACCCAGTCCAGTCCAATTGGTTTACCAGTTAACAAGGGAATCAATCAAAGAGCATACAAGGTTCAGTTATAATAATAACTCAATTTAGCATCAACAACAAAAAAACATTTAAACCTTATTAAGAAACTGAAAGGGAAACTACATTAGGAAACATAAAAACAGCACTGTCAGTCGAAACCCGAGCTTCACAAAACATCAAAAACCCAATGTGAATCCCCCATGTCAACATATATAAACATATTAACTAAAACTGATATATCTAGACATGAACCTACTCAATAAATCATGATTTAACATTTAAAAACAATGAAGAACTGATAAGGACATAAACGAACATAACCAACTCGATACCAAAGTTAACCCCCAAAACTATGCTCGAACTTAATAACCCATCGAACCAATGGTCGATAATGGTTCCCACAAATGTTCTTGTGCCCCTCAACCCTCACGTGTCCTCAAACACTGGACACAACGTGTCCAAGAACTCAATGAACCGAACAACAAAACTGGACACAGTAAAACAGTGCAACCCGTGACCAGTGTAACTCGAGTTCTCACTCGACACAAATCTATTGGATACGAGGCTTTGGGGGTGTCGTGTCAGACACTGCCCCTACCTTCGTGTCCAAGGACACGTGTCCAAGTGCCCTAATCATGATGCACGAGTATACGAGCAGCAGGGCAGCCTGGCTGCACGCGCGTGGGGCGTGTCCACGACCCAAAGCGACACGAACTGGACACAATTTGTGCTCAGTCAAAAAGAAAGTGATAAGCCACCTCAAAACATGAATTTTATTCAAATACATTTTAAAAATAGTGATGAAAATTCCTCTGTGGCATTTCATGAACACATCAAAACATAGACAGATACGTGTCCGATACGGACACGAAATGGACACGACTCAACACGAAACCAATACCTACAGCTAGGGGACACCTAGGGCTATGCAAATATGCAAAGAAATCAGAAATCTAATGGGTTAAGTGAGTGTTACCTATAGGTTGTTATTCCTCAAGAAAATACCCAAAATGAGGATCCCTCATTGCTAGCAATGCTCCAAATTGCTACAGAACTGTGATTCTCTCCATAAATACAAAATAGGGCTATATTAGGATCATATGCAAAAGACTAGAGTGAAAAAGGATTAAAAATAAAGAATCTAGGATTGGAGAAGAAATGACATTACCTCTTTCTATTTTTAGAAAATATTTCCTAAAGAGGCAAGTCCTATAAAGAGGGATATATATAGGGCTACCTAGGGTTTCAAGTGGCCGGCCAAGTCTAGTAATCTAGGGCTAGGGTTTAGGTTTGGGCCTTCTCCCTATGTAACTTAAAGGCCCAAATTGCTATAGGCTCAAAATTCCTATGTAAAAATCTAAGACAAATATCTCCTTAGCCAATTATCTAGATATTTATAATCTCGTCTTCTAGTGGATTTACACTAATCATGATTAGGACCCTAAGACTAATCTAGAATAGGCTAAGCTTCTAGGTCAAGTCTCAAATCAACACTTAACACATAAATATCTAATAAAATTCAAAATGACCAAAATTGACCAAAAGACCAAAATACCCTCAAGCTAGAAATGTGGTAGTGACAAATTTACCCTCCTTAAAAAAATTTCGTCCTCGAAATTAAAAGATGAAACTAACTGATGAGAAGGATAGACAATCATACCTCAAGGTCCAAAAAGATAAGGTATCGCTCGCACATCTCATCCTTCCGCTCCCAGGTAGACTCTCCTGGAGAATGATGCCTCATGCGACGTGAACCAAGGGTATCACCTGGTTCCTCAGTACCTTCTTCGGTGATCCAGAATCTCTACTGGCTACTCTATAACAGAGAGTAGGACCCACCTCAATCTCCGAGGGATCAAGTACATGGCTAGGGTCAGCCACGTACCGTCTCAACTGTGATACGTGGAATACGTTGTGGACACCCACTAGTGCAGGTGGCAAGTCTAGCCTGTATGCCATGTCACCGACTCTTTGCTGATCACGAAAGGTCCGATAGAGCGCGGGCTAAGCTTTCCACCTCCACCAAAACGTATGGTACCACGAGTCGAAGATATCCGCAGAAAAGTCATATCTCCGACCTAAACGCAAACGAGGTCTCAAGTTACTAAATAATCAAACATGATCAACAAACAAACAATCAACCTACTTCTAATCCTATCTTTATAACACATACTCCAAAATACCTGACATAACCCCATATATCTTACCTTCTAATACCCATATATCTCTAATGTAACCCATAGAACCCACACTATTCTAAGTGTATCATCTATGCATACATATAGACTAACCATCTCATATGCCTAATCTATATAATATAAGCAGAACCCCTTAACCCATATTACTTATCACATATATCCTAATATATACACAATACATAGCATTAGCCTAACATGGAGGTTTACTAGCAACCAAAATAAGGGACAGGACATGCAATGTGGTTAACCCTGGAAGCAAACAATGCCTAAGTGGCTAAACTGGAACTAATACTCAACTAATGTCCTATTATGAGACAAATCAGAGTGAATGCAGTGATACAATGAATAAAGCTTGACAGTACAGTGTGATGATGCATACAAATCACAACATGCAGTGGAGAATGCAAGTTATGCAAGACATCCAATGCAGGTATGAAAGGTGGTGAAGGTCTGAACTTATAATAAAATGAAGTCTGACACTACATATAGATTAGGGGGAAAAGTTGACCTAAGAAGCTATGGTAGGTTGCTTATAGGGACAGGACCCTATTGGCTAGAAAATCATGAAAGGGGTTGAAATATGAAGGATGATGAGATGGTCAGGACATGGTCTCATGTTATGATACTTAATGAGTATCAGCAAAACTAATGAGGGTATCAGGTAAACAGAACATGCAATAGTTATTATGATATACTGCATGATATACAAGTGGTGAAAGTATGTGAAGTTCAGGAATGAATGAGTGCATGTGAATCAAGGATATGCAAGGAATGTTATGTGAAGTGCAGGGCCTATGCTAAGGTGCAGTGTGTCGAGGATACGAATGTGAACATGAGTGAATGAGTGTCAGAACATAAGTGCAGTGCCAATTTGTGTAGATACTTCAGGTATACAGGATACTAAGGTAGTGCAGTAGTTCATCTATATGCAGGACATGATCAAATTTGTAGTTTATATGCCTAAGTAGTAGGGAATGAAGTGTCAATTGCAAGAGAGTAAAGTGTGAATTGTGTACCTGAGTCTAACGTGTCAGAAAGTCGTATGATAATGATGAAGCACAGATGACGTGTTCGAATAGGACACGAAGGTCATGTGTGGCTTACTGGAAAGGTAAGAAAAAATAATAATAAATATCAAGGCTGTAAGACATACTAACATCCTATATGGAAATTGGTTGGTCAGGGGAATCATCCACAATGGGTCATTATTCTAATACCATTGCTAACTATCTCTAGGGTACAGACACCCTAACAAGTCGTCATATCATTACACTATGAAAGAACTACATATGAATAAGTTCTACAAAACTAAAATATCCCTACTCCTAAGTTATTTGATAATGGAATGCAATTTTATAACAACAGAAGGGTATGATAGAGATGATATGTTTAAAAACTTTCTCAAGATATAATCTGAAAATCATATGCGCCTGTCCAAAATATGTTACTCAGAGTCTTCGTCATGCTATGAGCAAGGCTACGATAATCACAGAGTCCTTGACTAAGGTACATACCTCTAGAATCATGGTATTTAAAAAAATTTTATTGTCGCATGCTTGACAGCAAAAACCTTAAATTCCCACACCCAAAAATACGTCCAAAATCTGACTATATGTCCTCACTATGCCAGCTAATATGACTATCGAAGATTCTAGATCCCATAACTGAGATGACCTAGCCCATATGATTTATTGGCAGAAAATTAAATCGATAATGAATACCAAGAATCAGATTTATCTACGAACAAGAACGATAAGCAAGATCTGTTAGAACTGAATTTCGAGATGGTTAAAATATGACAAGGAACAGAATTGAGATGAACAGAACCTGCGATAAGCTCTCCTACTGCCTGTGTACCCTCAGCTGCCATAGCGTAAGCTCGCCCCTGCTGGCCTCCTCCCATGTTGTGTGAATCTCTGCTGCTAAGTCTGTAAAGGTAGTCCCTTCTGCTGGCCCACCGGAGCCCTCGCTCCTGCTCTCTGAGCTGTCCGTCCAAGAATCTTGAGATACTCTCTTAACTGGTGATATGATGCTCCACAAAGTAGGTACTTGCCTAACCTCATCCGGCAATTACTCTAATCGTGCCGTGGTTTCCTACAGAAAGGGCAACGTAACATGCTGCTGTCTAGGGGTCTGCTGTATCTGTAACGGTAGTCCCTCGGCTGCTCTAACGGAGACCTAGCTCCTGCTGTTACCTGAGTCATTGTTATCTGGCTCTTGGGACACTCCCTACACCGATGCTCCGCTGAACTTCAAAGTAAACACCTGCCAAGCCTCATCCTGCAGTCGTTTCACCCATGGCCTGCCTTCTGTAGAAGTTGAACCTAGCGTCCTGCTGCTGTCTGGATGCCTGATGGAAATATGTACGTCCCTGACCCTGAAGGTGCTGCTGAACAGGCCTCTGCTGATACTGATGTTGAATCTGTACGTGAGGACTCTTGGCCTGACCTCTACTGCTACTGGCTCCATGAATGTTACGTCCCCTCTTGAACAACTGTTGCCGTTGAGTTTCACTATCTGCTGGAAGAAGGAGATCAAACGTGCCACGTCCTCTGATCCTGATGGCGGCTGTTGCTAAAGAATGTTCGAGATGACTGGGGAAAGTCTCGGAGTAGGAAGAGGTGCACTCCCATAAGCTGCAGATATCCCAGCCTGGGCTGGCATAAAAGGAGCTGCAGTCTCGGGGTCCTGCTGATCAGGACGAGAATTGGCATTCCCCTCAGTGGTGTATTCCCGATCGAGATGATGAGATCGTGTCTCATAACCATCCTGAAGACAGATCAAATGAGAGGGCAATCACTGAGAATGAGACGATAACATCAAGGGAGGACGGTTTATTTTTAAGGAAAGACAATAAAGCAACTATTTTAGATAACATGAATCTAATTAAGAGTTTTTTCTAATGTAGTTGAGTACCTTCAAAAAAATATATCCTAAACCAACTGCAGGCTGTAGTGATACTATAGTTCGAATACCACTACATAAACTCGACCTGCATGGGCCACCACTAAAAATATGTCACGACCCGCACCCAGTGTAAGGATACGAGAAGTGGTTACGTCCAGCCTACGCCACAGTGTCGATGGTAGAACGCTGTCCTAGGTCACATACATCTAACAGTTATAAGGTACCTGTACAATTCATGCACTCCGAATATAGGTGCATAATAAAGTACATCTCAATCACAACTAAGAAAGAAAGTACGGTAAGATAGAATAGATGATAACACAGAATCCACAGATGATAAATACAGATAAGAGAGTGCTAAAGTCTAAGATAGACAACACCACAATCCAGAATACAATCTCCAAGTATATACAAGTGTATCCAAGACAGAAAGATAATAAAAATTAGTTTAGCTAACTAGCCTAGTCTACTGGGGTAGTGTCGTCTGCAAGTGCTGGGTCCTCCTGAGGGTCCAGCTCAAAGGTGTCGTCTAGGCCTGCTCGTAATAAGCGGGACTCAGCTTCTCAAAATCATCTGTAATATTTCAACAGGTCCAGTCAGGACTAGAGCGAGCACAGTACATCTCACGCAGTTCATATCATGACAGGAATATAAATCAGGCAATAGAGTAAGATACATGAAACGCTGAAGAGTATACATGAGTAAAAGAGAAGACTGTACTAAAATATCTACTATAAATAAAGAGCTACATGAACTAGTGATTTAGAGTACAAGCTAGACATGTGAACGGCTTGATAATAAACATAAAAGTTTGCACATGACTACACTACTTTAGAATTATTCACATGACCATTTATACTCCCCTATAACCCAATCAATACACAAGGATCCAGACAGGTTATATTATTGCACATGATATCACATGGGGGCCCATAAATGGGTGCACATGAATGTAAACATGGGAGCTCCGTGAACATGAGAGTACATGAATCATGAGAGTGTATATGAATGGTAAAAGCACAGGAATACATGATAAAAGTGAAACGCACATGACATGATGTAACCGATGCTTCCGAGGGGATAATACTCATGAAAGGATCCATATAGTACCAATCCGTGTTAACAATGTGACAACATGAAGTAAAGTAATCTAGAGCAAGAATATAGTCCTAGCAAGTATGAAACGGTCAGAGAATGTACTCGCCTGATATCCTGAATTCTGAATGAAATACTACCTGAGGAGTGGTGTCTCGCTCCTATTCAGAACAGTACAAGTCACAACATATCCAAACTGGTAAAATAAGCTACTATGATGCATTCTACATGATGTTGGGTCAGTTCTAGACTAAAGTCAATCCTGGTCAACTTCAGTCAACTAACTAGTCAAAGCTAGGTCAACTAGGTCAACCTAGACCCAATCAAGTCTCATTAGGCCTAACCAGTCTATCCTAGTCTCTCCACAGAACTACAACCATACAACTAACCACATACACATTCACACACACACATATATATATATATATTATATATATATATATATATATATATATATATAATATATATAACCAAATATTCATGCATTTATATATATTTATGACATTCCCTATATATAATCAACATAATTATTTACTTACATAAATGACTGCATATATAATATATAGAGAGTTTTATAGGTGAGGAAAATGTGAACTCAGTTTATGTATAATGTTCAGTGCAAAAACAAGCTTCTCAGTTTAGTCATCAGTTTTCAGTTAAGGAAAAAGGAAAGAAAATCAATGCAACATCATTCAGTTAACTAGATATTGAGCCCAGGTTTCAGTTTTATGATACATTCAATCATTCTCAGTAGATACTCGCAGATTTACAAGGAAAACATTTCAGTTTACATGAAAGAAAGGAAGAATCATTCAATATTCAGTTCTAACAACTCTCAGTTATATAGAGAAGCTAAAGCTCAGGTTTGATTTCAGTATTCAGTTTATAACAATTCTGTTATTAGCATGAATCAACCATCAGCTAGGTTCAGTCACATATAAGCAATGGAAATTCAAATCTCAGTGTACGACATTCATTCAGGTTATATAACATATAGGCTCAGGTTCAAAACATATCATTTAGGGAAATCAAAAGCTATATATATACATGACAATTATAGGGGAGGGAAATTCTCAGGTTATCTCAAGCAAACTGTTCAGTTATAACAACCCAGTTCAGTCCAATTGGTTTACCAGTTAAAGGGAATCAATCAAAGAGCATATAAGGTTCAGTTATAATAGATAACTCAGTTTAGCATCAACTAAACAAAACAACATTTAAACCTTATTAAGAAACTGGAAGGGAACTACATTAGGACTGAAACATAAAAACAGCACTGTCAGTCAAAACCCAAGCTTCAAAAAACATCGAAAACCTAATGTGAATCCCACATGTCAACATATATAAACATATTAACTAAAACTGATATATATCTAGACATGAACCTACTCAATAAGTCATGATTTAACATTTAAAAACAATGAAGAACTGATAAGGACATAAACTAACATAACCTACCCGATACCAAAGTTCAACCCCTAAAACTATGCTCGAACCTGATAACCCATCGAACCAATGGTCGATAATGGTTCCCACAAATTTTCTTGTGCCCCTCAACCCTCACGTGTCCTCAAACACTGGACACAACGTGTCCAAGAACTCAATGAACCGAACAACAAAACTGGACACAGTGAAACAGTGCAACCCGCGACGAGTGCAACTCGAGTTCTCACTCGACACAAATCTATTGGACACAAGGCTTTGGGGGTGTCATGTCAGATACTGCCCCTACCTTCGTGTCCAAGGACACGTGTCCAAGTGCCCTAATCATGATGCACGAGTACACGAGCAGGGCAGCCTGGCTACACGCGTGTGGGACGTATCCACGACCCCAAAGCGACACGAACTGGACGCGATTTGTGCTCAGTCAAAAGAAAGTGATAAGCCACCTCAAAATATGAATTTCTATTCAAATACATTTGAAAACAGTGATGAAAATCCCTCTGTGGTATTTCATTGAACACATCAAAACATAGACAGATACGTGTCCGATACGGACACGAAATGGACACGACTCAACACGAAACCAATACCTACAGCTAGGGGACACCTAGGGCTATGCAAATATACAAAGAAATCAGAAATCTAATGGGTTAAGAGAGTGTTACCTATAGGTTGTTCTTTCTAAGAAAACACCCAAAATGAGGATCCCTTCTTGCTAGCTCAATGCTCCAAATTGCTACAAAACTGAGATTTCTCTCCATGAATACAAAATAGGGCTAGATTAGGATTATATGCAAAAGACTAGAGTGAAAAAGGATTAAAAATAAAGAATCTAGGGATTGGGGAAGAAATGACATTACCTCTTTCTATTTTTAAATAATATTTCTAAAGAGGCAAGTCCTATAAAGAGGGATATATATAGGGCTACCTAGGGTTTCAAGTGGCCGGCCAAGTCTAGTAATCTAGGGCTAGGGTTTAGGTTTGGGCCTTCTCCCTATGTAACTTAAAGGCCCAAATTGCTATAGGCTCAAAATTCCTATGTAAAAATCTAAGGCAAATATCCTTACCAATTATCTAGATATTTATAATCTCGTCTTCTAGTGGATTTACACTAATCATGATTAGGACCCTAAGACTAATCTAGAATAGGCTAAGCTTCTAGGTCAAGTATCAAATCAACACTTAACACATAAATATCTAATAAAATTCAAAATCACCAAAATTGACCAAAAGACCAAAATACCCTCAAGCTTGAAATGTGGTAGTGACAACCGTGCACATATAGATCCTGAATAGAGGTCACTTATAACATGACAGGGAAAGCTGATAGGCGTATTCACCTTGCGTCGGTGCAAGGGTGAGTACGTCGATGTTGGTAAGAAGTCACGATAATAACACGAGATTGCTATTGGTTGCATGTTTACTTATACGAATCGAATAACATGTCTGCCATGATAACATGCTTTACAGTCTTCGAATATGCCATGAACTCATCCTAAGGAGAACATAGAAAGAGAACTGAATTGTATGTTTGCATGAATCAATACAATACTAAATGTCGGTTTGTTAAGTGGGTCTTTGATCAGTATAGCGGGGACAAAAGTACGAATCCCCACTTGTTTGCTAGCAGGTTCAGGAAATGGTCTGCTACGGCGGTGCTTCACTTGAACGCATTGAGGCATGGAATGCCAAAGCGTATTGAGGCAAGCGACCACATTGACGCTGTAATATCCTGCTCCGTACGGTACATTATAATGAGTCGTTGACTCGAAGAGTTGTGTTGACCCGATGAGGTATCGATGCGAATCGATGCAAGAAGTTACGTTGGCCAAAGGTAAGCTTTGAGTCGATTGGAATCTATGGATCGAATCAATGCAAAGGATAAGTCCCGTTGAGCAAGTGCTGATGTTAGTTGATCTGGTGTGCAGGCTATGCCTTTATGCTGGATTACGGATCGTGGCATGGGCGCGATAAGCAAAATCAACCGAGTAGTTCAAAAGGATGGCTAAGTTCGAGAGTTTGCTATGCGACCAAGTTATGGAAGCGAGCCGCTTCAACTCGCAAAATGGCAAGACGTATCAAATTAAGGTGGGCAGATTCTTGACTCTCTCTCCCTATTCTTCATGTCTAATAAAATATGTCATTGTATGCATAAGATATTATCGAGCGTGGCTCGCGACGAAAGGTCCAAGTATGTGTCGAACACTAAGATAGAACATTGAACAATCGAACAATTGAAGCGACGTGCATCAAGTGTACGAGTCGCGGTAGGGCGGTGATGGTAGAACATTGAAAGACAATATCAAGATGTGCATCACGTGCACGCCTCCGAGAACATTGAACACTAGCGTAGAACATTGATTACGGCGCTGAGCGTGCACTCGTGCACTTATGCTACGAAAAGACTAAGTAACTATGGAACTAGGCTATGAGAATGACTTACGAATGGTACGCATTGAATATGAGTACGAGATGACTAAGCTGTTAGGCGTCGTGCATCAATATGGATGTTTTAGGGCATAACGCCGACGGAGCTTGAGATTGAGATGGTGGATTATGTTTATGAAACGCGAATATGTTTATGGAGCGAGACTATGTTTATGGAACGTGAATATGTTCGGAACAAGATTATGTTTATGGAACGGAGGATTGGTTGGAATGCTATGTGTGTTTGCTATGGCACGTATTACATAGTCAATGGACTCGGATGGCCCGTGCACGGGTGCGACTTCCCTCAGACGGTTACGACCGGGGCACCGGGACCGTTCGGCCTAGGAGGGAATTATGTGTGGTATTTATGGTACACATCATTCTGACGGATTACGACCGTCCAGTGCTGTGATAAGCTATGATATCGTAAGTTTGGGATCCTTCAGATACTGGGCTAGTAACTCGTATCGAAGTGATTGTAGCTTACACATAAGAGATGCCAAGTCCATTATGGTGCGAAACACCGTGACCTTCATATAGATAGGGCCGGTGGGCTGAGATGAGAGCTGGGTGCAGGAGCAGGGCCTGCCATCCTTATGTATATGTTTACGGTTATGATTGGTCGGCTGCACGAATCGTATGATTGCTTATGTAAGTTCTAACCATGGCAGGCTAGGCAAAGAGGAACGGGATGAGCACGAATCACTATGTTTATGTTTCAGATTATGTCTAACTGTATCTGCTGTAGGAACACGGTGTAGGACACATTTACGATATATTGCTATACATCGAATATTGCCATAAAAATGATCCTAAGGCTAAATAGAAAGATCACCAAATAATGCATGTTCCACTAAATTTACTTAGTGCTTGGTTTGGGTGCGAGCGGGTCTTGATCAGTGCAAAACGAGGACGAAAGCACTAATCCCCCACTAGTTTGTGTGCAGGCTCAGGTTATGATTGGCTCGGGGTGGGGCTTGGCTTGGACGTGCCGAGGCATGGAGTCCTTGGCGTTCAAGCGGAGCTACCGCATGGGCGTTCGGACTTGTGATATGGAGATGTTCGCCGAAAGACTACTTGGTGGCTATAAAGAGACATAATGTATGGAATAATATAATCCTTTGTGAGCTAGAGAGATCATGAGCATTGTAGCCTATTGGCATATTAAGTTGGGCTATTCAGAGCCTTGTAACCTTCAGTTCATTATGAATAAAAGAGATTCTTATTGTATTCTTTGTTTTTCCACTGCTTATGTTACGACTTTGAGATAATCACTATGTAACCATTATCTTGCCTTGCACGAGCGCAACTCCAGGCTCGTGCGGCACATCCCAGCGAGGACGATGATTCGGGTAAAATCTAGCGAGGACGAGCGATTTCCCGGATCGGGGCGTGACAAGTTGGTATCAGAGCGGTTCCATCCTCTGGACCGTGCATGAATCTCTTTGACCCTCAGATGCTTCGCTGTCAAATTTAGTTGACTCTAAGTTGTTTCTGTAACACATGGCTCATGGATCTGCTCGATGCTACATTGGATGTTCCATACAATAAGTCTATATTAAGTGAGTATGTCTGCCACAAATATGTCGTTACTATTGCGCTATCTCCGTGTGCCATCGGAGAATATTGGTTGCACGAAGTGTAACGGGTTATGGGATGTTGGTCGCACGAAGTGCAAGGAATATGGTGATATTGGTTGCATGAAGTACAATGATATACGTGTTGTCGGTCGCACAAAGTACGAGGAGTTATGTTGTTGGTCGCACGAAGTACGATGAGATATGTGTTGTTGGTTGCACGAAGTGCAACGGTCGATATGTGAGGCGATGCGTGTTATGTTGCTATGCGAAGGGTTGTGTTGTTGGTTGCACGGAGTGCAGCAAGTCGTGAATCATTCGTTGCATCAGTGCAACGAGTCGATATGGTATGATGCGTGTTATATGGCTATGCGGATGGACAGCGAAATGTTATGCGAGATTGAGTAAAGACCTTAATATCGAGAATGAGTTGTTGTACGAGTTACAATGAGTGAGATTGGAAGATCGTGGATGCGATAATAACGAGTCGAGATGGTCGCTAAGTCGAGTTTGAGTAGGCGAACGTTTATGTTGGCCGAATGTCGTGTTGAGCTTTGAGTAAGCGAATGTTGCGGGTGTGATCGATATGATCGCCAAGATACGGTTAGAGTGAATGCGTGTCAAACTTGAGCGAACGCTAGAGCTGGGATCGGAAGGATCGCCATACGGGTAGTTGATTGAGGAATAGATGTCGGACCTATGCGGAATGTAATGTCGACTAATGACTCGATTTCGAGTGGTATATGCAATACCAATTATGCGATCAGTATAGCGAAGTATTATATCGATAAAGATAGGCTCGATTCTGAGTGGTATATTGAATACCACTTAACGATAGCTATGTTAAGCCGTTTGGTAACTTGTGATAGATTTTGTCGAGACGATTGTATTGTTACGATATGTTTGTCCTCAACGGACGAAGTAGCAATAAGATTCAAGTGAGAATGACTTGATAGAAGTCGATGCAAGTATGCCTTGACGAATTGAGTTGAACGATTATGCGTGAGTCATATGCATAGATGATACGTCGGACGAGGAGTCCTTAAGTGTAAGTCGAACGATAGGCTGAGCATAACGAAGGAATGTTGCATCGAAGAAATAGTCGGCTTGAATTTACATTGAGTTAGTTTCGGAACGAGTTGAGTAGGTACGAAAAAATCGTGCGAACGAATTTGAGTTAGCGCGATGAGTCGGTAGCACGATCGGGAAGTGCAAGTTAGGGATATGAGAATGAATATATGAATTGGAAATCGTGTCTCGATGATGGTAGTTAGTTACAACAGAATGGATTTTGGTACGTGAGAATTGATTCGTATTCGAGTTCGGAAAATAACAGTGATTGCAACGAATTGGAGCTTATGAGAGACGAAGATGTTCAAGTTATGCATATCGACGATGGTATTGAGGCGTATCAAAGATGATGTAATAACTCGGGGATACTCTGATCGAATGAATGAAAATTTTATTGAGCATTGTTGTTAGATGAATAGGATGCAAGTTAAGTTATGGAAATTTGGATGATAAAGGTAGGAGTGCTTCGAAAAATTCGAGAGGGGATGTACGTTACTTGGATGAATCGAAAGTGCTTGATTGTTTTGAGGATAACCATAATGTCGACATTCTTGTCTTATGCGCGAGTGAACTCCAGCATCGCACATACGTCGCGCCAAATCAGGGTGATCATTCCGCGTGAGCGCTGGTATGGTGATTCATACAGCGGGAATGATCAAACTTACAAGGCATGGCAAAATCGGATTAGACTTGTGGTTTGATGCGAAAGTTGTTCGAGGACGGTTTTGATGAGTATGGAATGTGTCGGACTGTGATCACGAATAGGTAAACTCGGACTTGGGGCGAGTAGATGTCGTACGACTAGCAAAAATAATCGACGGTAATGTATGAGTCATTCGAGTAGCAACAACGCATCAGTTGCACGGGAGTAGAGAAATTGTGGATTGGTAAAGTATATCGGATCAGATAAAGTCTTATAGGAATTGTCGGGAATTGATTTGGCTCCGTAATAAGATATAGCATGGTTCGTTGTAACTGTCCTTCGTTGATGATCTTCAATTATCGAGCGTAGTTTCGGGGCAGATGACCCTAGAAGACTTGACCGCCAAATAATGAAGGTTGAAGCCCCATAGGATGACCCTAAAGAAGTCGCGTGAGAAACTTTATCGAGGATGAGGAATGATGTAGTACATGTTGAAGATAAGTCTAAGCGAGCAAATATCGTGTTTCGAAAGTTAGCGAGTGGCCTTCGACTAGATCGATATGGTTAGAAAGTTTATGATCGATCGAATGGATACGCAGATAGACTTGGTTAGTCGATGATCGAGTATATGTTAAGAATGTGCCTAGTATAATGATACGGTAAGGCGATTGCAAGAATTCTGTAATGCGCGAGAGCAACGGATAGTAGAACGACCCTAAGAGTTGTGTCGTAGATCGGTTGGAGTGACGGTTAGGCTATGTGTGTTGAGCGTACCATCGATATTACGAAACGAACGGGTCGAGATTGATTTGAGAATTGAGTAAGGAGTCGTACTTGGTCGAGA